>CM060887.1:58013652-58613652 GCA_030762935.1 Hymenopus coronatus | reverse complement strand
ATCTGCGTTCAATTCCTAGCAAGAAGAGTCATTACTGCCAGAGCAAATCTAACCACAGTTATTTTGATGATCCAGATTTAAATGTAAAAACATTGTATGAGATGTTTAAAAAATATTTTAAGGAACAAACAGGAAAACTGACCATGAAATACAGTGTCTAATTTAAATATTTCAGGCAAAAGTGTTGATTTACATTCAGAAAGCCCAAAACTGACGTGTGATTTCTGTAATAAATGTGAAACCAAACTTCGGAGCAATCCTAATGACATCTGCAAAACTATTTAGTTCACAAAAGAAAATTAGAAAAATATTTTGAAATAAAAAGGGGATTCCTCAATGAAGCCAAACACACTCAGTCCTGCATAGCTACTGAATTTGATTATACACAGAATTTGCCAATACCAAAACTGAAGGTTACAAGTCAGTTTTACAAAAGGCTGTTATGGATGTACATGTTTTATGTTCATTTTCACAATACTAATAAATCATTTATGTACTGCTTTTAAGAAGCACAAGCAAAAAAGGATGCTAATTCTGTCATATTTTTTGTTAACAATTGCCTCCTGAAGGAATTGTCCATGTATGAGAATATGACATATTATTTTTCTATCTGATGGTGCCAGTGGTCAAAATAAAAATAAACTAATGACTGCATTATGCTCTTATTTCTCAAGTGTGGACAATGTTACCATTCAATAACTTTTTCCAGTAACACAAATTTTGCTTTAGTTAAATCTGCCATCAAGAAGAAAAGTATCAATCCAACTGCTAAACCTTGCTAGAATCAATCATTTTGTGTCAAACGCCACCATTTATGGTATTGTTGATGCAGACATCATTAAAGATTGGAATGGTCTTTTGAGTTCATATTTTCTGCAAATACCTGTTTCTAAACGACATCCTTTGAAAATTCAAAAGTATTTAATGCTGAAATACAAGCAAGATGAATAATTGCTAACATTAAATCATATTTATCATGTTAAACTCCTAACAAATACTAACAAGTATTTACCATGGTTACCTTGAAAAAACTTCCAACCTTCAGAATGTCAACATGCTGTCATTAAGAGCCAGAAAGTCAACACTGGATAGAACAATTCCTTCCAGAAACAATACAGAAGTGGCAACAGTGATATTGATGACAACATGTAATCTAATACTATAACCTGACTTATACAGTGCTCAACCCAAACTTGTGTGTTTTTGTGCCTTTAGTATGCATTAAATATTATTATTTTCCACTTGTTGATTGCTTAATACCTACCTTTCATTGTTGGGCAGAAAAAAGGAGCATAACGCTAATATATTGAGGATTTATCACAACGATGTGTAACCAGGCAAAAGCAACAAATACATAATTTTACAACATTCAAACTACTAATTTTGTTGTGTGTGATCTTGTAAACATTTATTTTTATCTCTCTACAAAAAATACAAAACTTTGGATCTTTATATCTCAAAACATGGTTTCTACTTATGTTCCCTTTTTCCAGCCACCACCTCAATTATAGAAATTTTGGATATCAATTCTGACAACAGTGTTTAGGACCTTGATTAATTGCCTAAAGATGGCAACAGCAAATATAACATAGAAAGATCAGTACACTCTCATAAGTTTGCTAAGAAAATGTTATAATCTATTGATCCCAATAATGGAGTCACAAAGGAGAAAAATGCAGGAGACAACAAACTATAACACATTTAAGAAATACAGGAAAAGCCTAAGAAACAGAATAGTATACCTGTTAAGGCTAGAGAAATTCTTCCCTGAAAAAATGTCTGAGTGCTTTGAAGAATACTGAGATATTGGAAAGCATGATGAGAGTGACATACATTTCCTCTCTTATAATCGCATATTAGTTATGGTATTGCGCTGTGGGGGAATATTACTTATAGAGAAATATTTTAGTGCTAAAATTGCAGAAAAAAGCTATCAGAATAATAGGTAGGATAAAAAATAAAGAAACATGTAGAAGTTTAAGAGCTTAAAAATATTGACTGCTCCATGCATATATATTTATGAAAGCATAAAAGTTATTGTACATAAAAGACACGACAAAAATTGTAATATACATTACTATGTGTTAAGAAATAATATGGATTATTTCAGAACGACTCTAAGGGGAACCTTGAATAATTGGTCAACAGAACCATAGGAAGTGAATTGTTCAATTAACTACCAAATGAAATAAAGACTATAAATCAAACAATAAAAATGGTGAAAACCATAAAAACATACTTAATTGAAAATGCATTTTACAATATAGGACAGTTTAAATATGGAAAAATGATGTAAAACTTTGTATATAATGTAAATGGGTATATAGATTATGTTGACATGTCCTTTAAACGTATGTAAAAAGGATGAAAATGAATTGCATCAACAAACCAAAATCTGTTTTGTAGAGGGATACATAAGAGCTCTTTTAACACATGAAAAACTCTTTGAGACTTCCAGAGAATAAAAGATGGGTAAACACACACATCTACCTTCAATATGAAAACTCAATTAGGCTTCATACAGAAAGTTCAAGAACTAAGCTATAAACTACATTATCCATCTGAAACAGAACCTCTCATGCCTCTTAACACCCCATTGAACATCACTGAACTAGGATACAACCTTAATTTAATTGCAGATTTTAAAAAGAAGAAAATTCATCTATAGAAGCTAAAGCCTATGCATTTGGAACCATTAAATGTAGATATCCAAATGATGAATGGACTTGCATCTATACGGATGGCGCTCTTTCCAACCAAGATGGAGTAGGAGCTAACTAAAATTCTTTTCTTTCTATAAACATGTTGGAAATTATTTCATAAGCTTTGATGGGGAAATTGATGCAATTTATACTTCCTTATAAAATTTATTCTTCTGGACAAATAAACTTTCCAACATAGTTTTCTTATCAGATTCCAAACCAGCTATTAAGGCTATTATTTCAACTGACTGCTCTAAAATGGAAAAAATAAATGAAATTCATATGATTAAACATCTCCAAAATTTAAATACACGTACAGTTCTCCAATGGATTCCATCCCACTGGAATCTCTGGAAATGAGCAAACAGATATGTTAGCAAAAAAAGGTTGCAAAATTGTTCAAACAACAAAACAAAATATCTCCTATGAATAGCTAAAAAATTAAAACATTTTCACAACCAATTATAACTATCTTAAATGACTTAATTGGATCTTCTAATAACAATTCCAGATCTAGCTAAAAAATCATACATTGCAATGTTCAGGTCATGATTGAGTGGACATTTGTCTTCCCTAGAATGCTTTTTATGCAGTAATGATAACTTAATGAACATCACCTAATTGCATGTGAAATCCTCAAAAATCAAGATCTAGTCTCTAAATATTGCGAAGCAAGAAGAATGATTAGCATTATATTTAGACATACACACAAACCAAAATCCCACAAAGTCTTTGAAGATAGTGGTAAACTGTATGCAAATATACACTTACCATAAATGAAGAAAACTATCCAGTCTGCAGAGAATGTTTCAGAAGAACATTGGGAGAAACTACTGGTTTTATAACCATGCCAGGTGGCTCAGGCATTTCATCTGGGGCTGGCATTTGGGAGGTACAGCTTCGTTCCCTGTTGACTGCACAGTCCCTGGGTTTTTCTGTCGTTTTCCTGGAGCCGCTTAGGTGAATGCTGGGGTGCTGCATATCTACCATGGTTCCTTTCCCTTTCATTCCATTTCCCTTCATCTTTCAGGTCGGCGCTTGAGTCTCTGCCGGCAGATGGCACAGTTGCTTGCTCCGAGTGAAACCCTCTTCCCTCTCGTTATGCTGGTTGAGGCTAGGTGCCATTCGAGAGGCATCCTTTCAGCCTCCATGGCACACAAAACTGCCATCTAGTGACTGCTGGGGACTTCTGTGCAACTCTGCGCTTACTCCTGTTGTTTTGTGTGTGCTGGCCTGTGATTTCCCTCCTCTCATCCCTCCCCCCAGGTGTGGGAGGGGGGGGGAGTGGTAGGCTGCAATATATCTGTACTAAGGTGTACTCCGCTTTTAACATGCTCTACCCTCTATTGGTTTCATAGAGCTAGTTGTTAGAAAAAAAATCTGATGTGTTCCATTCACATGACTTTCTCTACTTTTCTGCAACAAATTATTGATAGTAAACTTATTCTTCTATTTACTTCATGCTAATTGAGAAAAAAATAGCGGAAATAGTCTTATTTCTTGCTTCTTTGTAAGTAGAAGCGAAATAAGGGAATATCATAGGTTCAAGTGATAGTCAAGCTGGTTGCTATGTGACTGAAGTTCCTTTGTTTGTATGGACAAGAGTTGACAAATTTCTGTATGAAAAAAGTATGTTTTTCAGAGCTGAAACCAAAAAGAAGGAAAACCTCAAAAACGATCAACTCCATGAAAAAAATGTATGTAACCTAAATTGTATGTTTTAACGTGCTCTACATTTTTTGTGTGGTAAGTTTTTGTTCATCTCTTACGGTTTAGCAGTTATGCAAAATTCCGTAAAATTGATTCAAAGGCTATTTTCAGATCATTCAAGATATGCATTTTATTTGTCAGGTAACTATCTTTAAAATACAATATTTTAATCAAAATCATTAGAGCCATTTTTAAGAAAATCAAAATTTTCGAAAAAGTTCCATGTAAACGGTAGTTGGGGATGGACAGATTTTCTTGCAAATCGTGTCGCATCCTTGGAAGATACAAACTCAAATACCAAGTTTGGTATTCAACTGTCTTTTCGTTTTTGAGCTATGCTGTCCAGATACACACACAGACCTTTTTCTGGAAATGCTCTTTTTGGATTCAGGGGGACCCAAAACATGTATTTCTGGTGAAATCTTGGTATCAAATTTTTGGGTGGAATGCAATATCTTCTCTATACACTATGTACATAGTGCATGTAGAAAAAGTAAAAAGAGATGTTCCACTTCAGGTGTTATTTCATCCAAAAGCAGAGGAAAGACTAGACCCACAAACAAAACCTCACAGGAGGCACTGCAAGCAATAAAGCGCATTCTCTCCTTTCCTAGTTATGAAAGTCATTACTGTTGAAACAGGAGCTATAAGCAATTCTTTTCCTGTAATTTAAGTTTGGCCAAGATATACAACATACAATCTCTCAAAGATCCTGTTTCATTCTCAATGTACACTCGATGCTTCCATGAGCTAGATCTCACATTCAAAACACCTAAGCTAGATGTCACAAATGCGATGTTGAAAATGAAGCTGAGAACCTAATGGAAGAGACACAGGAAACAGTATGGAAGGACATAAAGCTGCAGAAGTGTCATTTAAACCCGAGCAGCAAGATAAAAGGAAACTGTAGAAGTCCAATTTGACAATCCACGATTTGAAAACTAATGAGGCAACCTGCTCCATGTGGGATGAAACTGTTTCGAGGAGGTAATCAAATAGCCTCCTGTCCGTGTACATTCATATGCAATCTACCAGCTCAATTATAACTATTACATTTTATTCAATTGCTGTGGAGGGCAAAATAGCATTGTGGCTACCATGCTGTTTTATGTTGTGGAAAATAATACACACTTTCAACAAATTCACTGTGGACACACGGAATTGATGCAGATCATGCAATTATTGAAAGGGAGAAGCATTCCGACTAAAAATAAATCATCCAAATGACTGTCAAGTGCAAGTGTCATTCAGAGGGATGATTTTGGATGCCTGAATAGGTCAAAATGGGGCCCTTATCAAATGAAAAAGACTGACACCAAAGAAGAAAAAGTATTATGGAATGACATTCATTGACTGAAATAAACTAAAGATTGTGAATATTTTATTCAAGAACACACTAGTCATTGAGCACTCATATTTCCAGGAAATGCCAATCAGAAGAAGGGAAGAAGTGCTACCCATAACTACATTATTACTTGATGGACCAATGCCAATAAGTGAAGAAAAAAAGGATCTCTTGGATCTATCCCTCTCATAGACATTGTCTTCCACGACTTCTACATAAGACTAGAAGTGGACATTTCCGACATAGATTCAGATTTGGAAGAAATAGACACAATTGAAGAGAGAAACTAACATTAGTAAGTATAAATCACATTGTTTCAATTTTTTTTATAAGCGCTGACAATATAAAATTTGTATTTATATGTGGTATTCTAGTAAAAATATTCTTTAAAACACTGATTTATGTAACATAATTAAATAGCAAAAAGGTTGTCTATCATTACCAGATATGGGAAAGCAGATAACTCACCATTTTGGATTAATCTTTAATTCGTAAATATAACATTTCAAAGATGTTCTTATTAAGTTTAATAATTTAAAAGCTCTATAACTCCATTTTCAATGCTTGAGTTTCACTAAAATAAAAATTCTTTATTTGCCTCTGCTGTAAAATTATCTTTAGATGACTTACACGGTTATTCCTAAATCATGTAGAATTATGCTTAATGTTTATAATAAATAATTAACAGACTAAGATTTTCTAATTGTATTGCACTTATAGCCATGAAAATAGGGTCATATTATCTTGTAGCAGGGACTGTAAACTGCTAGGTTTAATGAGATTGCTAAATTTTGTTCAAAACAGCATTTAAAATTGAATCATAAAGTCAAAGATGGTGTTTAAGAAAAGTACAAAGTTGAAAAGATATAACAGATGGTTTATACAGGAGGAAACAAGTAGGAAAGAATTTGATTATCTGGGGGTGACATTCTCATGAATTGAGAGATGGGAGATAGAATCTGAATATGCACAAAGGAACCATGAAGAGGTAGCAAGGTATTCAAGCTATCAGAATATGTTGGTACGAAACTCCCACATTCACAATGAAACGCTTTGAAACAATAATCAAATCTAAAATGTTGAATAGAATAGAAATTGGGGAGTATAAAGGGGCATCCAAGAGTTCACCATGAGAAATAGCTCTAGGAGACCTAGAAAGAGAAGGGACATAATTGTTGGAAGAAATCTGAAGTACTGGTACAGAGGTATACATTCAAATGATTTAAAAAAAAAAAGGCCTGCATAAAGTTTCAAAGAGATACCGCAGGAAGTGAGTGTTGGGAACTGTATTAGAAGAAATTGGTATAAGGGTTATTTGGCTATGAGGTGATTTTGGAATCTCACGAGAAACAGGAGATAAGGGATAGCTTTGAGGTTCTTTAGTTTTGTATAAAATAGTTATAGAAATTAGCACCAGAAAAATGTATAGACAAATATGATCAATTTCAAAGAACAGATTTTGCATGGATGTGAAGTTCTATTATTTTTAAACAGAATAATTGCAGATGTATTACGTGTGAAAAAATCTCATGTGTTCCATTCACATGACTCTCGAAAAATTATTCCTTTATCTGCATCATGATAATTGAGATTAACATTAACAGGAGTATTTGTATTAGTTCCTTTTTAAGTGGAAGAGAAGTATGGAAATGTACTGTGCTAAAGTGAGTCAAATCTTAAAAAGCTGGTAACTATGTGAAACAATTAAACTTAGGTTTGATTTGCACGGTTACAGGTAAAACAGAGAGAAAATGAAAGGGACCTCTCATAGCTTAAACTTGAAATCATATTATGGAATACCTTGGAAATGGTCAACCCTTAATAATAATAGTAATAAAAAAAAAAAAAAAAAAATTGTGGTTTAACGAGAGCTACATTTTATGTGAAGTTTTTGTCTATCTCTTACATTTACTAGTAATGCAAAATTCATCCAGAACGAAGTCTTCATATGGTACTTATAGAATATTTAAGAAATACATTTTGTCATATAAATATCTTTAATATACTACATTTTAATCAAAATTATTAGTCATTTTTGAGAAAAACAAACTTTTCAAAACCATTAAATGAAAAGGGTAGTTTGAGGTGAGAGGACTTTGTGGAAAATCTTGTTTTAGCATTAACATCTTGTTTTTGAGCTATGCTGTTTAAAGAGACAGCACATTTTTCTAAAAAGACTTTTTTTGGGGGTTCAGGGGAGCTCAAAACATATATTTCCAGTGAAATCCCTACGTCAAATTTTGAAGTGGAATACAATACCTTCTCAACCTACTATATGCATGAGGATAATTTGGAAAGTAAGTTCCAATATATTTTTTTCAGAAAACACTTATTGTGGGGACATTATACCTATATACCAAATATCAATACACTGCTTCAACTATTTTTCAACATAATTTCCATACACATTCAAACATACATCTTGCTGCTTCACAAATTTCAAAATCCCTTCTGCGTAAAACTCTGCCACCTATGAGTGTAGCCACCCATTGATGCTCTCCTTGAGCTCATCTGTTAGAAACTGCTGCAATCCAAAGCATTCTTGATCTTTTGGAAATGGTGGAAGTTGCTATGAGCCAAAGCAGGACTATACAGTGAATCCTGAAACACCTGCCATTAACCGTTGCAAGAAGTGTGTAAAGCACAATGTGTATTATCATAGGTCAAAACCATGTCAGAATTCAAATGCCACATCGTTTGTACTGAATTGCTCTCTTCAGTTTGGTTAGTGTCACAGTCCGTGTTTGCATTTATTGTTAGAAAACACAGTTGCTATGAGTTTTTGCTTTGCAAATGTTTGGAGACATTTTTTTGGTTTCGTAGAGGAACAAATGATATTGAGTTTCAGAGGATTTTAATCAGGCTTGAAGTTCTTTTGCATGCTGTAAATCTACGACATGAGACCAACAGTGTTACCTCCCTTCCAAAGGAAGTCATGCACAGGATTTTTACACTGTAAAAAATCCATTGCCACCCACTTGGGTTGAACCCATGGACCTTGGGAATCGGAGGCTAGCATGTTACCCCTAAACCTTGGAGGATGACTTTTCATTGGGGAATTGGTGTGGATGCCATAGACTGTTGTTTTGTTTCAGAATTCAGATACTGAACCCAGTCTCATCTCCAAGAAATGTCTCGCCTTTATTCTGATAGTTCTGAAGAGACTTCAGTAATGCTATCCTAGTGTTCTTTCGGGCTTCGGACAAGTTTTGGCACCAATGAGCAAAAACTATCAAAGTGTAACCTTTTTGTCACCACTTTGTACAGGACAGTCCGACAGATTTATGGAAAATGCTCTGAATGTTTAAAAATGGTGACAGTGGTTCTGTCTGACCTCTTCATTCACTTTTATAACAAGTTCATTCACAACAGACAGCTGGCCACTTTGTTCTTCATTATGAAGAACTATGAACTATGTTAGTGCATCCGCCACAAAATGCACAACATTCAACATAGAACAACAGTCACTCATAATGTTCTATACACTTCAGTAATCTCATGATGCATTGCTGCTGGTGTCATTTCTTTTGTGAACAAAATATTACTCCTTATACCTCACAGTTGGCAAGATCTAATGCTACACACATTTTAAACACCAATATTGACGAAATGGCCAAATACCACCTCTCAGTTATGCTGCAGGGAGCATACTGAACTAAGCTACTGCCATCTTAACCTGTGTCATGTATATTTTAAACATGCCAGCCAGAGGAGCGGATCTGCTCGGATAGGCGGCTTTGAAAACCCTCACAGCAGTTAAAAGACACTCAAATTGGACAGACTTTATGCCTGTGGACAAGTTGCCCCTGTTTGGGGTTGCAGGTCATGCATCAGAGGTAATGAGATGATAGGCTGGCTAAGCAGGGAGCGGGTCTTGGATTTGTAGGACCTGAGCCCTTTAGTGGCATGTCTTTATGAGATAACCAGCTTACAGTTAGGGCTTATTCTGAGATTTGGAAAAAGAAAATACTGACAGACTGGCCCATGATTTTATTCCTGGGTCAGGTAGCAAACTAAGTCACTCTTAACCCTCTCTCATTAGACACAAAACACTGAGAAGACACTTATGCATAATTGGGCTAATTGAGGAACCATGGCCGAGTGGTTAGACCACTCGCCTCTCACCTAGATGGCCCTGGTTCGATCCCAAGCGACTGCATGTGAGATTTGTGGACAAAGCGGCGCTGGGGCGGGTTTTCTCCGGTTTCCCCTGCCATCGCATTCCACCGGTGCTCCATCTTCATTCATATATGATCAGTGTCACCGCCTGCGGTGCCATAAGTAGTTAAAGCGGGCATTAAACACTACAAAAAAGAAAAAGAGGACCATGTGTAGAAAATGTAGGACAGATTTTGAAACCTCCCAGCATATTTTATGGAATGTAAGGCATTCACTTCTCACAAGTATGCAACCTTGGGTGCCTTCTTTTTGGAACCAAGGAACGTATGAGCAGCAGATATGAAGGACATGGTTTGCTTTATTGGGACCATCAAACTTAATTGAAGCCTAATTTATGAGGCACAAAAGGCTCAAGGAACCTACATGCCTCATGAAAGACCACTCAAGTGTCATCCTCACTAAGCCACATAGTGGAACAATGTTAGTGATGCTTGCACCACTAATTTGCATGATGTAAGAGACTGGGACTTAACTTTCTGAATCACCCCCATAGTATAGAAAATAAAAAATGGTGACAAGTTTAATTGTTTAATGGACTGTGAAATGATCAAAGGCTGAAGAGATATGATGGGGAAACTGGAAGAATTTAACTGAAGATATTGCAATCAAAATGCTATCCAACACAAGGGAGGAAAATATTCAAATAATGACATCTTTAGGATAAATGGAGATAATGGAAAAGGAGACAAGAGAATAAGAACTTGGTTAAGAAAGATTTAGTAATAAAACTACAACCACATGATTTAAGTATGGGAGAAATATTTGACAAGGAGTCGATTAATTACACTAAACAACACTTGGGTGAAAATGTTTGAAAACACCACAAAAAATTGCAGCATAATACCAAACAAATATACAGTAAAATCAGACAATCCAACCCTACCCAGACTATATGGGTTACTCAAAATTCACAAACTGTGCATTACAATGAGGTCCACAGTTAGCAGCATAGATTCACCAACCTACAAATTAGCAAAACAGCTAACCAACAAGTTCAATTCATTTCCAGAATTTGACAGCCTCAGCATCAAGAACTCCTATTAGCCCATAGAAAACATAAAGAATGTAGAATTAAAAGAAAGGAACAAGTTAGTCTCGTTTGATGTCCAAGCATACAATTAGAAAAACTGGCTCCACTAATAGAACATTGGCTTAAATCAATTGGAATGGCACCACAAGAAATTTCAGAATATATATAAACTTTTTTCAGTTCCAGGAAAGATTTTATCGCTAAACATCAGGATTATCATTGGGCAATCCACTCTCACCCATATTGGCAGATGTTTTCATGAGCACATTGGAAATCAGAATCACAAAAGGTTTCCCTTGGATGTTCAAAACCTGGCAGCAGTATGTTGATGACATCTTTGCCATAGTGCCCAAAAGGCATATTTATGATGCCCTAAAACTTTTAAACATTCAAGAAAAAAGTATAAAATTCACAGTAGAAATAGAAAAAGATAATTAGCTACCATTTTTAGATCTGAAAATAGTAACATTTGAAAATAGAATAAACTTCGGTATTTACAGTAAACCTACTCAGAGACAATTATATAGAAGCCAATAGTTATAATCCAAGAGCACATAAACAGGCAATCTTCAATAGCCTAACACATAGACTGGTTAATATACCACTTCTAGAAAATAAATACAAGGCAGAATACTACAAAATAGCCGAAATTGCAAATAAAAATTGTTTTACAAGATCCCTCGTAGATAAAAAAATAAAACTAGCTAAAAAGAAGAAATTCCTAAAAGAAACAACCACTCTCTCAGCAATAAAACAAAAGATGAGCTACAAGAAAATCACATACCACCCATGGGCATTTGACAAATTTAAAAAAATACAACAGCATAAAAAATGAATTAGGCTCAAATCTCAAGGACGTCATCCCAGCAAAGAAAAAATTAGGCATATACAAAATGGAATGCAAGGATTGTAATCAGATTTATATGAAGAGCCAATTTCCGGTTGAAAATGAAGGAAACTAGTCCTTTGAAACATGTTCTGGCAAAAATCCCAATGTTGTTTACTGTAATTAATCAACTCCTTGTCAAGTAAATGAATATAACGAACAGTTTGCAAACTTTCACAAAAAGAAAAGTTATGGGAGAGATAGCTTAAATGAATGTTATTTAGTATATATATTTTACTGTATGCAGTGGAAGTATGAAATAAATATTCAAGTTTAGCATTGTCTATCTTTTTTTTAAGAAAATCAGCAAATATTATAAGTTGGGAAATGGCTGCTGCAAACCAAGCTGTTGATGCAAATTGCTAATAGAAGACAAGCCTTGCATCACAACTTTGAAAGCACACAAACAGAGAAATTCTTTGAGCAACACGTACCCAAAGTAGTCAATGAACCTAGTTTTATAGGATATAAGATGCTGTAATACTACCAACAGAAGCACGTATTCCTCCTATGTTACAAGTGTTAATTACTTTTGAGATTGATGTACTGGCATTTTTCATTTAATTATAGCTGAGGCAATTTCCAAAGCTACTATTTGTGGATTTATCTGGAAGGTCTCCAAAGCAATTATTACAAAAATCCAACAGTATTTTTGCTGGGGTCTGCTTGATCGCAATCATGAAGCACTTTTGCTTATTTTGGTTTTAATGTCATGTCCACTACTAATTTTAAACCATTCTAAATGCTCTTCACATAAAGCAGTTCCAGTTCTACATTTTATATTAACATTAAATTGCAGCAGTTGCTTATTGGGCCTGGTAGAAACTTTTTACACTTTAGTTCTATTGGCTCTTGTAATTATCAAATGAAAGATAACTACTTAGGCAAAGGTCATGGCATTCTATTACTCTTGCATTTATCCAGAATGAAGCACAATCTACATTGCATTAACACTTTCCTATGTTTAAGCCTTATGTGAGGATACTTCAAAGAAACTAAAAGGAGATTGCTTAAAACATGAGACACATTGTTGAATGGCTCTTATATCATTTCTAAATCTAGAGCAGCTACACTTCCCAGGTTAGAATTACTGTATTTATCCAAATACAGGACGACCTTGAATGCCAAGTCGGACCTCCAGTTATTTGAGAACTTAATTTTGGGATTTGGCATATCATCTACATAAAATACATTTAAGACATAGGTACATAAAAAGAATTTTTAATTGAAATTTAAAGGTTTGACATACATTTTGAACAGACTAATGGACACTTAGGCTGACATTTATTTAATTGTACTTAATTTAAATTTGCGCAGAAATTCACATTTTGAGCAGTTGCCAGAGAGAGGAATATGATGAGTGCAATGGTACATGACAGTGGCAGTAGCTTAACTGTAACAAAATGATGGATTTTGTACTAAAGACAACATACTTAATATAACACATTGTAAATGTTTTTACCTAATTTGAATATGCGCAGAAATTCATATTCCAAGCTGCAGACAGAGAAGGGAGAATATAATGTACAGTATATGCGATGATAAAGTGTGATGGTGGTGGTAGCATAACTAATGATGCATATGATTTTGTATTTAGACAACATAATATAACAAACACATCATAAATGGTTTTACCTAATTTGAATTTACGCAGAAAGTTATATTGCGAGCAGCAAAGATGAGCGAAATTTGCAGTGCATGCAATAATATGTGACGGTTATAGTAGTGGCAGCCCAACTTTATTTATGAATGCTATTTTCTGTTAAACATACTTAATATATCGTAAAACATTTTACCTAGTTCAAATTTGCACTTAAATTCACATTGCAGTATATGTGCAATGGGGAGAGGAAATGTGCAGCTAACCCCTCACCTTCAGCTTGACCGTGGACTTCCAATACAACATTGTGTGCAACCACCGATGTGAAAGGAAGTCCTGTAATTTTACTTTAGTCACAGAGAGTCATCTTCTTTTTTTTTAATGAGAATGTTCATAGGCTCCTTAACAGCTAATTTTCAGTGTAAAATGAAACACTCAAAATCTGTCACAATAGGTCGTGACCTTGGAGGTAATCTATTCCATTTCCCCCAGGCCTCCCCTCTGCCATACCTGCAAAGCTTGAAACTTACTTTTCCCCCCCGTATGGTATTGTGAATGAAAGACACTGATATTTTGGAAGAAATAAGAAGAAAAAAAAATTGGTCTTGTATTTGGATAAATACAGTATGTGGACAACTGCTACTTTCACTACTGCTAAGTCAGTAAGTAACTAATTTCTTTGGTATCTGACGATGCAGAACAAACATAGAAAACCTGTTTAAACTTGAGATGTGTTGAAGATGTTCTTTTACTATCTCCCTAATTATTTCTAAACCTAGAGCAGCTCCTGCCAAACAATCACTTCCCTGATTAGAATTATGTGGGCAACTGCTGCTTTCACTAGTAATTCACTCCTTAAAGCTAAGTAAATTCTGTTTTGTTGTTAATAGGGTATCAGAAACAAAGAGACCACCAATTTAGAATAGTGTATAATGTCCTTCTACAGCTGACAGCCTTGCTGACTTCCTCACTGATGATTCTTAATATCTAGATCCCTTGACTCCTATTTGTTTCATAATTGTCGACCATTCCTGTAGCAACTGGCAGACTTTCCATTAGATAACTGAATGTTTTTGAAGAAATTGTATCTGAGTAACTGACAAAATGCCAGTGGAACAGCCTGCATCTGGGTGAGTTGTCTCTCTGAACGAGGATGGAGCACCACCTTGCGATGGAAATTTGGCAATATCATTAAACTTTATCATAAGCAAGATGTGGTTGCTCATATTGCCAGGTCAAAACTTTTAACAACCAACTGTAGAGTTGTCTCCTTTGAAACTCAGGGTATAATTTTATGTCTGCATTTATCAGTTATAACAATGTTTATTTTGATCAAGATCAACAAGGGGGTTACTTCAACCTTACAAGAGAGCTTGGATATCATAGGAACATTCATCTTGGATGCTCTCAACCATACAGGGTACTAATTATACAATATTGCAATGACAAATAAGGGCTGCCAGCCCAAATGTCAGCCTTTTATGCACTGCACAGGTGGGCAATCATCCCACCTATAAGGGGAAGTCAAGTGGCCAGCTTCATGCATCTTAAACCAGAAATTTGGAGTATTGCTCAAAATGCTGAGTATAGGTCTTATACCTGGGTCCATTCTATAAACGAGAACCAGAATTCCACACTTTTGTCCACATCATCATCAATGGCAAGATATATAGGAATTATACCTTGAAAATATTGATTTTTTTCCACATCCTTAGAAAAGTTTAACAGTGAATCAAAGTGGTTGGTAGCATCCCTGTGTTTAATATGGCAATGGTTGGTAGTTAATTCAAAGTCTGATATTTGCATCCTGTTGACTTTGAATTAAAAAGCTTGAACAGGATGTCATTTGAGGACATGCCATACTCTTTATTTGGAAGTTTCTCTTCATTTTTAACCAGCTCCTACATCTAAAAATTATGAAATAAAGCTAAACTACAAGTCAATAAAGGAAAATATATAAAATATTTATTGAAACGATAAACTATAGATTAGATTTTGTTTAGGGTGCCTGCTACAGGCAATTGCTCATGTTATAAAGACAGGTTGCATGCTACTGATGTTTAAAAATTTACTATATAGTCATTACCTGACAACCATTTTGCATACACTGCTGTATTAGGATTAGGTAGATCTAGCCATGAGCAACACAATCATTAATTCAAAGTTTTAGTATTTTATTTAGACAGAATACAGCCTATCTAGGCTGACAAAAACATGATAAGAGGCAAAATAAACTATGGTTCTATTCTAAATATATGTCAGCGAATGAATATATACAAGAATGAAATGTTATGTTTAAGAATATCCCAAAGACAGAGATAGAACTAATGGAAGGTTTCATCAAAAAAAATTTCTTTCTTTTTCCCAAAAAACTTAAATCCCTGATTTGTGTGTTGAATAATGGCAAGAATGAATAAAAGATCTTTGCTTTATGTCTTACCTGGGACATGGAATTTAGTGGACATTAAAATGGCTGATTATCGCTACAGTAATCATTTACAAACATGGGCACAACACTTGATGGACGAAAGATTAAATAGAGAAATGTTACCATTCAGGAATTGCTATGTTACTTGCACATTGTCAAATTAAGTTTATCCTCACTAATTTTGTAGCCTGGTTCCAGTAAGGAACCATTACTGGCACTGTTCCACTTAAACACGATCACAATATTTTCCTACAGAAAAATACTAAAAAACCTCACATGAAGAGTACAAAAATATACATAAATAACTGAAAGGGATGTCATATTTCACTGATATAAATACTAACAAGTTCCTCAATTATTTACCTAAGTGTGTAAGAAAATATTGTGAGTACTGCTTATAACACTAAGTATACTAAAGAAGTGTATCTCCAGAACTTCTCCAGGGTGTTTACTTGTGACACTTACACATGATTGACTTAAAAGATATGGCAGTCACATCTGTGAATCAAGAAACACAACTTGCAACAAAGTTTAATAATGAACAGCCATATCACATAAATTAAACATTACCAAATTAGAAAACTGCCCCCGGTTTAAAAAAAATCACAGTACAATAGAACATTTTTGGCATTTTTTTCCACCAGTGTTTCATTAAAAAAATTAAAAAGTTGCAGTTTCTTCCCCCGTTGAGACATTTTAGCAAAATGGTGAGGTTAAGTTGTGTAGCGGTGCTTTGAGGAGCAGAGATCCGGCCTCACTGCTTCTTCATCTTCAACATTATTTCGTGGAGGAGTGGAGCACGGAACGCAACCAACGAACGGGGCCCACACCTATGCAATAGCTCACTTCTTCTTGTTCTTGTTGGTGGCTCCGCGGGGTGGGGTAACTGGACGCCCTGCATTTAGCCCACCATATGTGAATTTGCGCTTATCAGCAGGCTGAAATGAAAGTGATTTTTAGAATTAATATCATGAATCAGAGCTTAAAATTGAAGTATAAATAAAGCAGACATATATTCCAAATAATTTGATTCTTGTGCCCATGATCTGTACATGCATGTGACTTTGGGTATGCAGCCAGTCCAGTGACACCAAACAACTTAGCAGTTTTTAACGTAGTATAAGGGAACATGACAAGTACAGAAAACCAATATTATTAGAATAAGGATATGCAACATCAATATTAATAAGAATTGTACAGATGTAATATTTAAAGGCATGTCAGAAACAGCTCAGGACCGCTTTGTGGAGCAGGTCAAGAACAGGTATTATACAAGGGTAATTAGCGAACGGCCAGCTAGCTGGAATTCCAGGGAAAGATTGCACAGGGTTTAGGCAAAGTCAAGGCAAAAGAGACAGAGCAGACTCTGAAGTTCCAAGAGCACAGGTACTAGGAAAATAAGCAAGAGATGGACATACCGAGTTTTTCCTAGAAATGTCGACTGAAGGAACTGTTAAGAGAATTTGAACCAGAACTTTCTCATAGTAGGCACCCAGCAATGGGGTGGTAACCAATCACGAGTCACCTTACATTTTGTGGCGGCAAACTTAGCGTCATGCCTGTGACGTATAAATGGAGCATTGCTAACAGCATGCGCTTCTTCTCAAGCAAATTGTTGTGCAGTGCAAAGCTAGTGTTCAAGCGTGTGACAAAGCGGCCATGTGCTGAGTAGGGAGTGTTAGGGAAGTTAAGCTCCCATGTAATTTGTAATCTGCTAGGTGGTGGGAAAAGCATTAAAGTGACTGCAATTAAGAGATTAAAATACATTATTATTGTAGGGAGCCAAGCTAAGCCGTCCGTTAACTATTGAAAAAGGAAAGCAAAATAATTATGTTTATACAAAGGGGAATGCAAGTCTCATAATCTAGCCTCACCCACATAAGAACCCTGAGAGCTTAGTTAATTAGCATTGTTAGGAGTGGAATCAGCCTCCGACAGAAACAGCCCGGAACGAGACTCCAGCGAACGCAGCATTCAACTTGCAGAGACCTGGTATTCCCGCTACAATAGTGACTTAGATTTGTTGTATTATTACAAGTGCTAAAGCTGTGGGTTGAAACTACACAATTCTTGATTATACCTGAAAAACATATAGCTGCATCTGGTGGTCAATGGCAGCAGACAAACTGAAAATTGTGCCTTTAGGTGTGGATTAAAATGTAAAATATGGTGATGACCACTAAAAATTCATGGTAAAAAAATCTGATGTGTTCAATTCACACAACTTTCTTTAGCTGTTCCATAAACAACTTTTACAAGAAATATTTTTGAGTTGGGTTTGGAACACTTAAGTATCCCTTGCATATAATTTTTCCAGACCGGTTTCGATGCCATGTGGGCATCATTGTCGATGAATAGGCATAGAAACTGGTCTGGAAAAATTATACGTAAATGATACTTACAAAGTTTGTCAGAATGTAGCCGATACACTTGACGCGGGTGGAAAAGTACATACAATAATAATTGATTTTTCTAAAGCGTTTGACCTTGTACCTCATGGACGACACTAATAGAAAAACTTTGTAATCTGCAAAAAGACAACAGAGTGATAACTTGGATTCGGGAATTCTTGAGAACGAACCCAAAGAGTGCGGGTGGGAAATAAATTATCATCTCCTACAAATGTAACTTCTGGTGTGCCCCAGGGAAGCATTGTCGGGCCGTTGCTTTTCTTAGCATATATAAATGATTTATGGGAAGGGATAACATCTCAGATTCGCCTAATTGCAGACGATTGTATAATCTATAGAAATATTAGTGGTAAATGTGACACATATAGATCTACAAGAAAATTTAAACAAAATTCAACTCTGGGCAAAATATAATAAAATTGAGATAATCCAAACAAAACAATTATATTTTCAAGGGCAAGAATAGCAGAAAACGTAATATATAAATTAGACAATAAGAAAATACTCAGAGTAAACAGCACCAGATATTTAGGGGTAATACTAAATCAAAGATTGGAGTGGGGGGAACATGTAAACTCGATCACTGGGAAGGCATGGAAAGCGTTGCATTTCGTAATGGGGATTTTAAAACGCAGCAATGGAAAGTCGCGAAATTTGGCATACACTGCTTTAGTTCGACCAATATTAGAATATAGTGCTGCATGCTGGGATCTGTATCGGGTGGGGCAAAAACTGGCACTAGAGAGAGTTCAAAAAAGAGCAGCTAAATTTGTAGACAGAAGTAAACGATTCGAAAATCATACCAGCACTGCTACTTCCTGGGAAACACTAGAAAAACGTAGGAGACGAGCAAGGCTATGTGCAATTTTTGGAGCCTATAAGGGGGAACCTGCATGGAAAGACATATCCAAACAATTATTAAAGCCATTATCCTGTGGGAGGAATGATCACTCGGAAAAAATAAGAAATGGGGAACAGAAAACAGACAGAGGTAAATTTTCCTTCGCAAATAGAACAATATGAATGGAACAAAATACCTGCAGATTTACTGGAGACTTTGCCTCAAAGTGTAAATAGTTTTAAAGAGAGACTAAAGAAGAGTGAATTATAGTCAGGATAGTAAATAAAAATATTGCGTCATTATTACTGTTGTTACAATTATGTATGTATTAGTATACTATGATGTTATTGGCATTTTAACAGGGTATTACTCACATTATTGTTTATTTAACTCACTGTATTGTACATTGTATTCTTACATTAACAGCGCTGCCACCGGGCTATGCCCTAAGCAGTGAAATAAAGTATCTATCTAAATCCAACTCAAAAATATTTCTATTCATATGTATCACTGTTCCAAAACACCCTTTCATTAAAATTCTTACAAGATTATTCTTGTATATCATGCTAATTGAGATAAACAGCAGAATTGGTATTATTTGCTTCCTTGTAAGTAAAAGGGAAAAAAGGGTATACATTTGGCAAAAAACTTTTAAAAACTGGTCACTATTTGAAACAATTTAGGTTCAGTATGCTTCGCTTCATTTTTGAGCTATGCCGCACACACATAGATCTTTTTTTTCTTTGAGACTTAGGGAACCTCAGAACATACTTCTAGTGAAGTATCAACATCAAATTTTTGGGTGGAATAAAGTATTTCTCTAGCTACTATGTACATTGTATGTATATATGGCTAGAAAAAGTAAACATTTTACAAGTGGGGTTGCAAATATAATTGTATTATTTTACTTAAGAATATAAAGCACCCAGCACGAAGGACTAATATCATAAAGTGGAATTTTCATTACAGCAAAACTGCTATGCTTTACCATCCTAAAAGTAGGTTTACTGATGAAGACTCATTTAAAAATATTTTTGACTTATGCCCTTAATAGCAGGAACTATAGATTTAATTTTTTCTGATAAAATATTAAGATGACAAATAAGCATTCAGTAAGTTAACTAAATTAAATATGTTTCTGTTCACAATAAGTCTGCTACAGTCTAATGATTAGGGCTTAGATTTTTATACAATAATAAACTTAAAAATATTTATTTTTATATGCTATAAATTCTAAAATATGTCCAAGACACTGAAAAATGTTTTTTAAACAAATTAGAACAAAACTAAGATAAAATCTAGCTCACCAATTTGCAGCTACCATCAGATTGAAACATTTTGTTGGAGTTGCAGTGCACAACAAATGTGTGTGCTTCACATAGCCTTTCCTATTATCTTTGAATAACACCTTTATATCAGGAAAAGGAATGTTCCATTTCACTTTGCATAATTGAAGAGGGGCATACTGTGAGAGGTACCGGGATCGGTACCCGGCGCCTCCACCAAGATGTCACATGCAGAATGTGGTACTACTGCGTTAGGATCCACATTCTAAGTGTGGCATGATTGACTAATTAATTTTATTGTTTTGGCTGTACTGTAGAGAAAAAAAGGTTAGTTTAAAATAACGACGGGAGCGTGGCTTTTGCGGTCTCTTTGCCAGCGGGACGACGTGGGGTGCGCATCGCACGTTTTTAGTGATCATGTAATTAATAATGGAGCTATAGTATTCACCCAGATTTTGGCTACGCATCATCCAGCGTCAACATAACAGGTAAAAGTTTAATATATCAATTAGCTGGAATTACTCTTGAATTAACATGTTTTAATTTAGTAGTTTGATTTTGTTCCCACATTTCCTTGTTTTACTCCTGAGTTTGCTAATTTCCCATAAGTTAGCATGGGGGGATACGTCCCTCATGTCGTATCCAGTTAGAATAATTTTGTATTTGCCTTTCGCAGCCACAGCGAGTTCCCCGAGTTATTAGTAGAAAAGGCGGTTGCGACAATATCACAAAACACATTTTCAAGTTCACTTAAGTGTTGCCCTTCCATTATGAGCAACTTTACAGAGGTTTTGGTAGCCACTGTTTTTCACAAACGAAACTTCAAATTTTTTTCTTAGAATTTCTGCTTCTGGACTTGAGATAGTGTGAAATACTAATTGAAATATGTAATAACATCAAGTTTCCAGTTTTTTGAATGAATCAAGAAATCCAAATTTGATATGCGCACAGTCACAATTTAAATAAACATCATGTATTAAATTCCAAATAACCTCAATTGCAGAAGCATCTCCTCTGCCCAGTTCATTTACTACTGTTGAAAATGCTTCAAAATGATCGGCATAATTTACCACAGCCCAAAGCAAGACTATCAGTATCAACAGCAATGGAAGGTTGGGCCCCTGATGGGGCTTTTACAAACATTTTTTTCCCCATTGGAATCCAGCTTATCCATATTAGGATAAAGGGTTCAGACTGCTGATGCAAGTTACATGAATCAGTCAGTAAGCTTACACTTAAGACCCTGGGCAGCTTTCTTCATATATGCTGCAGAGTTCATAAGCAGAAGCAATACACTGTCATGTTTTACCCATTTAGTCACAAGGTTTCCAAAGCCTCATTAAACACCCTAGGTGTTACTAGATGATATGGAGTTGGCATTTCTTACAGGCTAGCAAGAATTGCTTCATTTGTATAGCCCCCTTTAACATCAATGGTCATATCGGGTCTTTCACCTGTGAAACTGTAGGTTCAGAACATTAGGTTAAACTTTATGTTACTAAACACACGAACATTCACTCTCACATTCATACTTCCAGACTCTATGGGGGATAGGGAATAATTCCGGTTAAAGAAAAATTCCCCGCCCCAGCCGGGAATTGAACCCGGGACCTCCGGGTGAGAAGTCAGCTCGCTGACCACTCAGCCACGGAGGCAGTCAAAAATTTTTTGTTGATAAATATTTGTCATATTAGGATTTATATTTGTACATTTAGTAAGAAAATTTCTGAGCTTGGGATTGTTCTACTTATAAAGGTGAATGTTTGCTGAAATAAATGCTTTACATATATCTGAATAAAATTCTGAATGTTTTGGTGTGGCAGAAAGAGAGAATGTCAATTCTCCTATAAGAAATTGCCTTAATGAAGCATATGACTCAGCTGCTGTGTGTTTTAATACCTGGCAAATGTTACACTTCCTGGGAACGTTGATTTGCACCAACAGATTTCACGCAAAGCATTTCACATAATATTTTCCCCTCAGTGGTAAAAGTGTTTTTAAACTCTACAATGTATTGACACAAATGTTCACTTACACTCAATTTCACTTTTGGCATGTTTTATTCCCACTGCTAATTAAACTGATCAACTGCTTTAGTGATGTGATTGAAACTAAAGTGGCAGGTATATTGCAAAGAGCATTGAGCTCTGTGTATTATGTCACTGCTTAGCCAGGTTTAACAAACATCTATGATAATCTTCGGGTAGAATTTTGATTTCCCCGCATAAGCAACTGCATCCACAGATATCAAGTGGCATGACTAATGAGTTTTTATCACTCTCATAATAAGTTATGAGATAAATTTTTGTGTTGTAAACAGCAGAGAAAAAAGTTAAAATATATGTACTACTGTGTCAAGAAAGTTCCGGAAACTGGTCAATAAAACACAAAAAATGAATTATTTATCCAATTTTATTTTATCGCCTTCAAAGTAGGCCCCTTCTGAAATTATAATCCAATCCAAGAATAATCCAATCATCAAAACATTTTTGTAGGCACTTTTAGGAATCAATGTAAATTGCCGCTGCAAATGTTCCTTTATGTCTTCTATTGACTGAAAACAGGTGCCTCGAAGTGGTAACTTGAGTTTTGGAAAGAGAAAGAAATCAGCAGGAGCCAGATCAGGTGAATACAGTAGTTGTTCGATGAAATTTGTTGAGTTTTTGGCCAAAAATGCGTTCACAATAGTAGCCTTGTGAGCTGGTGCGTTATCGTGGTGCAGAATCCATGAGTTGCCGTTCCATAAATCTGACCTTTTTCGCCATATTTGTCCTCTCAAACGCTGCATAATGCTCAGATAATAGTCTTTATTTACCATCTGACCTTCCAGCAAGAACTCTTGAGTGCACGACACTGCGATAATCGAAGGGGGAGGGAAGAAGGAGAAAAAAAAATCAACATGACCCTCAGTTTTGATCGAGTTTGATGTGCCCTTTTAAGTTTCCATCCAGTTGGAAGGCCCATTTGGAATCTTGTTGACTGGTTTGAATGTCAAACTTGTAAACCTATGTTTCATCACCAGTTACAATGGGTTTCATGAATGTGGGGTTGGAACTGGCTCGTTCTAGCATGTCTTCAGCAACCCTTACACGATCTAACTTTTATAGAAAATTCAAGTCTTTCAGAACTAACCGAGCTACAACGCGTGTCATGCCCAAACAATCGTTTAAAATGGTACGAATCGATTCATGAGACACAGAGAGTTCAGCGGCAATCTCTCTCAGACCTAAATGATGATTTTCAGACACCATTTCCTTCACTTTAGCGATGTTCAGTTGAGTTGAGTTGAAACCATTGATGGCCGACCAGAGCAAGGCAAATTTTCCACCACATCTCGTCCACTTTTGAATGCACTGTACCACTCATATGCACGTGTTTTTGATAAAGTCAATTCATTGTAAGCCCTCTGTAACATTTTCAGCAGTTCGGCACATGAAATACCATTTGCAATGCAAAATTTGAGACAGATTCTTTGTTCAACATTTGTATCCATCGTAAAATTGCAAATCATCTTTGAGATGAACTAACAAAATGGCGTGCTGTAAACAAACTAGATGACAGATGACGCTCAAACTCTGCATGGGTATAGAGGAAAGTTGTACCAACTTAGCGACAACAATAATTTTGAATCCCCTTTTAAACAGGATTTTGAAATGATCAATTCCCAGTACTTTCTTGACAGAATGTATTTGTAGAGAAATTAACAAACATATTTTTCCATATATGAAAAGTATTAAAATATGTATTTATGAGGAAATGTCAAAAATATTTGTTCACACATATTTAAGGAAATATGATTTTTATGTGAAATAAAATTTTGCAAATACTCTTCCAGGGTGTCTACTGAGAATGTGAAATAAAAACTGGGTACCTTTTTAGGTACCATATGTATTAAGAGTTCCTGATTGCGGCAAATTGCATGCAGTTAGCCGCAATTCTTAACCTAATCTTAACAAAGGCTTTAAACACTCCTCAATGCCCCACCCAGTATTTTTCAAAGCAGTTTTATATGCACCATTTATGGTATGAAGGGAACACGTCCAATATCCACTATTTGTTTTTCTGAAGTCAAACTATTTTTCATATGAATTGTAAGATCGAACAATAGTTTCAGATTTACATCTGTGGACACCTGAACAAGCTTTTCAAGCGAAAGTCCTTTTTCAAATAATAAACCTATTAGACAATCCATCATATTCAATGCTGTTGATTTCTCTAGGAACAAGGACTTCAAACATCTAGTGCTTACTAACCCAGAATTAACATCCCAATAATTTACCATTTGTTCCTTCATTAAGACTTTCATCAATGGAAAGAGCAAACACAGGACTTTTCCAAACATTTTCCAACAACACACACTGAAAATGAGTGCCAAGACCATATAATACACCATATGCAATTTTATCTTTGTGAAGCTGCATGTACATAGTGTATAGAGAAGGTATTGTATTCCACCCAAAAATTTGATACCGAGATTTCACCGGAAATACATGTTTTGGGTCCCCCTGAATCCAAAAATAGCAAAAAGGTCCGCGCATGTGTGAGCTCAAAAACGAAAAGTCTGTTAAAAACCAAATTTGGTATCTTCCATGACACGAAGATTTTCAAGAAAATCCCCCAACCCCAACTACCCTTTACATGGAACTTTTGTCGAAAATTTTGATTTTCTCAAAAATGGCTAACGATTTTGATTAAAATATCATATATTAAAGAACTTTACCTAATAAATAAAATATATATCTTGAATCTTCTGGGAATAGCCTCTGAAGACTACTTTATTCTGGATGAATTTCAGGGAATTTTGCATTACTGGTAAACCGTAAGAGATGGGCAAAATCTTAACAGACAAAAAATGTAGAGCACATTAAAACATACAATTTATGTTATATACATTTTTTTCGTGGACTTGATCGTTTTTGAACATATTCCTTGTTTTTGGTTTCAGTTATGAAAAACTTAATACTTTTCTCATACAGGAATTTGTCAACTCCTGTCCATACAAACAAAGGACCTTCCTTCAGTCACATAGCAACCCGCTTTTGATTATTAGTTTAGCCTATAGTACTCCCTTATTTCCCTTCTGCTTAAAAGGAAGCAAGTAATAAGACTATGTGCTAATTTTTTTCTTGATTAGCATGAAGTAAATAGAAGCATAAGCTTTTTAACAATAATTTGTTGCAGAGAGGTAGGGAAAGTCATGTGAATGGAACATATCAGATTTTTTTTTTTTTGCAATGAGACTATCCAGGAACAGTAGTGGAAACAAATCCACAGAAGATGCTGCCGTGCACAATGATATATTAGTCATTATGCTGTATGCTGACCACAAAATTTCAGCCTTTGAAACTTCATCATGTTGAAAAAAGCTAGAAATGCCACTAGTGTTAGATACTGGCTCTAGTTCTGCCTGATGAGTCTCTGGGTTGCCCTTAGATGACGCAGATGATTCAATTTTCAAGGTATCTTGTAACACCACAGTTAAGAGGTCCTGCCAATGCCAAGTGCTTCATACCTTTTGCATTTTGCATGTAGTCGTACATAATAAATGACACCTTTTCCGAAGTCAATTTTTTTTTTTTTGCAAAACAAATAGTATGCATCACGTCTATGCCAATCAACTGGTCCTAGCCAGAATTTAAATTCTTCACTCGCCAATCATGTGTCTTGAAACCAGCTTTTTCCGGGCATGGCAGCTGGTTTGACCTATTAGGTTTTCGTTTTTTGTGAGCTACACTATTATTACAACTGATTGCATAAACACAGCTAATCTGCACAAATAAATCACTTCTACACTCGAAGTCGTACAATATAACCTTATTTCATGATGACAAAGTCTAATGTGTGAATACAAACAACAAATTATAATTTTGCTGTTATTCAACAACTTCCCACAAATTACTTCTTGTTGCCGTCAAAACTCATAACTATAAATTTTTGTTTTAAATCAGTAGCAACTGCTTCCAATATTGCTTCCTTCACTTGGCAATGCAGGTAATCCTGCTAGCAAACTACATACGCAACAGTAGGCAACAAGAGAGGAAGGCAACTTAGCATTTCTATTGGCAACATATATTTTTGAGAATACTTCTAAATCGATTGTTGACAGCTGCTAGTTCGCTATCGAGAGCAGTGCAAGCAGCGCCAAGTTTAAACGTTAATTTGTTACCCTATATTTTCCAAATAATTAAATTTGTTACTTTTCAGTACTTTTGGCACCCACTTGCCAAATTTGTTACTTTTTCGACACTTTTGGTACTTTCGATACGGTAGACACCCTGATAATAGAAGCAACAGAGGATTACTGCAAAGACTGGAGTCAGAAGATAAAAGTAAATCCAAAATTTTAGTATAGTAATTAGCTTAGCAAGGATTAGAAGTGGTGCTTTGAGAGAAGCTAATTAAATTGTAAAGAAATTTTATTATTTAGAGAAAGCTAAACAATAAAAATATTGAGAGGAAACTAGCATTAGGCAGTGTCTGTTTTAAAAAATGCCAAATGATGTGTAGCAAAATTATGTGTGAGGTAGAAATGTGGGGACTTGAGAAAGGAATTTGGTATAGGGGTTCTTGCTGTTTGCATATATATAAAAAAAGTGTAATTTATATACAATGTCCCTTGTACAAGTTACTATCACTTGATATTCTTCGGTAACATGAGTAGGAAACACTGGTTGCTGATTTGCATTCTGTTATGTATGATGGCACTTTATGATAGCCATTGTGTAACCATATGATGGTCTTCTCCCCCTTTCATTGTCTCAATCCCTGATCAACACATATGTAACATGTGAGTTAAAGAATAAAAGCCACACTGATATAGTATACAGCACGTGGATCATGTATAAACACAATCATGAAACGAATGTTCATATGAAGATTGTACAACTACAATCATTTAAATTGAATACATGAAAATACTGTCACTAATGAAATATTTTGTATAAATATTAGTGGTGAAAAACATTCATTCATATCTACTCTATTTTAAGCTTATGAACTTTTTTTTTTTTTTTAAAATATGTTTCACGTTTTGCTTCAGTCTTGGTGACTTAGAAATCATCACACAATTTCAGCTTTGGTATCATCATTAGCAAGTGAAATGCCATTGTAAATTTCAAAAATAAAAATATACATACCTTAAGTATCTGAAATGAACACATTAGTGTTTCATCCACAGACATCATAGCACCTGCATTGTCAAACTCTCCACAATAGTTTGGTGCAGAAAACAAAGTTACCAACTGCCTCTTTGCAAAAAATTCATACCCATCTTCAACAACCTGCAATCATATTATACACTTATCAATTTGAAGATATTGGGAGAAATTCAGAATTTTTCAAAGGAATGCTACAGTCTTAACATATATCTAAACTCCTGTTTTCCAATTATCTCAACATAAGTACTTCAAACTCTGTAGAAGTATGAGTTGAACACATCACTATTTCAAAAAAAGTAAACAGAACATGTTTCTGGCTCTACTACATCTATCATTAATTTCAATAACTTCAGAAACTTGTTTTCCCTTTTTAAACAGTAAATGTCTGTTCAAAATTGCATCAAGTAATTCTAAAGGATTGATATTCTCACTATATAATACGTATAAAATGAAACTAGCAACAATGAAGCAACACATTTTAATATAAGAATAATTCGTAATAAAATTTCACATATCTTTATCAATAAACACAAATTCAAAAGACTAGTTTTGCAATTCACAATTCTATTGCATGATTCATAGAGTTAATGGTTTACAGGGATATATTTCTTTTAAAGAATAAACATATGCTATAAATTTTGGTATACTACCAACTGATTGTCATCAACTTTGTTTCAATTCCAGTGGTTGGCAATATTTAGTACACACTCTATCACCTAGTAGCATACCACAACAATGTGAATAAAACAAGTTAAGCTCATGATGCAATAGAATTGTAAACTGCAAAACTTCTCCTTTGAATTAAGTGCATTCATCAAAAGTAAGTGAACTTCGTAACAAATTATGCTATCACAATGAACTATTCATTTTCATACATAACTATCAGTTTTATGATGTAAATAAATGTATTGATTAATAAAAATAGTAATTATGATCTCACATATTACTTTGCCAATAACAGACAGGATATATCAGCATGATATGAGATTTACCCAAGAAAAACACGAAATACCACATTTAACTGAATACAAGATGACCTCAAATGCATGATCAACCCCTTTTTATAGAACAAATTTTGGAATTTGACATATCATCTATATAAGACGAAGACATAATTTCTAAATGCATATTTTGTCCAAACTAAGGGACATTTAAATTGGTTAAGGTACATACAGTTAAAACTTATTTGAATTTGCATGGGAATTCTTGTAATGGATGAAGAGGGAAGAATGGAAATATAACACTTAGTGTCCAATAGGTAACAGAGCATTTCAGTGACAATGGATAGGATTCTTTACTTTATTTGAATTTGCACATAAATTCACGTAATGGGCAAAAGGGAAAATGGAAACGTTCCTGATGTCTGTAGTGAAACACACCATTAAACCTCTCTTTCTGTTTGACCATTGACTCCCAATATATTAGGTGCAACCACCGATATAAAATAAAAACCCTCTTTTATTTTAGTGTCCGAAATGAAATGGCGTGTTATTTATGGATACTCTTTAACTGCTTTTTGGTTCTCAGCGTCCCATTCTACTCGTATATTGGGCGTGAAAGATCGCTTAATTTTGCTCAGAGGCCTCTCTTATCAGGCTTGAGGTTCTTTTACGTGCCGTAAATTTACGACACGGGACCCACGGCTTTACTTCCCTTCCAAAGGAAGCCATTCTAAGGATTTTTATGCCTGAAAAAATCCATTGTACTCCACCGGGTTTGAACCCACGACTTTGGGTATATGAAGCTAGTATGGTAACCATTACACCACGGAGGGCGACTTTAGTGTCCGAAAGAAATTTTATTTCCAATGAGAATGCTTAAAATCCTAGGTCAATTAACGGCTAACTTTAAGGTGTGAAATGAAAACTGTCATATACATAATGACCTTGGAGGTAATGTTTATACCTTCCCTCAGGCTTCATAACTGCCATACCCTGAACTTGCTAAGTTTGAAACATTTGTTTTCCTGCATACTATTCAGAAAACCCATGATTGTAAGATAACCCCTGTACTCAATATTAATATTTTGGAAAAAACATCTTGTATTCAGACAAATATGGTAATTTACTGTACCACACTTATATTTTAAATACAACTTTATTACAAATACATTACCTTTAATGATTACAGTATTTTCTAGTTTCATTTAAAGTGGTTTCATTTTCTCCTTCAATTTTAGCATTTTTTTTCTTCAATAATGTTGAGACAGTCTCTGTGGCCAAGTCAAAAAATGGAAATGGAGTGTTATTTATGGATGCTCTTTAACTGCTGTGGTTCTCAGCGTGCCATTCTATATTGGGAGTAAAAGACTGCTTAATTTTGCTCAGAGGCCTCTCTATCAGGCTTGAGGTTCTTTTACGGGCCATAAATCTATGACACAAGACCAACAGCTTTACTTCCCTTTTGAAGGAAGCCATGCTAATGATTTTTACACCCGAAAAAAATCCACCGTTCTCCGCCGGGTTTGAACCTGCAACCTTGATGTGGTCAAGTGATCAACAAACAGACTTCTCACCCAGAAGTCCTGGGTTCGTTTGGTAATTTTATCAAGTGAATCTTCAGTAGCAAATACTGAGTGAAAACAGGTAATTTTTTTTCTACATGGAGGTAGGTGACTGGGGTGAGGAAACAACTTATTGCAAAACTTCAGACTTCACTAGACAAATCAGAATGAACCTAATGCTTAGTATGCTTCATTTCCAACAGTGTATATTTTTAGTAGCTTTCAAATAAAATGTTTAAAGGCTGATTCACAATAACCCGAGAACAGTAACCAAACCCAAGAAAGGGAAGCCTTATTGGACAAAAGATTTTGGTTCACAATAACCCAGCAATGAAAATGGGCATGCACTTCTTTTTCCTGGTTAATTTTGCCCATTGCTACTTATTTTTAACTAACCAATGATATTTTTATGTTTCAATTCAGCCAATATAATAGTTAGCCAAAATAATAATTTGAAAGAATTGTGACTATGGTGAGCTCTAGCAGCTGTTTCATGTCATGACCACTAATCTAATCTAATAATGCACAATATGCATCTAATATGCCTTGACTGGTAACCAGAATGAGAAACTTTAAACTTGGCATGCTTTGCTTCACACTCCCAGAGCCCAGGAATGCTTCCACTGAAATACATTTCAACATAGCCGTTCTTGTTCTAGTGACTGTTACCAGTTAGTGTGAACCAGCCTTTAGTCCTGAGGTGACCAAGGATATTTATACTAACAAAAACATAAAAACTGCAAGTGGTATACAGTGAATCACAAATTCACCAAATAATTAGTGAAGCAACTCAAAATGTAAACTCACATAGCATACTAATAAAGGTCAGATTTATAATTTTTGTCACTTTTTAAATAATTCATTATCTACCTGTTTTACCATAGAATCTTGATTAATTATTAATGACATACTATTATCTTTATCTTCTCGCAACCAAAGCTCAATTGCTAAAACAGAAAACATGCACCTGTGGTAATGAAACAAAATTGCAGAATGCCTCCAATTTCCGTCTTTTGTTACTTAGAGAGCTTAATGTGGCTTTAAATCACATGACTGAATATTTTAGTACTAGAAAAGTATTAGCCTCACAATTTCTTACCCTATTTCTTATCAATGAGACATATTTACCTGATGCGCCCGACATATCAGGTCAAAGTCATGCTTGTGCAGAAATTTTGCAACAACTTCTGCTCCAAAAGTGAATGACACTCCACGATCATTCTCTCCCCAACCCATTGTATCCTGGTAAACAAAATGCATTTCAATGTAATTCATCAGTGTTTCATACATATGAATAAAGCTAAGCAATAAGCATTTGCTTTTACGGAGTGATCAAATTTATTTGGAATTTACAGTTACAATTTGAATTTATCTGTTATAGAGCAAATCTCTATCATACCAAAATAATTCTGAGGACCTGCTGAAAAGTGTGCAAAGAGGTAGTAAAGAGCAGGAGAGGCTAGCAGTGCCTGTGGTAGCCTGAAAGTTACTTCTACACTTTATCATGGATATATGAGTGCCAGCTTTTGCGTTCTGAACAGGAGTTACTTCTAAGAGATACCACAGTTGTAGCAGTGCCTATCATGGGCTAAGCATCAGTTATTTTACAAATGGATGCTGCTATGGATGTGATAGTCGCCTCAGGGCTGCTTGTTCTGAACAACTGATGCTTCTTTCCTGTGTCTTTTCCTTTATATATTTTTGATCTAACCTCCCATCCATTAGTTGAATCTTACAAGTCTTTGAACGGAATTTATGGAATGATGGAAATGGCTTTGTGCCCACTATACTTGTAGTTAACGTTTACTTTGTTTTAATATATCTGTTCTGATACAATCAATCTGGTAGTTTGCTTGCATATGATTCCATCATACTTAAAATTATGTCTACTATAGCATACAGTTCTTTAATGTTTGCTAGGTTATGCTCTGGTAAACATTAGTTTTGCCCTGCTCACTAGATTGAGTCCTAGACTAGTGCTTTAGTCATTATTTCAAATTCTGTTATGATAAATTCCCAATAAATTTGATCACTTTGTATTTTGTGATACGTCCAATGATTCAGTACAGAAAATGCAAAAGCAAAAAAGATTTGTAATGTCAAGTTTTATCCACAGTATGGTTACAGCTGGTGCCATTTGGAATGCCTGAGAGCTTTTGCAGTCAGGTTGGTACCTACTCCTAACCTCCTAGTGAATAGGACACTCAAGTAAGATGGACATTGGGTTAAGTGAAAGATCTGACAAAACAAACTAGCAGAGCGGAATGAGTATTGCTGAAGAACAGTTGCTTTCTTCAGGATTCTCTGGTAAGGTATACTTCATAGTTAGGCCCCATACACAATGAAAATTAAGCATAATAAAAGCTTAAAAACGAGACATGTATTGAAATCAACAATGAAGTCTATATGCATAAAAAAGAACTAAACATAAACTTAGAGGCTTGCAAGCTACAAGCCTTCAAACTTTTGTTCATGTCAAACATAAACCATGCTTAGAGCAATCAATCTTAATCTCCATCACTGATTGATTATTCTCATCATTTTCTATCACCATGTGTTCATTTGCTAACTATTTTTCTGTACGAGTTCACAGGCCAGGAATCATTGGGATATACTAGGTTTAAAATTACTTTTTTGAGCGGCACAATTAACAATAGATGACTTTTACTAATTTCGGTGTGGAGAATTCAAAAATATATTCCATTTTTCTGTAGTCATTTTGGCAAAATGACAATCTTGAATGAAAATATAATTGTTAAATTTGCAAACTATTACATACTCATATACAGCTATTAAATAAAGTAAAGAATAATAACATGAGAATTAATTTGAGAATGTATGTTATCTTTTCCCATGAACTTCAGTGCATGTGATTTTTTTTTCTCTGGTAGGTTCGTTGGGTGCAATACATCAGCAATAATAGGCCATCAAATGTATATCCCAATGTCCTTGATAACATCCATCAACTTTCAAGTCCTGGAGAAACCTTTCACCTAGCTCTTCATTGACAGCTCCTAAATTCAACAGGAAGTAAGTAGTCAAGTAAGACTGGAGGAAATAAAGCTTCAAACTCATTTTACAACCAAGCAAGCAGTTTGAAAGTTTCCAGCATAATTTTTGACAATTTCTTTGTATTGAGTGTCTTTCACATTGCCCAAAAATGTCTTAACCTCTCTGAAGCCATTCCACAAATCTTCCAATTTTACCCATAGAGTTGATAAAATTTAACATCTTTCATCAATTTCCTTATTTGTTGTCCATCAAATACTTCCTGTCTGATCTTTTAGCCTGTAACAATGATGGAAACTTTGTGCATAAGTACTGGAAGCAAGGACAGTTTTTGTCAATGCTTTCTCAAATTGTTTCATCATGCCACATTTTATGTTTGTCCCTCACCCTGCTATCCCATTTGCAAAGAAAACAATGGAATTTGCATATCCTCCCTGTTGTCCTATGTCCAATGATTTTCAAGTCTCAACATATTTGCCATTCATGGTCACAATACTTAATTTTCTCAAGAACACACTTAAAAAATTCAGAAGTCACTCTTAGGTTCATAGAACATGCAAGCAGTATTGAGGCTAACTTGTCATTATGAAGCAAGACTGACTTGACTTCATTTGGAAAAATCAATAAAAAGATGCCAGTTATTTACTTCATATGCTTCCCTGCCCAACTGTTTTAAGATTACACACATCCACACAAAACATAAGTTGATCTGTGAAGTACTTGTAAAACTGTGTTTAGCAATTCTTATATCACAAAAATGTAATGCCGAAGGATAAATTCTTCTCCAGTGGTTTCGAGCCCAGTAATTCACTTTTGTTTTGCGAGGCCTAAATCCCTCACTAATAATTAACTCAAATTGATTCAACTATAATGGTGAACTGTCAAAATTCTTCTGGATGGAAACCAACTAACTGTTGGAAGGCATGAAGCTGCTTTCAGATTCACTAAAATTGAGGTTTGCTGGTGGCGTAGTTATGGGTAGTTTGAGTCCATGAGTAATAGGTCGCGTCACGAGTTCGCATTTGAATATTTAATTCCTGCCTTCTGGGCCGGCAATCCTCCAACTTTTTCATCCCATCAGAACAGATTCTGTCAAACTCTGCAAAATACTCCTTTACTGCGATTTGATGAACATTTTTTCCCAAGACAAAGAAGTTAAGGAAGAGGAAGGAATATCTTGGGACTAAATCTGGCGAACAAGGTGGACGAGCCAATTCAAAGCCCAATTCATGCATTTTTGCTGTTATCACTGAAGTGTAGTACAGCGCATTATCCTGGTGAAAGAATACTTTTGGCATGATAACCTTGGTCTTTTTTCAATCAACACAAGTTCAAACGATCCAACAATGAAGCATATTAGGGTCAGGTTAAGATTCTGCCTTTTTCCAAGTAATCTATGAGGATTATTCCTTGGGAATCCTAAAAAACAGTGACCATCACCTTACTAGACGACAAAATGCCTTTTACCTTCTTCGATGCATTTTCAACAGTCTTTATTCATTGTTTTGACTGCTGTTTTGATTTTGGTGTGTAATTCTGGATCCAGCTGTCATAAATAAGCACAAACACTTGCAGGTTGCAATTCAACATCGCCAGATTGAGTTGAAATGTTCCACATGCACTTTTGGTGGACTACAGCAATCAGGCACCCACCTTGCACACAGCTTCTTTATAGCCTATTCTCCAGAATGTCATGCACTCATTGAGTTGAGACGCCTACAGTCTCAGCAAACTCAAAAATTTTTATTCAGTAGTCTTGCATTATCACGTCATGGATTTTGTTGGTTTCCTGTGTGATAACCTCAATTGGATGACTGGATCTTTGGTGCTTGTCCAACCACATTTAAATTCATTAATCCAAAGGTAAATGATCATAAATGATTGTGCATATCCATGTGAACTTCATTCAATTCTGTTTTGATCTATGTGGCAGTGCAACCCTTCAAATGAAAATGCTTTGTAACAGCACAGAACTGTTTTCTTTATTTTCAATCACAGTAAACGTACTAATTCAGACATCTGTCAACAATGAACTTTTGTTTTTTTCTTCTTAATAAGATACTTTTAATAATCAAACTTACAATTACAAAGCCATAACAAAAATGTTCTATTCTTTCATGGAACTTTACTACTTATAACCACACTCATATATAAAATATGGGGCATGAGCGATTTATCCTGATCAACTTTTCTTTGACATATGAGTAATATAGTTTTATTTGTGAGTGTTTTATGTACTTTCCTGTCTTACACTTAACACTCACAAATGTAATAAAACTTCTGAGGACTTTGTAGACACTGTCTCCTGCATAATGTTCATGTAGAAGTAATACCCAATTTTTTTGTTTTAGCATCACATATATAGAAGACAAATGTGCATATTAGCAAAAGTTTTCAGCTCAATTGAAGTTGAGATCTGTGATAGCTGTAAATGTGAACACAAATATTTTACAAGACAACAAACCTGATCCATAGTACAAAATGATAAGTACTAGGAATATTAACAAACATTTGGGTGATAAGCGAGGACAGGAGTGGGCAGATTAGGAAGAAAATCAACAGATTTAGAATAACATAACAAAACATAGCAGTAAGCTGTATATGAATGAATTTAACACCATAGACATATTCACATATAAAAACTAAAGTCATAGCCAAAACAAAATTAATTTTTTAAATCAGGGCACTAATCTCACTTCAAGTCATATATTTTGCTTTATATTGTAGAATCATTATTGATCAGTGAAAACAAACCAGGACTCTTTTTCATTTTCATACAAGTATATAACCTTTCGTGTACTGTTGGAGATTGCTTATTAGCTTAGCTGTTTCTCTCTTTTACAACCGGTTGCTGTATAATTTTACCTTGCCATTATGATTGACATTTCACAATAAATTTAAGTTTTACATGTTATAGCTTAATTTTTTTCGTGAATGGTCTCTTAATAGTAGTATTCATTTGATTAAAGCAACATAAAATACAGTGCACATTATGCTGATTATATGGTTAGTTTTGTGCTCACCTAGATAAATGAGAATGAAATTATAATTTACTTAATTTACAACTATTGCATATTACTGGCTTAAGTATGTTTTACTCATATTTTAACTCAGTGTGTGGTATAGGTTCCATCATTACACCTTTACTCCAATAGGAACTTAATAAATTAAAGTTATACGCTATACAAGTCTGATTAATTTTGATTCCTACAATTGTAATTATGTTTTTCAGCTAAAAGGTTTTAGTTCACATAGGTTTCATGGAAATTTAGCTCAACTAAGTTGCCCTTATTGTTTCCTTTTCTCAGGAGGGCTTCAACTTGTCTTTTAATGACTTATGGACAATTATGTAGGTTAAAGCAGCATAATCTGAATGATTTGAACTTTATAAAACGTTAAAGTTTTCAAAGAGATGGATTGATATCCTGACTGGTCCATGATTAGTACGACGACAGATCAAAAAGTAATGCACATTAATTTTTTTAAAAAAAGTTTAACAGAAAAAAAAAATCACAAGAGAACTTGCACCTTTTACCTACTTTTCGGTATAAGTCACCAACTTTCTCAAACACTTGTCCCATTGTGAAACCAGTTTCAATATGACCTGTTCGTAGAAGTCCATTTCCCTGCATCTGCAAATTGCTGCTTTCACTTTCGCATCTGTCACAAAGCGTTGTTCGGCCAGGAATTTCTTCATGGGACGAAACAGATGAAAGTCTGGCGGTGCAAGGTCCTGGTGGATGCTGGAGCACCTCCCAACCAAATTTGGTTATTTTCTGATGAACAGCAGCAGCATCATGGGGGTCAGCATTATCATGAAGTTTGACATTATCAGCATTAATGTTGTGGCATTTGTCACAAGGCCACGACGCAACTTCACCAAAGTTTTAATTCATAGTCAACCCATGTTCAGTAAAATCCACAATAAAACAGCATATCCCAGAACAATGTCATGAGCACTTTGAATTTTTCTTTACTGGGGAACCAGCAAGTTTTCACTCCATACTTGTCTGCTTTGTTTCGGGCACGTAACGGTAGGTCCATGACTCATCACCAGTGGCAATTCCCTTCAGAAAGCCATGCCTTTCTGTGGTGTAATGCATAAGTTATCCACACTTGTCATCATTCCCTGGCCCTTGTGGTTGTCTGTCAGGTTCTTAGACACCCAGCGACCACTAACTTTACAAAATTTCACTGTACCATTGATAAATATTGAACTTGTGATAAGGTTCACAGTTGCACACGCCAGTTGTTCAAAATTGTTACCTCAATGCCTCCTACATACTGTGGGGTTGCAAATCACCAAGGTTCACATGGCCCTCTTGGAAGAATGCACATCACTGGAGACATTGCTACAGTCAATATAATAATCCCCATACATGCCACGCCTGTCCCTGTGAATTTCACTTGGTTTATGCCCTTTGGCCCACAAATATCAAACCACACCTCTCTGCTCTTAACACATGAACAGTAGCATGCACACCATCTTTGTTGCATAGTTCATGCTTCTCTCACTAGAGCTGCACATGAAACAAAAAATACCCTCTGTAGTAAGAACTTCAAACTATATCTGTGTGAAATTGCAACATTCCAGCTGCAATACCATGGCAGAAAAAAATTAAGCGTAACTCTTCGATCCACGCTTGTATTTTATTTCACTTTGTTACTCTGGATTACATTAATGCTAAAAGAGCTCAAGCCAGGGTTTGCTAATTTTACTGTACTTGAAATTTGAATAAGTTTTAAACTTAATAATCTTTTTAAGTATTGATTTAAATTGATTGTAACACATTTCCATCACTTACATTCTTTTTTGTACTACAATGTCAATGATGGAAATGTGTAACAATTGACTCAAATCAATATAGTATATACATCACAGTCACAAAATCTTCATCATTTCAAGTAATTAATATATTTAAAATTTTTGTTTTATTAAGTATGCATGTGATTGCATCAAATTATAATTTTCAAAGAACTTTTTATGGACTTGTCACACATAATTTCTAATCCCTCTTGGATTAATTATATGGTCTATTAATAAATTCTCAGGAACATTTAAGTGCCAATTTGAGCATCTTGTAATCTAAGTCTTGTATTTAATGGCCTCTGGGAGCATGTGCTCTTCAGTACCTGTGTAGACCTGGATTTCATATTGTTAATATAGGTGTACAATTCAGGAAAACATGTTCTGCATAGACATGTCCAAAAGTAGGGATAACATTTACCCAATGCAATTTCTTCCTCCACTAGGCATATAAGCATATAACTGAGCATATTTCCCCTAGCGAAGATGACATAGTGATAATGATTAGTTGGATTGTGGGCAGGCAACACAGAGGAAGAGATAGGGAGGGAAGCAATCCATTAAGCAATGCCGGTCCCCAAGGCTGTACTCACAGAAGTGCATCGCTTTGTGCTTTGTGGATCATGGGTTCGAGTCCCACCTTGGGTAAGAGATTTGTATGTTTGTAAATGTGTATATGTATGTGATTAAAAGCAAGAAGCAAAAAGCAAACATTAAGCAAATAGAAACATAGAGTAAATGTTAGTAAAATGTAAAAAAGAGGAAAAAGGAATACAACGTTGGAGTCCCGACAAGACTCCAGAATTTAAAAAAAATATATATATTAGCAACAATGAAAATGTCCTCTCTAAATATTCTTTTCTATACCTATAGCATAGTTTGCATCAAAAGTACACTCTTAAAGCATTTTTATTAAAAGAACTTCAGATAATAAAAGCCATTAACCTAATTGCCTGATCAATTACACAGAAAAATGGATAGGAGGAAGGGGCAGGGGAGGGAGAGAGCAACTTCATACTACCTTGTCAGGATCGGACCACAAAAGATCACAGAGAAGCCCTTGGTCTGGAACGTCTGTGGGTCTCATTATTCTTCGGATCTGTTCCATGCTCTGAAGATCTGGACTCAGACCACCATGACAACAAAAGATCTTCTCATCTACAATTGCGGCCACAGGGAGACAGTTGAAACAATCTGTGAATGTCTTCCACAGTTTGATGTTATACCGTCTTTTGCCTAAAACACATTCAAAAGTACTTATTAATCAACCTCTGTTAATGTTAAAATCCAGACTTCTGGATAGTTATATCAGTCTCATTTTATTGTATGTCTGACTCATTAGGACATCAGAAATTGGATCCAATATTTTAATCATTGACAAAAGGCAGGGTTGTACATTTAACTAACGAAATAGCATGCGTATTGCGACTAAAATAAAATGAATAAAATTTTCATGCTTTATTTAATGCAAATAAAGTTAACTTACATTCATCATAGAATCCATATATCCTATTGATGCTAGCACATTCATGATTTCCTCTAAGAAGGAAAAAATTCTCAGGATATTTGATTTTGTATGCAAGCAGCAGACATATTGTTTCCAGTGACTGCTTTCCTCTGTCTACATAATCTCCAAGAAACAGATAATTGGACTCTGGTGGGAAACCGCCATATTCAAAAAGTCTGAGGAGATCATAATACTGTCCGTGAATATCACCTGAAATACAAAATACGTAGCATTATTTCAACTTCAGAGAGTTAAGAAGCCATGAAATAGCTTCAACATAATATATGACAGGCCGATGTTGCACGGATAGCTTTTCATATTCAAATAACTTCTTCCCATTCTTTATGTGCAATGATGAGGATTTTTGTGGTGAATCTCTTCTTTACCCCTTATAAAAGTAATTTTGTCCAGCCCCAGCTATTCAAATATCCCTTAACCTTCCCCAAACAGTCTCCAAAGTTCTATAAATGCTGTATGGTCTATAGGTACCCTTTGACAATGACACAATTGATCAAATTTGGGATTCAATTACAGCTGGCAGTGGAATTTTTCTCTAGCCAAGATTATTCCCTATCCTTCACAGAGCCTGGAAATATGAAAGACTGTGAATGTGTGTTCTCATAAATAAAAAAAAAAAAACCAAAGAAATAAAATCCAGTCACGACTGCACCAAGAGTTAACCCCATTGTCAATAGGCAATATGTTCTGAAGGCAATATGACTTCTGTACAAGGTGTGATCAAAAAGTTTCCAGAATGAGGCCATAAACACACACAACACTGTGTTATATTTCACTGTCACCCTCAAAATAATCTCCTTGGGAGTTGATACATTTATCCCAACGCTTTTACCACTGTTGGAAGCACCTCTGGAAATCATCTCTTTAAACAGGTTCAGAGCCTTCAGTGATTCGCAATGGATAACATCAATGCTCTCAGAATCGCTGCAGGAAAAAAAAAAAAAAAAAGGAAGAAAAGTCTGCTGGAGCCAAATCTGGAGAATAGCCAGAATGGGGAACAATATTCATCCTATATTTAATTAAAAAATTGGCATGGATGCACTGTCATAAGGCAGGAACCACAACTTGTCTTCTTTTTGGGGCATGGAGATGAAGGACTCTTCCATTGTGAAGACTGTGGAATCATTTCTGGATTGTACCCACAAATTCATGTTTCATTACCAGTAATAACTTTCTCCATATACTGTGGATCACTTTGAAGCTGTTCTTTTGATATCTGTGCAATCTATCATACAGCTTTCCTTTTGCTTATTTGAAGGGAGGCAGCGCACGAACTTGGAGGCAATTTTTCTCAGGTCCGAATCTTCTTTTAAATATTTTAAACACTTCCAACACTTCTCTTATTATAATGCCTTTTATCATTTAATAACAGTTCTCTCACCTGATTGATGTTTTTTGTCAGTTTTGATGGAACAGTCACCGTAAATTATTTCCATTTTAAATGATTTCACCGCACTTTAAAATTTTGACAGCTATTGAAATGCTTGATTTTTGCCATACTGTTCTTAACATTTTATAGGTTTCTGATGCAATTTTGCCAAGTTTAAAGCAAAATTTGCTGTTTTTTCTTCATGAGCAGGCATTTTTGCTACACATCGCAGCAGGTACAAACATTTGTTTACTTTAGAGCTTTTAACTCTGCACTGCAAGGAAATCATGTGACCTCTCATTTTCATCCGGAAGGAATGCTGCATGTACATCCAGTGTAAGAATTAAAGTCCAATGGCAACATTGTTGTGAAGCCATTCCATAAACTTTTTCATCACAGCACATACAATTGCCAAATTATAAGAGACACAATTTGACACACAGAATATCATACTGTTTAATTGCTGTATTAAAATACTAATATTGTATAACTGATACTAAAACTGGAAGGAAAAATTCTGAGGTTGTGATAAATTCCAAAAATGGCATTACAAACATACCAATTTCTGCAATGGCAAAGAAATGACAGTTGGATGCTCAGTAAAAATTGAAAGTTGTATTGTTTTCTGCAAAAACAAAGAGTATGGCAGAGACAACAATGTTTTTGTGCTCACTTTGGTACAAAATGGGCTCCCCCGAGGGTCCCGGGTTCGATTCCCGGCTGGTGGGGGGAATTTTTCTCTAGCCAGAATTATTCCCTATCCACCACAGAGTCTGGAAGTTTGTATGTGAGTGTGAATGTGTAAGTGTTTGAGTAAAACAAAATGATTTAAACCAAAGTTTAAAAAAAAACAACCTACAGACGAGTTGTTTCAAGTGGAAAGCCCCGATATGACCTTAGATGTTAAAAGGGGGCTATATAAATGAAACAATACATGAAAAAAAAAAAAAAAAAAATAAATAAATAAAAAAAAATGAGCTCCTTGCAAACAGACAGTTTACGGACCTTGCAGCAAATTAAAACTCATTTTTTTTCTTAGATAAACACTGAACCTGCTAGTGTTCATAGTTCTAAAAAACATTAAGAGGCAGTTTGCACACTCTTAACTCCCAATAAATAGGGCTTCTATCGAGTTCAGAATATCTTGCTGGTCATTTCAAAGAATTCTGCATACAAATCTCCACTTGATCCCTCACAAAATACTCGAACTATAAATAACAGAGATTTATAAGAAGCCAAGGTACAATAAACATTGTGGGCAATGAAAAATGAAACGATACTTCACTACTGTTGACAGACAGACTTTTCATCAATTAAAATAAATATGCAAAAAGGCATGTCAATAAAGGCGTGTAAAAATTACATTTACTGTAGTTTTATGTAAAATGTTAATTTTCTTAAGACAAGCTCAAAGTACATAAAATCTCAAAATACCGGGGCTCTACTGATACACTCAAACCAATTTAACTAATCTGAGTTATTGCAGAATAAATATGATCCTTTTTCTATAAACAAATCTTACTCCTGTCCCAAAAAACCTTCACGAAATGTCAGTAAACAGTAAATGCATCTGAAAACTCAATAAACATGGAAATTGTTTTTTTAGTGGCTGTACACTATACTTACAAAAACTTAATTTTTCTACCCATTTCACTTTAATCGAGATAGATAGATGCAGATTTTGTCACAGATATAAAGAGCATAACAATAACCAAAGTTTCAGAACTGGATGCTATATGCCTTAATATTCTCTAATTTTCCCATACAATATGACAAAGTTGACAGAACTTTAAAAAGAAAAACAATGTAAAGAGCAATTCAAACTATTAAAGGTGGCTAATGTTACCAAAAAAGTATATTGGGATAAATTGAGTGTTTTGAACACACTTGTTTGTAATAAGTATTCCCCTATCTCTTAACATTTACCAGGTACCCAAAATTATAAAATTGCTTATAAACAAATTGGACTTCATAGCTATTCCCGAAGATTCAAGATATGCATCTTGTCATATAAATATCCTCAGTATGTACTATTTTAATCAAAATCATCGAGACATTTTTGAGAAAACCTAAAGTTTTGAAAATTATTCAATATAAAGGATAGTTGGAGGTGGGGATTTTCTTAAAAATCTTTTTTCTTCCATCTTTGGAAGATGCTAAATATTAATACCAAGGTTGATAGGGAGAGGGGTGGAAGAATAACCTAAATTCTTTCAAATTTTGGTTAAATTTTAGTAGTTCCCTTTAAATACACTATTATTTTTATTTCAGAGAAGGGAAGGGGGAAATGGTCAATGAAGCAACTCCATGAATATGTCAACCCCAACAATAAAATTTGAAACTCATAGTATATTTTAATAAGTAATGGTATTGGTCCTAGGTAGATATAAGGTATATTTTTTGTGTGAAAAATACAGTTAAAATTAAATGCCACACAAGATTATGTGCTTTATGCTTCTAAGAATCATCATTTTTTTTACTCTCTCTAGCCCTGTATGTACAGTGTACATAGGGATAGAGAAGTATTGTATTCCACAAAAATTTGATGTTGAGATTTCACCGGAAATACATGCTTTAGGACTTCCTGAATCCAAAAAAGGAAGAAGCAGCATTTTCAGAAACAGGTCCATGTGTGTGTGTGTGGGGGGGGGGGGGGATCTGTGGACAGCACAGCTCAAAAACGGTTAAATACCAAACTTGGTGTTTAAGTTTGATATCTTCCAAGGATGAGACACAAAGATGTTCAAGAAAATCCCCCCACCCCTAATTACTCTTTATATTGAAAATTTTCGAAAATTTTGTTTTTCATAAAAATGGCTTATGATTTTGATAAAAATACCACATATTAAAGCCATATCTATAACAAATAAAATGTATATCTTGAATTTTCTGGGAATACCTTCTAAAGACTTGTTTATTCTGGATGAATTTTGTTTAATTTAGTATAACTTGTAAACCGTAACAGATAGACAAAAACTTACTTTAGAAAAATGTTGATCTTGTTAAAATATACAAGTTATGTCATATACATTTTTTTCATACAGCTTACCGTTTGAGGTATTCTTTGTTATTAGTTTCAATTGTGAAGTACCTATACTCTTCTCAGACAGAAGTGTCCATTTTTCTTTTGTTCTACTCCTGGCCAAGCAAAGAAGCAATTTGCAATGACAATCGCATAATGGGCTTTTCAAACATTTGACTGTCACTTTAGCCTAGTTTATTACCTAATGTTTATCTTGATTAACATGGTGTTGAAGGAAGGATTAGCTTTTGTAAGAAGTTTGTTTGTACAGTAGCTAGAGAAAGTCATGCGAGTGTTAACGCATCAGATTAACTATAAATTGTGCAGCACAAAATAGAATATTCTAAACATATTTTCTCTATTGATATCGTCAAGTATCATAATTCTCACTTGAATTATGTTTTAATAGATTTGTCTGTTGTATGACACAATCAGTTCATGATGCAGAACATGTAAAATCTTTTGTAGACAACAAAAATTAAGGTGATATAATTAAGCTTGCATATTGTGCATTAAAATCAAACACAGGAAAATATAATATTCGGAAAGCTTTTTTCCAACAGATTAGTTTTAATCAGCATTATATGGTTAGTTCATGATGCTACACAATGTGGTCAAGATTAAGTCATAATATCAATGTGTGTCAAGTTTGATTGATATTTTTCCTCCTATATGTGCTTGATATGTCACTGAAATGGGCATTGCATGAGGTGAGAGTGAAGACTATAACGATCAAGTATTTTGTAAGTAACTACATAGAAGAATTTAATCTCTTCCAGATTTTCTAAAGCATGCATTTGTGAAAAGACAACAAGCAGATCCTTTCAAACTAGAAAGAGACCAAATCAGTGAAATTTCTCTGAAAATTATACCAGAAGAGAACAATGAAATTCAAGTTGTCACTGGAATAGTCTACACGTGTCAGTTTTCACCACCAATTCTTAATTCAGAACTCCAGACTTGCTCTGGTCTCTGATTATGTATACCATGATAAATATGCAGTTGCCTGTGTCAATTTATGGCAATAAAATTACCTCAAGCATTATAAAGAGGCCTTTGAGCAAAATTAAGTAGTCTTTCACACCCCACATGAAATGGGCACTGAGAACCACAGCAGTTAAGAGAGCATCTGCAAATAAAACTCAATTTTTATATCATTTTGTCATCTTTGATAAGGCATCCATAATATTCGACATGAAAGAACATTTTCTGATAGTGCAGCCATTTTTGTGCACAGGCACATGTGTGTGTGTGTGTGTGTGTGTGTGTGTGTGTGTGTGTGTGTGTGTGTGCGTGGGCGCACAGCATAGTTCAAAAATGAAAAACTATTAAATAGTAAAGTTTATATTTAAGTTCAGTATCTTCCAAGGATATGACACGAAGTTCCCCATCCTTAAATACCCATTACATGTAACATTTTCGAAAATCTTGATTTTTCTGAAAAAATGTCTAATGATTTTGATTAAAATACATGTTTACAATATCTTTATGACAAACTAATTGTTTATGTTGAATTTGCTATGAAAAGCCCCTGAAGACCTCTTATTCTGGACGACTTTTGTATAACTGGTAAATCGTAAGAGATCAATAAAAACTTACTGAAAAAAAAAGAGATCTCTTTACTACACACGCTTTCAGTTCATATAAATTTTTCTGTAAGTTGACCATTTCCACGATATTCCCCGTTATTGGTTTCAATGTTAAAATGCTTTAACTTTTCTCAAATGGGAAATATTCTTTTGTTTCATACCTCTAAGTTTTATGGCTAGCTACACTAAGATAATCAAATTTACTTTCACATATTGAAAATTTGTAAAAGATTTGACCATCGCTTTAGCCCAGTATTCTTTGCAAGTAATAAGACAATTTCTGTTGTTATTCATCTCGATTAGCATGTTGTAGATAAATGAATGATCTTTAGTAAGAAAGCTTGATCTTTCTTTACGAGGTATTGAGTAACACCCGCATTCACCTTAACTGAATACATTCTAATTAAGATTCAATTCTCGGACCAAACTAAATGACACAATGGTGGCTGTAGCTATGTTTCTGTGCACATTTGAATTTAATTGGGGTCCCCTCTGCAGCCTCTCTCATTATAATTGATACACATCAGCAATCACTTCTCATGTTTGCTTGTGCAAGACTTTTCCTTGTAATTTGCTAGTAGCATTGTTTGGTATATTGTTATTACTTTCTCTATACATAGTGTATAGAGAGAGGGGGAATCTACATCAATCTCTGGCAACTTAAATTGTATCCGACTCAAGTACAACATGCAAGTTTTTGGTTGTTGCCAACTCTGGCTTAAGATATTTTCAGGGAGTGAGGACACTTACTCCACAATAGCAGAGAGGCAACTCAAGCCTAAGAACAGGACAAGACTGAATATTGTGTTGAACATCACCCCTTACTTCAGAGAACATGCTTGTTATGCATGAATATGAAGCTAATGTAATTCAAAATAAAAACAGTATACAAATTAATTGAATCTTCATTTCAGGTGTCCTAGTAGCTCCACTATTTTATATAGTTAAAGACTTGTAATACAACCGAGGTAAAGTTTTGCCCCTCTTGGGGGCAATAATTGTACAGATTTGTAAAGTATATACTCCTAGGGGGAAAAATAAAACCTCTTTCTACATTTTATATTCTATTAAAATACCAAGAAGTACATAGAACAGTAAATTTAATCTTTTCTACTCAAAGCCACCATTTGATATATTCAACACAAAATGCAAAAAGTCTATAAAAATTATATGTTTTCCTTTTTGGCTTAATGCAATGGAAAAAAAGGAGCAATTGGTATCCCATTTGGATTTGATCATAATGTCTAAAAGACTATCACTTCCTATAGTACAATGTGTCCCTATCAATACCAAACAGAAATTTCATTTCAATAAATGTCCTTTTTTAAAAAACATATTTGACAAATGTATTAATTTAAAAGAAACCGAAGCCTCTTTAAAGAAAATGAGAGAACTCCAACCATGAAAGATGTGTAACCATACAGTGTAAATGTAAATTTAACACCTCTAAGTTTGATACCACCTTAAAGAGGAAGAAGAGCTATGTCCATTAAGGAATTTTAATAATACTGATAATTTATCCAGAAATTGTTCAGTTCCTACTATTCTCAGCACTCACATAATATCACATTTGGTTACAAACAGGATAAGATTTTTATTACTCGATGTTTAAAAAATGGCCCACAACACATCCAACAATAACAAAAAGAGAAGAGAAAAATTACAAAAAAATGTTAAATACTTTTTAATTTATTAAAATGAAGGTACAGAGAATTATAATGAATTCATACATGGATGTCCTGATGTAAAGTCAGTGGATATGTAGATGCACGTTCCTTTTAGACTTTACATAGTTCTACAGATTTCAGCCAAATTTGGCACAGATAACCTTGACACAAGAATAAAAGTTACTTCAGAGTTTTTAAGAAATGATATTCCAATAATTTAAAAATTGCATAAATCATTAGAGAAATATGTCAACAAGCATGAAAGGTTTAAATTTTGAGTCTAGCTTAGAATTCATAATAATTTTGGATGATTTGATTTTATGTACCACTTAAAAAGCTTGCAAGACCATTCATATCTTTCTGAATAAAAATCATAATAGCTCTGTCATGGTCTCGAAATTAACAAAGAAGCGGCAAGTGCTTGTGTGCATTATCTATTATTAAATAACCATTTCACCCATTAATAAGGGTTCAAGATTGCTCCTAAACATAACTGTGAACACATATGCATTATGTAATGACAGTTCAGCTAAACTAGCACAACTTCAGCACATAACAACAATTCCTGTTATCGCATTAGCTAATTCAACTGCCTAGAAAAGCATTCTACATTAATGAAAATGTGAAATGTACATGGCGTGTTATTTATAGACACTCTTTAATTACTATGGCTCTCAGCGTCCCATTCTAAATAGGGCATGAAAGAACAGCTTAATTTTGCTCAGAGGCCTCTCTATCAGGCTTGAGGTTCTTTTACGTGCCGTAAATCTATGACATGGGACCAACGGCTTAACTTCCCTTCTGAAGGAAGCCATGCTAAGGATGTTTACACCCTCCTCAGGGTTTGAACCCACAACTTTGGGTATATGAATGAAAATGTGTATTTAATACACTAAATCAGAACACAAATTTTTAGATAATTTCCTAATACAAAGAACCCTATAAAATGAAACATTTTTAACTTTGCAATGTGACTTTTACACATACTTATCTACATTACACTAAAACTGAATTTAAATGAGATACCCGCCTATATAATGCACACTGTAATATGTAAGACAATGAAATGAACAATGCTATCACTTAAAATGTGGTTAGCCATTCTACTTTGACTATAAAAATAATAAACCAAGTAAAACAAAAGCAAAGTCACAAGATCTTGAACGCAAATCCTTTGAATCAATGCCAAACAAATATTTGAACATTGGGTATTTCTGTTTTCACCTTGCATTGTATTATATAAAACAAAGCTAAAGCAAAACGGGATATACACATATCAAAAGATAAAATAACTTGTACAAATTACACATCTTAGGTTTATAAAAAAAAATAAAACAGTATCACAACATGTTCTAAAATGTTTCTAAATAAGTATCATCTGCATATACATCACTATTAAGTAAAATGCTGGCATGGGTCTTGCTCAGTCTCCACAAATATAGGGTTATGTTTACTTTCAATTGCAAATTCTAACTCAGCTATATAGCAAAAAAGATGGATCATTACTACATCCATGCCAATCCAAACCCTTTTATTCAACCCTGGTATATATTGAGTTACGACGCCAATTTGACAGCATTAACCAAGCTTATATTGAATCATTACTTTCACACACAAATAGCTATATTCTAAGTATTACTCCCATTTTTTAAGTGTAATACGAATTTACATTTTACTTTTCAATCACACTGCTCGGATATGGTTCTAAATAACGTCACTATTCTTCCCATACCCAATACATACCACATATTTTTAATGGAGCTTCTAATTCCAACAATATTGGCTGAGAAAGAAATATTTCTCTGGACTTCAAACACAGCCCTCTTATTTCACTTTCTGTTAACTGTACATTCTTTCCGGGTCGTGCTCCTCGAACTGGAATTAAAACATTGAAAATTAAAATAATTTCTAACTTACCGTTAAATCGTTTTATAATTGAGTATTATGTGGTACTTTCTGACATAAAAATTACATTTATTCATTAAAATTAGTGGCTAAATTATATGGGTGTAACTACTGATCGATTTTTAGAGCTTTTTAAGTGCATATATATTTATGTTTTGAATAGAAGCCTATGTTTTCCTTTTTCAGTTACTCTTTACAAATCAAGCAACATTTACCTTCTAATAACCGTGCTATTATGCTGTCTATATTCAATTTGTCTGTTTCAGCCATTAGATCACAATTCAAATAATATTGTTATGTACTTTTACTGCACTAATGCTCTAAGATGTTGTAGATATTAGACGCTTAAAACCTTTACACAATTTCACTCCCAATGACAAATGGCGGACCGACACCAAGTTTCTCTTGTTGTATGACGTCATTCAAGGTGCGTTCCATTCCTGCTTGCATCACAATATACAGAATACTAACTACAAAATAAAGTTAACATTTTCTACTTTGGCAAACATTACCTAGAAAAGCTGACAAGAAATACTTAAAATCGTAGGGGATAAATATCAATGTTATTTTAGTTCTTAATAAAATCAGGTATCTTACATTATGTAAGCGCCCACTGCACAAACTATGACGTCATACATTTCGTTGGCTACGTTTGTAATACCTTCTTTTTGATAAAAGAATGTAATACGGAAATTGTGAATTTACTAGATTAGGTAGTGTGCAATATTTCTAATAATCTGAAGCATGAAGTAATGCTACATGGAGCACACTACGCAGTGAATATGCAGATATGGAGAAATATGGGTTTGAATTCACAACCATTAATATGAACAATTGTCGCAACCACACATAACATATAAAGAGTATGAGGAGAATTATAAGAAAAGGCAGGAAAACAGCTTTATTTTAATTTTTATTTAATTTTAAACTTAGGACGCGGAAATCGTCCATTGGAGTTCGCATGCGCAGATGACGCTGAAACTAACCACACCTTAAAAAGAACGAGACACGCATTGCCAACATCACATAGTAAAAGTTGCACCGATAGGATGCACAACATGTCAAAATATTTACACGGTTTCTATCATATTTGGATAAGAGCAGTGGTGTAATTTAGTGAGCTCACGGCGATATCTCCCAAATAATGAAACATAATTACACAACACCCTATTTATGCTCTAATAAAAGAAAAATTACTGTACTTTTTATGTAAACTGTTCTTATTTAAGAAATAAAATAATATTTTCTTTTCGGTTTAATGTATGGTTAAAATTCACATGAAAATTAAGGAAATTGCTTTAGACAATCATGCTCCTACCTCTAGTCACCCTCCGTGATGTAATGATAGCTTCATAAACCCAAGGTTGTGGGTTCAAACCCGGCGGAGGACGATGGATTTTTTTCGGGCGTAAAAATCCTTAGCAAGACTTCCTTCGTAAGGGAAGTAAAGCCGTTTGTCCCTTATCGTAGATTTAAGAAAGAAAGAACCTTAAGCCTGATAAAAGAGGCCTTTGAGCAAAATTAAGCGGTCTTTTACGCCCAATATAAAATAGAACGCTGAGAACCATAGCAGTTAAAGAGCGTCCATATATAAAACTTCATTTACATTTTTGCTCCTACCCCAAATAAAATCCGAAATGACGCTCTTGTTTAAGAAATCGTATATATAAGCCATCATTTAAAACTCATTAATAATATATAACTAATGTCCATATAGATTCTGCTTTGAATTTATAAAAATTACAGGTGTTTTAAAATGGGGTACCATATTAAATATTTTATATATTGATTATGAAATCCGTTTTAAGGTTAGTTAATAAATAGTACATGCAATCACATTTAGATTTTATGTTGATATTGTGAATGAAAAAATTGAACATGAAATATGTTGTTATGTAAAAGGCAACCAATATAACTATAATTTCCTGTAAGCATTTTTAACAGTATATGATATCCCTACATGGAAAACTTATATCATTCTGAAAAATATGTTTTGAATCTGTAGAATGACGCCATAAAGTCTAATTTCAATGCATATATATTGCTGAAATAGACCAAAAGGTATATTAATAACGTGTTAAACTCAATTTAGAGACGCTTTCATAAATTTTCTGTTTGGAAGGTTGTCTATGTGTAAATGTAAGAATTTGTTACATTGAATGTTGAACGTAATCATGTTCATTTATTTCATGCAGAAGTAAGTTTGGCAACATATAGTGGAGGCTGTTTTGGCGACAGTAAGCTTTTTACTAGAGGCGGAACTAATATTGTTTTCTTTCTGTTTATAATTATTTCATTTATATATTCCCCCTTTAACTTCAACGGTCAAATTCGCTCTCACATTCATAATTCCAGACTCTGTGGGGGATATGGAATAATTTTGGTTAAAGAAAACTTCCCCAACCCAGCCGGGAATCGAGCCCGGAACATCCGGGTGAGAAGTCAGCTCGCTGATCACTCGACCAAGGAGGCAGTATACATATATATATATATATATATATATATATATATATATATATATATATATATATATATATATATATATATATACTGCCTCCAAAGAGAACTTTGCAACAGGGAAATATTTACTGATAGTCGCGGTAATTTGATTGAGGTGCCATCAAAACGAAACGAACTGTTGCCTATCCAACTGTATTTTTAGGATAAAATATTCCCAAAACATGGGAGTATTAAAAGAAAAGACACTGGATTGTGAAATTGTGGATGGCAGAAATTGTAAATAGAAAAATAAGAGAAATTCTACATCAGAGGGCTCATAAGCAGGCAGATTTAATAAATACATTTTCAGATATTAAGTTGCATGTTAGTAATTATGTGAATACTTTTGTGAGATAATGGTGAATCTGTTTGTGTATTTAAACTAAATTGTGATAAACATGACCTGGCTTGCTATGAAATATCAAGCGGATATTTTAAGCATTTTCAGTGTTACGCCAAAAGATGGTAACCCAATACTATGGTATTTGTTTTTGTGCATGTGTGTTGCACTTTAAAAAGTATTCTTCAATTACTACAGACGTTCTAGACCATACGGTTTATACTGAGAGGAAATATAAAGGCCTTGTCTACCATGCGCGTTATGGGAAGTTCGACTACAACATATGAACATCTCTAAAGTTTTAAAATACTTAAAGACCCGCTTGTTAACGCCGAAAGAAGTTTTGATCAGGAAACTCAAATCTGTTTACATCTTAACACCACCCAGAATAACATGAGATACCCAGTAAGTCTTCTCTCAGATGCGAGAAAAGTAAAAAAAAAATATTTAAGAGAGAGAGAATTTCAGCTTTGGAGTGAGTTACTACAAAAAGGAAAATGTGTTAAACTGTTCAGCGACTATACACCTTCAAATAAGAGGATCCGAGATCATCGCGGACTTTCCTGTTCCGAATGGAGAGACTCCATCAAAATGACTTCTGGAGTTATTGCTGTACGTTCCTTACTGGGTAAGTCCCAGAACAATGCCATCTGTCGCCGCTGTGACAGGGAGCAGGAAACACTTTCATATGTTCTGGGTGCCTGCCCTTATGGAGAAGTACTGCGAAATAGCAGGCATCATAAAATCAGGAGCTTTATCGCAACAAGCATAACACAAAAAGGGTTCAAGGTCAACGAAGAAGTACATGGTTTGTCCAACAGTAGTAGTAGCAGGCGCGTCGACATCATTGCCTGCAAGACATCTGATGGTAGCGGAGTGATCCTCGATCCTACTGCTCGCTTTGAGTCCCATTGTGAACAGCCTGAAGAAGTGGATACAGAAAAGGAAAAAAAAAAAAAAAAAGCAATTTAAGTATCTAACATTCCCTTTTACAATGACAAATATAATCTTAAAACTATATCAGTCACGGAATTATAGGGGCCAGAAGGACAATACCCCCAAAAATTACACCAATTTGGGGTAGATTATGGTCTGGATAAACGCCTGCTGCATACAATAGCAATAATGACAATCAGAGGATCTATTTCATCCTTAGAAATCATTTGAGTTCATTTTGATCTTGATACTATGTAAATTCATTAAATTTTGTTGTATGATTTTGAAACTAATGTAGTGTTATGTCAAGATTGCTCAAAAGTGCCATTTGTATTAGGTTTTAAGTTTATAATTTCTAATTTGATATGTTTTCTATGCAATTTATTTTTATCACTGTAAATTATTTTTAAAAATGGTAATTGTGCAGTTATACTTTGTCTACATGGCAGCCCTCAACCAAGGAAAGTAAATAATAAAAATAACAAAATTGTGTGAAAAAATATTAAGTGTTGAGCTACTTTATATGCACAACGCTTGAAAAACAATAAAAAAGCAACTGTTTCAAAGTAAACAGAATGCAGGTTATCTCCTTTTGGCATAAGACGTTTCAGGATAGACATTTCAATATAATCTTTTTAAAAAGTATAGATTACGAAGAGTGTCCAGAAAAGTTCTCACTGGAGCAACAGCAGAAAGGTGCAACATTATTTCGCAGAAAACTGCTAAAAATTTGATAGATTGGAAAAAAGTGCATAAGGAAATGTGGAATCGTTGGGGCTAGGCTTCGTGGATCATTGAACTGTGCTATTAGGCGATTCCCACAATCTCCCCAGTCCTTATGACTTGTATTTTCACGCAGTATTTCTTTTTTAAATCGCAATTAAACAGCTATCAGATTCTTTTTCTCATTACGCTATTACATACCATAGGCCTCCAGTTGACATTTCTGAACTGCGTTGCCAAGTGTACGTACCGGCTTGTAACTGTAGACGGCTCTGTCTGAAGCTATGTATTGTATTGAAGCAATATGTCCCAGATAGGTAACTAGAGGATGTGGATTGAAAACAGCGAATTTTACAACACAGTTTCATGCTTTTTGCATAGAGCCATGATTGCATTAATAATATTATGTGATATGCAGTTACTTTGAGGTTTTTTTTTTTTTTTTTTTTTTTGAAAATTGCTGGTATTATTAGGTGAAAGAAGTTCCTATATGAATATGCTTGTACTTAACTCTAAATTTTATCGGGCTTCTAGTCAGGCAAGTACATGGTGGATTGGCTTCAACATTTCGTAAATTCAAAGATAAAGCGATAGTAAAACATTTTAAGAGCGGGTCCCTATGTAATGAGCATTAACAATTTCGTTCTCCTTGCATCACTAGGACGAAAAACAAAACCAATAAAATTTCCCCATTTGAGAAAAGTATTTAATATTGGAAAATTTAAACCAATAACTAGGAATATATCGGAAATGGTTATCTAGAAAAAAAAATGTTTTTATTTGGCAATCTGATCTATTTAGGTCTTGTCAAAAGACGCAGAATACATTAAAATATGAATTAATCACAAACAAACCAAATGTTGTTGGAAAACAAACTTGACAAAACAACAACAGGCAAGATGAGGCGGTGCCATGGGCGAGTGGTCAGACCACTCGCTTCTCACACAGACAGCCCGGGTTTGATCCCAAGCGACCGCGTATGAGGTTTGAGGTGGACAAAGCGGTGCAGGGGCAGGAGGTGCGGTTTCCCCGCCATCGCATTCCGTCTTCATTCCATATATCATCAGTGTTATTACCTGCGGTGCCACAAGTAGTAAACGCGGGCGTTAATACTAACAAATGGTGGTGATGATAACAGCAACAACAACAACAACAACAACAACAATAATAACAAAACAGTACAACACAGGTAACATTAACAGTATATAGGTAAATAAATTAAAATGTATATTTAAAAACTGTATTTTCTGGGCTGCTGTACCGTGGTCGTAGATTAAAATCTAATCCAGACGTTTGACAGACTTCTACGTCATCATCTTCAGTGGCAGTCACTGTAGGAGATAAATGCAAGGATGGAGCGGAATGCAAACTATTTATTCTCTCCTTTTAGGAGGCGGTGGGTAACAGATAACGCACAGGTGTGTCCAGCAGGCGAGTAAAAAGAATCAACCAGCTGTTGTTTGTTGACTATAACTATTTCCAGATCTTGCTTATCCCGTAACAGTCGTCCTTGTTCAGGCTGTTCAATTTAAATAGCTTTTCTCCGAGAAGGCTGAAATCTCATTTTGTTTTTGCCAGCACATCTAAATCTTGAAATTTCATTCTATGGCGATCTGTAAGCACGTGCTCCTCAATTGCTGAACGCTCTGACTGCATTAGGTAGGCATGGCATTGATGTTCTGCTACACACCTTTTAACAGACCTTCTAGTCAAGCCATTTTGAAGAACCCTGTAGTACTTATTGCTCCCAAAATTCTTTCACTGAACGAAGCATGCTGCCTATCTTGCTTGCTATTTAACATCGTCGTAGGTGATCAGTATGATCCAGAAACCACAAGTGACAGTTTGGGTGCTGCCAGGAGAGATGTCCCCCCAAATAAGTGAAGCGAGCAAGTAGTTTATCCGTGCTTTCTTCTCAACCAGAGCGCATATTGTGACAGTTCCACTTGAGGGAAAATGTATGTACTGTCAGATGGTACATCATATAATTTCTGTAAACGAACCATGAAACAAAGCGTCCTAAGACAATTCTGCGTAGGAATTTTGCAGAACCAAAACACCTAGCATCACAACAACCACACTGCCTAGAAACTACCAAATTTCTCCAAGAGTCGTAAGTTCAAATAAATGTCCCAACCTCCAAAAGTACAAAATTGATCCCATTCGACTTCTTTCTATTCCCCAAAATAAAAGAACATAATATATGTAACGATTTGAATCACCTTAAGTTGCGGTAGTAAACCGCCCGTCGACATCAAATCATAACACTTCTTCGTGCATCCAAATAACGCATTGGTAGACATAATGCTACACTGAAAGGTATACAAAGGTAAAACTCGCTCTATCTTCTGGATGTGCTGGTGTTAGACTCTTTTTCCTGGCTGCTCTTCAGTGGTGAAATCCACTGTCTTATAGATGTTTTCGAACAGTAGATGTCTGCGATTGAGACCGTTAATAAACCTCGTAATAATAATAATAATAATCATTTTTATTAATTATCTAAATATATATGTAAAGAAAGTTAATATTTAACAAGTTGTATGCATAGGAACCAAGAAGCCAGTTGTTTACTTAAAAGTTACTCAGAATCATGACGCCAGACTGGAGGTGAGGAGTTGCTTCTTTTGTGAAAGTCACGTTCGAATTTAGTATAAGGGGAAACCACAGTTTAAAGCCCACAAGGGGACTTCTGCTTTATATTCGTGGTATCACGTGATTATTATGACGCATTCTGGGAGATTTGCAATGGTTTTTGGGTAGCGATTGTGTAATTTTGCGGACCTTCCAATAAATCAGAAAGAAGCCACAATGACACCGTTTGTTGTATATAAGAAGTAAGGTTTGACACATCGTGGTCGTTTGCTAAGAATTCACCCGTGAGAGAGGCAACGTCGTGGCATATTAAGAATCGTTTGACACATCGTGGTCGTTTGCTAAGAATTCACCCGTGAGAGAGGCACCGTGGTCGCATATTAAGAATTCGCCCGTGTGTGAGGCAACGTCGTTTGCTAAGAAGTTCACGAAGTAATAAAACACTGTCCACGAAGTAGGTTTATTATAATAAGAAGCTGTATGTTAAGTAAAGTAACGTCGCTCACCTATTTAGCAGATGGCTCGTGATTTCGTGAAAGTGAATTGTGCCATGTACTCAACTGAAACAGTGTAATTAAAAGTACTTGTGAGTACTTGTAAAGAGCATGAGTCAGCAGTATAAAAGTGTATAACCAAGTGCTTGTCTTCAAAACTCCTTTAGAATAAACAGCAGTAAAAGTTTACAAGTGTTTTCTTAACAATTACAAGATCACTCCTACAACTCCTCCCACTAGCCAAATCCACGCCTGGGAGAGTCAATGTTAGTGCAAGACTGAGCAACGCCGTGGCAACCCATCCCAGAAAAGCTTCAGTACCAGGTACGTGAGTGCAGTGGAGTTGATTGGAAGTGACTCTTAGTTACGCTGTACACAAGCACCCAAAGGGAGGCGTAAAATCAACAAACTAAAATACTCCCTTATATGGCTCACAACGTGCACCACTAACAACGCATCGAAATCTCCGCTGCACGATAAGCAGACCCATTACCGGCCAATTGCAGCTGTTGTCAAAAAGGATTCTTTGTATTTGCTTGCTTTATGGCTAAGGGACAAATCCATCGCCCTTATTGTGGGACGCTCATACACAATTCGTCACTCACTCAAGTATGAGTGCAAATTCTTCCTCACCTTGTTAAACAGAGGTATTTATTTGAGTGAGGTGAGCAGGCATTCACTGAAAGACCATTAAATAACATTCCATAGTCTTTATTTGAGGGACATTCATATTCAAATCTCACTTGAGTTCCAATATCAGATTCAGAAACAAAACTCAACTGAAAAGTGAGTGGGAAATGAGTAAAAGTTGCGTGAGATTTGAGTAATACATACAAAGCACTTTTTTAGGTCGCGCCGTGGTCTGGTGGTGAGACCAATTGCCTCTCACCTAGACGAGAGGCAGTCTAGCGACCGCATGTGCGATTTGTGATGTACAAAGCAGCGTAGGGGTGGGTTTCCCCGGGTTCTCTAGTTTCGCCCGCCATCACATTCCACCGGAGCTCCACTGCCATCACATTCCACCGGAGCCTGTGATGTCATAGTGGTAAAAGCGGGCGTTAAACAACAAAAAATCAGTTTTTGAGGATTAATAGTTGAAACCGCCTTCCGAAACATTATTAATTATGATATTAATTTTATACAAACACGTAAGAAATGGCTATAACTGTAAATGTTCGTGTTATTTTGCGTAATATATTAAATTAGAATTTTGAATTTACGTGTAACCGGCATAGTTAAAGATCGTAAAATTCCCTATCTATCGCAGTCTAGACTCACCCGTGCGCTAAGTGACACAGTCACCCGGTGCATGGCGTTCGATAATTTAGGGTATGTAGGGATATGATAATGATCACCATGTTTTAAGGCTGAAATAGAGATCCTATTTCTATCATAAATAAGTTATTTGTTAACAGAGTCATAATTGTGCGTTTTACAATGTGGGTTTGCTTCAAACGAAATGGAAAGATGAACCCATTGTCACCATCACTTGCCTGGGTACCACGCAAACGCAGCTACTCTCTATGATATTCATACCGCATTGTTGTAGTAAAAACATGGAACACTGCCAATATAATATTAACACTTTCAATGACATTGTTCGGATTCAAAATTTGTGTTAGTTTCCATTCATAAATGTGAAGAAATGTTACAACAGAAGTAATAAACAATTAAGAAGGCATTAAAGCACCTGCTAGTGATTTAGCTATGTAAGTAGTTAGTAGATAATACATTCACTGATGTAAAATTCATAGGAATTGAACTATTTTGCCAGTATTTAGAAAATGGATTACTTTTTATTTTCTCTACATGTATTATGTACATAGTGTATAGAGAAGGTATCACATTCCACCCAAAAATTCTATACCAAGATTTCACCGGAAATACACGTTTTAGCCTCCCCCATATAAGAACGCATTTTTACTTTCTATACATAGAACCTACATTGCACGTAGGTAGAGAAGGGGTTGCACGCCACCTAAAAATTCGATACTGATATTTCGTCGGAAGTACACGTATCCAAAAAAAAAAAAAATCTTAAGAAAAGGTCCAGGCGTGTGAGTCCATGTGTCCGTGTATCTGTGAACACTGTAAACCAAAAATTAAAAGTCGGTAAAATAAAAAACTTGATATTTAAGTTTAGTATTTTCCAAAGATGTGATACGAAGATTTCTAGGAAAGTACCCCATCCCAAATTATACTTTACATGGCAAAATTTTATTTTCTCAAAAGTGGTTCTAACCATTTTGATTAAAATATCGCATATTAAAGGTACTTACATTACTAATAAAATGTATATTTTGAAATTTCTGGTCTCAGCCTCTGAAAAGCTTTACATTCAGGATGAATTTTACTGAATGTTGCATACCTTTTTTTTTTTGGTATTGTTTAACGAACACGTTTACTACTTTGTTGTTGCATAACTGGCAAACGGTAATACATAAATAAAACTTACTACACAAAAAATGTATATTTCGTTAAAACACACAATTAATAACATACATTTGTCATTGTTGATTATTTTTTAGATATTCCTTGTTATTGGTCACAATTTTAAAATGCTTAAACTTTTCTCATACGGGAATTTATCCAATTAAAAGAAGTCCCTACCAATAATACATTTCATGCTAAACAGATGCGTAACTCCGGTGATTTTGCCATTAAGTCGTTCTGCCTTGATGAGAACAAGATACTTGTGGAATATCTCAAAGCCCAAGGCATATAGCACTTTTTAATAGCTCACTGCGAAGAAAGAACCTCCAAATTTGTCATCAAGGGTAAACCGAAATCACTGGGAAGGAGATCAAAGAAGACCTAGCACAATGCGGTTAAATGGCCATTAGGGTCATTCAGATATGTAGCCGCAACAGGTTTAAGACTCTCTGCCGATGTTCCTAGTCGAACTGCAGTACACTGTAGAAAATAGGAAAATGTTGGCCCTAATTTTTTTGGCTTATTTTAGAATTAGAGCTCTATAGATCGCTGTAGAGCGTAAGCAGTACTTACATTGCCAGCAATTTTGGCTTGTGAAACGAGACTGTAGGTTTCCACTCCTACCTGTGTCAAATGTACAGGACCCCACTTCTCAGGAAATGCTCCGTTCCTCCTCAGGAACGAAAGTTCGTGCTAAGTGGTTCTCAGGGTCATAGGGCAACTTGGCGCAGTTGCCCCACATATCACGCAGCATGTGATAAGACCGGACATTTTGCGCAACCTAATAGGAAACCCAAAATAGGAAGATCGCACATGCAAACAGAGGCTGCCGCAAAACCGTATTCAGATATATTTACTAGGAATAAATAAAAGCCGGTGCACTGCCAACGCAGAACCAACCAAGAATGAACGACACCCCCTTAAAGCTCCCCACTCGAATCCAGGAATCAACCAGAAGTCTGCTGGACCACACCCAACAGCAAAGCCGGAGGATGTTTCCCAACATAGTAGCATATTGTCTCACCGAACTAATAGCAAAACTAAGTAAATATGGCCATGGGTAGTTCCAGCAGTCAGGGTATCCGTAAGAAAGTGAAAGACTTAGCAGTTTTGCTGCAGACATGCTCAGTACAGTTATTGCTATTAAGCAAAACACACATAAACCAAGTAGATCATTTTTTCCATTCCGGGATTTAGAATATACAGAAACGACTGCGACCGCAGATGCAGAGGAACCGCTATAGCCATTCAGGCGAGAATTGAACTTTATAAGATCGGCACGCTTATATTAATTCGAGCCGAAGCGACGGTGACACAACTTAATATACATGACACCGAAGTTGTCATTGCGTTAATATACAATTCCCCAGGGATACAATCACAGATGAAGTAGACCGAATCATGAGCTTATGACAAAAGGTAATTGCCGCAGGTTACGGGTATTATTGTGGAATAAAGAGTTATTCATTTATTAATAATTTTAATATATATTTGCAGTTCTAAGAACACTTTATTCTAGAGAAGTTAATTAAATGTCAATACATACTAACTTTTTTTTGGAACTGCAGATATACGAATGCGCAAGGCACCAAATTACTAAATCACATCAATGACATAAATTTTCTGATAAGAGACTTTCGAACCACACGCCGGACATTCTAGACATTGCGCTCTGAAAAGACACACCTTATAACATAGATCAGAATTTTCTACAAGAACTGACATCAGATTACTTGTCTGCCCTTATGACAATTAATGCCACAATCAAGTTCAAATAGGAGCCCTTAAGGCAAAATTAAAATTAAGTAGATTGGGGATACTTCAAAATCACCGCCGACCATCAACTGCGTGAATAGAGGTAAACTCAGCAAAGAGCAGGACATTGCAGTTAATGAACTAGAATTAACAATAAACATAGTCAGTAACACGTGCAGGACCTTAAAGTCACAACTAACGCTAGGTACCCCAACGACATAAATTGCAGCAAAAAGCGCAAAACAAAGCCCGACATACATGACAAAGAACGAAAAATGTTGAAAAGCGAATCAAGTGTTACTGAGCCCGTGACATGGCAACCGAAAGCACTAGAATTTACTTTATTAATCAATGTAACAATAAGCTTGAAAGACCCAATCCCCAACAACGCAACGTTTGGCGAATAGCAAAATCCTTAAACGCGCGCGAACGAATTGCCCACCTCTCCAAACACATAATACTATAGTTGATACTACCAGGCCAAGGCCGAAGCGTTCGCGGTTACCCTCGAGGAAGTTTATTCACCAAAACCAATAAATAATAATCGGCTAGGATGATTTTACACGAGAAGTCGAGAATGAAGCTGGACTCACAAAAATTGCGAAAAACTAACTTAGGTGAAATAGGCTGGATTATAAGGCATCTGTGTATAAGAAAATATCCAGGGTCAGACAAAATACCAAACGCGGTGCTAAAGAAGTTACCATCAGAGTACTGAAGCTTCTAGCCAAAGTATTAAACTACACGCTGGACTATGGCAGATTTTCACCAGCTTGGAAAGAAGTCAAAATACTTTTATTCCCTAAGACCAATAAGAATCTGGTATTACCTATAACTACAGACCAATTAGTCTACTGAACACCATTGGCAAGATACTAGAAATTATCTGATCCTCCCATCCGACATTACTTGAAAAGCACACTCCCAAATACGAGGGTGGTCCAGAAAAAAACCGCCGTTTGTGCATAGCTCAGGTAGTGCCGTCATCTACACATCAGTGTGCGCAATGCTGTGTGCTTCTAGCTGTCTAAGGGAGAGCATCATACTGTCATGCGTTTGAGAGATATAACCTCAAAACATGAGCGTCACAATAGAAAATCCCGCCAAGTGTGAGGTGTGCTGTTTTATAAGATTTCTTTTGGCAGAACATCACTCAGCAGCCGAAATTCATTGTGAATTGTGTGCAGTATATGGTCCTAACATTATGAGCGAAGATGTCCGTCAATGGGTCATGAAAAGTACAGGAGAGGTAGGCCTACTCTTGTCATTGATGACCTGGTGAACAAAGTGGATGGAAAAGTTCATGAGAACCGTTGGTTCACAATAACAGAACTTTCCGATCATTTTCCCGAAATTTCTCGGAGTCTTTTGCACGAGATAGTGACCAAAACCTAGGGTATCACAAATTTTGTGCTCATCGGGTACCAAAACTGCTACTGACGACCACAAAACCAAAAGAATGAGTTCTGCCATAGACTTTCTTTCTTGGTATGCCACTGAAGGAGAAGCATTTTTGAACAGAATTGTTACTGATGATGAAACTTGGGTGGCCTATATGAATGTTGAGACAAAACATCAGTCAATGCAATGGGGACATACCACTCTTCGAAGCAAGCCAAAGAAAGCCCATCAAACTTTGTCTGCGAGGAAAGTCATGGCTATGGTTTTTTGGGATGCCAAGGGTATCCTACTTGTTGAATTTATGGAATGTGGCATGTCAATTCTGATGCCTACTGTGAAACATTGAAAAAACTAAGAAGGGCAATCCAAAACAAGCCTCGTGGTCTTCTGTCATCTGGTGTTGTGTTTCTACGTGACAATGCTCGCCCGCACACAGCTCGAAGAACAAATGAAATTTTGGCCAGTTTCAAATGGGATGTTTTTTACCATCCCCCCTACAGCTCAAACTTAACTCCCAGTGATTTTCATCTGCTCCCATACATGAAACAGTGGCTTGCATCTCAGTGCTTTGGCAATGACAAAGAGCTTCATCACAGAGTGACAGGTTGGCTACGTTCACAGCTGGCAGAGTTTTATGCAGAGGGTATTTCAAAGACTGTTGAAAGGTATGACAAGTGCTTGAATTTGTTCAGAGACTATGTAGAAAAATCTGATGTGTTCCATTCACGTGGTTTTCTCTACATCTCTGCAACAAATTATTGTTAAAAAGCTTATGCCTCTATTTACTTCATGCTAATCGAGAACTTATTAGCAGAAATAGTCTTATTACTTGCTTCCTTGTAAGTAGAAGGAAAATAAGGGAATACCATTAATTAAAGTGTTAGTCAAAAAAGGTTGCTATGTGACTGAAGTTCCTTTGTTTGTAAGGACAGGAGTTGAATAATTCCTGTATGAGAAAAGCATGTTTTTCAAAGCTGAAACCAAAAACAAGGAATATCTAAAAAATGACCAACTCCACACAAAAAAATGTATATAACATAAATTGTGTGTTTTAACGTACTCTACATTTTTTGTGTGGTAAGTTTTTGTCCATTACTTATGGTTTAGCAGTTATGCAAAATTCTGTAAAATTCACCCAGAATAAAGTAGTCTTCAGAAGCTATTCCCAGAAAATTAAAGATATACATTTGATTTGTCAGGTAAATATCTTTAATATATGACATTTTAATCAAAATTGTTAGAGCCATTATAAGAAAATCAAAATGTTCGAAAAATGTTCTATGTAAAGGGTAGTTGGTGGTGGAGAGATTTTTCTCAAAATCTTCGTGTCGCATCCCTGGAAGGTACTAAACTTAAAAACCAAGTTTGGTATTTTACTGACTTTTCGTTTTTGAGTTATCATGTTCACAGACACACACACGCATACCTTTTTTCGATACAGGAGACCCTAAAACATATATTTCCAGTGAAATCTTGGTATCAAATTTTTTGGTGGAGTGCAATACCTTCTCTATACACTATGTACATAGTACGTGTAGAGAAAGTGAAAATAGAAAAAAAAAGTTGTATTTTTCAGATATAATAATAACATTTTTATATCTCAACTGGTTTAATTTTTATTTTCAAACGGAGGTTACTTTCTGGACCACCCTCGTATTTGCAGCTGTCCACCTGTGGAATTAGTTCCCTGTCCATATGATAGTAATGAAGAACTTTCACTTTAGTTCTACTAAAATGAATTGACAGTAATTTCCATTTTGTTTGCAGCAGCCCACCCTTATTTCTTTTAGGTCATCCTGAAGAGCAGTCTCATGCATGGTATTTCTAATCTTACTGTAAATAATACAATCATCTGTGAACAATCTTATATGGCATTTAATATTTAAAGTTATATCATACAAAGATAAGTAAAAGTAATGAGCCCAGTACCAAGCCTTGGGGAGCACCCGAACTTACAAAACCCCTTTCCGACAGTTCTTTACCTAATCTTACTCTTTGTGCCTCCCTTTCAAATAAATGCTCTATCCACAATACTATGCAGTTATCCATTCCTGATTTTGCTAGTTTTCAGATGAGTAAACTATGTGGCACTACTTCAAAAGCTTTAGAAATGTCAGTCCTTCCCCCTGCATCCGCCTCATCTGCCAAATCCTGATATAATGAAGATTTCACACAAATACCCTGCATTTTGCATTCTTTGAACCACTTCTTTTTTTCTAACTCCACACGTATGTATTCTGTCATTAAATGTTCCATTACTTTACACACTACTGAAGTAGGCTCACAGGTTGATAATTATTTATTTCTATGTTATTACCCTCTTTATATATTGGAATTACAATAGCGACTTTCCAGTCTTCCAGTAGAGCATAGTTAATTGACATATTAAACAAGAGTATTAGATGGGGAATTATGGCTTTTCCCCTTAGTTTTAAAATTTCCTTAGGTATATATCCAGTCCTCCTGATTTTCCATTCTGTAGCATCTTGATTTTTTTGTGTAATTTGGATGCCATTATTTTAAAAAAGCGATTCTCCACCATTCCCAATTTCCTGTTCAGAACTATCATCCAATTTATGAAAAGCTGATACAAAATGCAAATTTAATATGTTGGATTTGTCCTTTCATTTACTACAGAATTTCATTAACTTTAAAATCTGGTATGTCCTCTTTATTACCCGTGTCTTCTCACCTAATTGTAAAAAGCATTCCAGCCATTATTTTCCCCAATGAGGATTTCTTTTTTTGAATCATTCCTCTGCGTGCAAATTTTCATCTTGTAATTGCTTTGGTTGGTTCTTTAAATTTATTAAAATGCCATTCTGATTTCCTCCTTTTGTGCCTTGTCTTCCTTTTAAGTGACCTAATTAATATGTTTTGTATACAATTCTGGATTGGCATTATTTTTCACAACTTTAAAGGGTACACGTTTAATTATTGCTTCTGTGGTAAGTGTTTTGAAATTAGCCCAGGCTTCATTTACACCACTAGCAGATTGTACAAATTCCCCATTTTGTTGGTATAGAAAGCTTTGGATACCAGCCCCGTCCGCTCCTTGGAATTTCCAGTTAGTTGGTGATTGCTCTATTTCTAACTGGTTTGTTTGTCCGTCCCAGTTTACTTCTAATTGCACACAATGATGGTCACTGATATCTGGTAAAACCTCGCATGAAAAAAACAAAGGCTCAGGCCTGCATAAGAATACATCCAGTAAGGCTGATTTCCGCATACCTGTTTTAACAACTTGCAACATCCCCAGCTCCCAAACCAGACAATTCACTAGATTTTGAGCTTTGTGTCCTATTAGCTGACTGTCCCAGTTTACATTTGGCAGATTTAAATCCCCTGCTACAGTAACATTTTTTTCCCTTATGGTAGAGATTTTTTTCTGTTAAACCGTTTTAAAATCAGTTTCGACAGATGGTCTGTAGCAAGCTATTATTGTTATATTATTATTTCCTTTGTTTTTCTAATCAATAATTTCAATTGCCATAATTTCTGCGTCCTCTTCTACTCAGAGTACTTTGCTGTTTAAGTCTTAGTGCAAATGAAAGTCCCTTTCGTCCCTGTCCCTCCTGAACACACTGTAATCTGATCTGAAAACTTCAGTGTTGTTTATATCAACCTTTAGCCATGACTCCATACCTATAGTCACATTTGGATTGCATATTTTAATTAAAGCCCAAAATTCTACAATTTTATTCGTAATACTACAGCAATTTACCTCTAACAGCTTTAAGATTCATTTCTCCAAAGTTGGTGTCACTGCTGCTCCTGCCACTTAATGCTGTTGCTCCACTTTGTTACCTCCCAAACAATGCTGCCAACTTTGAAGATCCTCTACAGTTTAAGTGAACTGCCACTAAGAGAGAGCAAATATTCTTCAAACAAATTTTCCACCCGTCTGGGTAGTGTGGTGGTAGCGTGTCTGCCTCACATTCAAGGTAGTGAGTTCAAATCTCGCTTAGGGTGAGTTACCCGGATAAGGTTTTTTTCGGGGTTTTACTTTATCTTGAGAAGACGAATGTCGAGTAACTTTAAGCTCCATGGACCCCGAGATCATTTGAGCATCATTTCACCAATTTCATTCATCGTCCGATATGACCAACCAGGTTAAAGACGTTAAGTTACAAAAAAAAAAAAAAATTCCTAGGTGGAGAAAATTAATTTTGAAAAATGCTCTTTGATTAATGGTTATGCTCAATTCAGTGTTTTAGATCACATTGTTTCACAGGTCAAAGGAGGTGCAGAAGAACTGTGCAGGAATTATATCAATAATAATTGTTTATTTATGTTTGGTGGTTCATTAAGGAAATATTGCATGTAATGAAAGGAATAAGAGGGAAAGCAGCAATAAATTCAATAATATATCTTTAAGACCAGCACAATGGTATTTTATTTTAGAACAATCACAATATACTTTAAGATAATACATAGGTAAGCAAATGTATATTACATTTAACAGTACACTTAGTTGCCTTAAAAAGTTCTTGTAAAAATAGACAAACTATCTTCATGTTGCAACAAAGCAGTCTTATGACACATTTAAAAATAGCTGTACTCTTCTCCTTCCTTGTGAAATATTTATTTTAAATTTCCAGATTTCAGGAAGTAAATTCTTATAATCCTCCTCCCCTTAAACTCATCAGGTTCCCAAGATAAAACAAACTCCAGGTTGTGAAGAGGGCCAGCATGTAAGTTTTAATAAAGCTACTTTATAATAGAGAAAAATATGCAATTTTTCTTTATACATATGTATATAGAGGCATAAATTGTAGGTAAAAAGCTGTGCAAAACAGTGTTAAAATACAATTAAAAAATTTGATGTTTTCCATTCACAAGAGTTTTTCTATCTGTTTTGCAAACTATTCCTACAAAAGATTATTCTTTTATCTGCCATATGTTAATTGAGATAAACATTAGCAGAAATTATCTTATTATTGCTCCATTGTAAGTAGAAGAGAAATAAGGGAACACACAGGTTAAAGTGACAGTCAAATCTTTTATAAACTTTTGCTATGCAAAATTGAAATTTGGTTCTTTGCATGGCCAGGAGTAAAACAAGAGAGATATGAAATGGATGAGGAATTCTTGTTTCAGAAAAGTTTTAAGTATTGTAAAATTGAAATCAATAACAGGAAGTATATAAAAAAAAACTGTATGTCATAAGTTTTTGTCTATGTATGTTATGCAAAAGACATTCAGAATAAAGAGGATTTGAGGGGATATTCCCAAGAAATTCAGGATATACATTTAAAAACCATGTAAATATTTTTAATATATGGCATTTTAATCAAATGTTATGGACCATTGAAAATATTTTAAGTTTTTCCAATTTTTTTCAATGGGGGAAGAAGAAAAAAAAAAAAAAAGTAAAAAAAAAAAGAGTAGTTCGGGAAGGGGGATTTTACTGAAAATCTTTGTGTTGAATCCTGGAATAATATACTAAATTTAAATACTTTTAATTTTGGAGCTTTGCTGTTCACAGACCCACACACTACACGGACCTTTCTCTTTAAACACTTTTTTTTAACAGGAGTCCTCAAAGCATGTATTTCAGGTAAAATCTTGATAACAAATTTTTGGGTATATTACAGTTAATACCTTCTCTGCCTACTCTATGGCCATGTTTTATACTAGTATAGAGACCTCTCTATCTCTTAGATAAATAACAGTAGAATTAATGCCATGAAACTGTATGGTATTGGACAAAACATGCCATTCATTTGAAAATATTTAAAACCTCATCATTAGATTAAAAATCTGATGTGTACCATTCACATACTTTCTCTACATCTCTGCAATAAATTATTTAAAAAGCTCATTCCTCTATTTGCTTTATGCTAATTGAGAAAAAATTAGCAGGAATGGTCTCATTACTTGCTTCCTTGTAAGTAGAAGGGAAATAAGGGAGTACCATAGGCTAAAGCAATGGTCAAATTTTTTAAAAGCTGGTTGCTATATGATTGAAGTGCCTTTGTTTGTATGACCAGCAGTTGGCAAATTCTCGAATGAGAGAGGAATACGTATTTTAAACTGAAACCAATAACAAGGAATATCTAAAAAATGGTCAACTCTAAGAAAAAAATGTATATGACATAAATTGTGTGTTTCAATAAGGTCTACATATTTTGTATAGTAAGTTTTTGTCTATCTCTTACAGTTTACTAATTATACAAAATCCAGCAAAATTCATCCAGAATAAAGAGGTCTTCAGTGGCTATTCCCAGAAAATTCAAGATATGCATTATTTTTGTCATTTAAATATCATTAATATACTGTTTTTAATAAAAATCAATAAAAGCATTTTTGAAAAAATCAAAATTTTAAAAAAGTGTCCTAGTAAAGTGTAGTTTGGGGTGGAGGATTTTCCTCCAACTCTTTGTGTCACATTTTTGGAAAAATTTGGTATTTTACTGACCTTTTGTTTTTGAATTATCCTGTTTCCAGACACACACACATGAAGACTTTTTTTCTTAAAATGCTTTATTTGAATACAGGAGACCCTAAAACATCTATTTCCGGTGAAATCTAGGTATCAAATTTTTGGGTGGAATGCAGTACCTTCTGTGTACATGTAGTGAAAGCAAAAATGTAATACAGATTTTGTTTAAAAACAGTAACTTGTTTTCTTTCTTGCTTTAAGCAAATTCCTCTTAAGAATTTAGCTTCATAATCCTTACTTGAGGGATAGTCATGCTTGTTCATCATTAAGTCAAATGTGAGAGGTGATTTTTCCTTACTTTTAAAAATAGAGACATTTACTTGAATAGGATACAAGAAAGACAAGTGGTTCTCACTGGAAAATCATCAAATAACCATGATGAGATGTCAGTAATCATATTTTTGTCTTTTTCTGAGCATCTGTTCTGAATTGTGCGGTTACTTACTTTTAAGTGAGTTTGGTTTCTGACTGATATTGGCACTCAAGTGAAATATCAGTATGAGTGTCCCTCAAGTAAGGACTAGAAATTTGTCCTTAGAAATGCAGTCAGACTTTGTCTTAGAAATCCACCCAGAAAATCATTAAGACCTTGCCTTATGGACACTTGAGTGACATATTTTGTAAATACTACGCTGCACATGACTTGTATGACAAACCAATAATATTTAGGAGTATTTGATATAATTATCAACTGATCAGTTTAAGAGGAGTGAAATTGATGTGTAGTTTAAAGCACCATTGGCATCTAGTCAAAGGATGAAAATAAACTGAATTAAATTGAAAAGATGGCTCATAACCAGTTGCCAAAATTTCTGTTTTAATGATAACTGAGAAAGTGTTGAATTAAAAATAAAATGTTTTATATGGATTTAATGTAATTTTGAAAATTTCTCATATTTTTATTGAAAAATGAGAAATATCTTTTTATGTTTATAAGTATGGTTTTTATTAGAAGAATGGAGCAGTAGCGATCGAAGGCCATGACTGCAGAGCAACAAAGGGGCATAGCCAAGAGATCTGTGAAGCTAAAATCCCAAAGATTCTAAGAACAAGTCAAAACCTTGGCAATGTAACAGATTTCAAATCTGATCATGTTAACATGTTCAACACTTTAAAATCCAGATGCCTGTGGAAGCTTTATGCAGTTCTCCCCCTCAAGAAGTTCAGTTTAGAAATGCTTCAAGAATAGATGCAACCACTGGAGTCTCTTACTAAATAATATATCACTTTGATTTTGTAGGAAAAGCGTGCAAGTTACCTTAAATTTGGATCAAACTAGATTTTCTTGGATTAACCCTGCATGTTTTTAAACTTACTCACTGCCTTGTATGGAATGGGCCATTAATATTATGAGGATTAAATACACAAACTGGAGCAGAGAATGATAAATGGCATTATTGAGCACACTGCAAACTAACAGCTTGACTGAATAAATGGGTAAATGATTCTAAAGTAATTAAAACATTTCAGTTTGTAAATTATGGTTTACTCTTTCTTCAGACCATGTATTACATTTAATCTGTGACTTCATATACATATGACTGAAAAAACACATTAAAAAAAACTTTTCTGGAGTTATTTTGCATTGAACTCCTTTTAAAACCTTTGCAATACCACTCGCTCTATCCATAAGTCACATGATTTTCGTCTATGTTGTCCCCTCTTAGAAATGTACTGCTCTTTTTCCTATTATAACTCTATGGTTTCAATGCACAAAATTTTGCATGCTGGTGTACTTTCCATTCTTGTGTTATTGTGAATGGCTAAACAGGGGTCATTATGTATTGTGGTCTGAAACAGGAGGGTTATACAGGGTTATGATACAATTAACCACAAATTGGACACTTCTACATATCTGTTTTATTTATAATTGTACTGCAATGGCTGGTGATATCTGACCTCAAGTAAATAAGTCTTAGTTTTTTCTTCACTTTAACAACTTTTTTTTTTTTTTATTGTTTCATTTATATAGCCCCCTTTCACATGTAAGGTCATATCAGGGGCCTTGCATTAGAAACACTCAACTGTAGGGTTTAAATCGTTATATTTTCCTCCAACACACATACTCTCTCACATACATACTTCCAGACTCTGTGGGGGGATAGGGAATAATTCTGGTTAAAGAAAAATTCCCTGCCCCAGCTGGGAATTGAACCTGGGGCTTCCAGGTGAGAAGTCAGCTTGCTGACCACTCAACCATGGAGGCAGTCTTAAATAACATCTTTGATTTCCCTTGTTTATGACTGATTTTAACTTGTTATTTATATACACATAATTTTGAATATTCCATATGCCATCTTGGAGAGTATTTCTAAGAGGTGCAGACTGTGAGGTAACAGACATGCCTTAACAGCAAAAATTGGTATTAACTTGGTTTCTGTTTATTTAGCAGCATGATGCCTACATAGAATTTTGACTCGTATACATAACAGCACACAAGTAGCTTATATGCACATAAGAATCTACAAAGCATGGACGTGGATAGACAAAGTCAGCAGTAGAACCTGAAAATTTAACTTTTAATGTCAGTGGCACACATTACAGTGGCACACATTATGCATTTGCTTATACAATTACATGTATGCTGTTAGTGCTTCAGCCAGAGAATGTTAGATCTTGTATGTTTCTTCCAAATATTCATTTTGAATTCTCTTTATGACTTTGCTATTTATATATGAATAATGTTTAAATTTTATTTTTTAATAACTGCTAGCTGTATGTTGTTTTAGCATTTGCCAACAATAAAGTGCACTAAAATACAATTGATTTTCACATTAGACTATATATCCTGCCTTTCATTCTGTTTATGCATATTGGAATGTCTCATTCCACTTTTCTCCACCTACTATATTTTAACTGAAGTCCAGAAAAGTTAAATGTTAATTGCTGTACTTCACAGGGTGGTATAATTGGTTACATTGATACTGATTATCAGACATCTTCTATGCGTAAAAATTGTATTCATCACTCTGCTTTCCTGAGATTAATGTAGATGAAGACCTTAAAATTCTATAAATGGCCCTCTAAAAATCATTCTTGTAATTATCTGTACATACTACGACTACAACCAATGTTTGCTACAGATGATTCCCAATTAGTTGAAGGCACAAAAAGGCAGTCATTTAAGAAAGAAATGCTTGAAATACTGAGAAAATAATAGCAAAATATAGCTTTATGAAACACCATTACAAAATATAGATATTATGGCAACAATATTTAGCACAAAAATGCTCTAGCTTATCTTAAAGCAGCCTGAACACATTCTTTGCTGCAGAAAGGCTGCTCTATTTTGACAACAAACTTTCCTCCCAGAAGTGACTTGGAGCAATGAAAGCAACGAAAACAGTTGGATGATACATGCCAACTGAGTTCTTTCCAACCAACTCGCTGATCTCCAGGAGATATCTTACACCGACATGTATTGCAACTCTGCAATTAAAGAAGTATCAAGGGATTTAATTAAAAGGTGCATGGAAAATCAGGATTTTAACATTTACTCATACATGCATTTACTAATACACTTATAGGCAGCTTCACCAACTGATAAATCTGCCATCAATTATGAAATATGGTCTATAATTTGTTTTCTTAATGCATACAATGTATGGATGGACTCTATTGACAGATCAGTGAAGTGTATGGAGAAAACATGAAATCGATTAAGAGTATTTAAAGATGGCTGCATGAATATATATGATAAGGAATATAGTGGATGACTTTCTTTGATTAGTGAAGATGATTTAGAAAGTAGATGGAAAAGTTAAAGGGACAGATGCATACAATTTCATTTTTATCTCGTGAGTCTCTTCAAGTTTCAAAAAGGGTTCTTTATGGACTGTGACAAAATACTTGCAGGTTGTCACAAATAATCTATCATGCTGCTTAGACAGTAATCGTTCAAAACCTGGTTGTACAGCATGACAAGTAACTTAATATTGGCAGAAATTATGTTGAAAAGTAGACTCAAGTACAGCTTTTATGTAAAAATAACATTGATACAAAAAAGTACAGCTTTTAATACAAAACGGTACTTAAGCATGCCTCCTACTCTAACACATTGTTCCCTAACGTTAAAACTTTAAATAATGTTAAAGAATTCTGCAGTAAATGCTTTCAAGGAGATGGTGACAAACTATACAAATCCTGAACATGCTCCAATGCAATTGTTGACTACACAATGCAGAATGCTCTGTTTCAGTAGTAGACACCTAGTTATTCACATAGATAAGTGATGTGATTTTCCAGATGATTTGAGGTTAGAATTTTGGTGTATCTATGTACAGGGGAACTAATTTTTCACTATTTAAATATAGATAATCACTATTTAAAAAGGAATTAATTATGGAAATGGTTACTAAGTACAGAGGAATGATTCAATACAAAAAGCTGACTAATTAAATTAATGGAAAGGAGTGCAGCCTGATAGATGATTTGTGAAAAATTACCTGCAATGCAATGGATATTTTATTCTAAAATGCAGCACCAAAAGGCCAGGCACAAACAGGATTTAGAACAGTGTAAAATTGGAGTGGACTCTACATTAAAGCTAAAGCAGGCAAAAGTGTTATCACTGATTGAATTTATAGTATTTTTTATGTAACAACTAGAATACTTAAATCTTTCAAATTTGAGAGGAAAAATGTTATAATTCACTGGAAGCTTGATAAAACAAAGTAAGCTTATGAATAGCAATGTCATAATATTTAGCTCATATCCCCTAGCAATTACAAACAAATTAAATCCCTGAAGTATAAGAATAATTACAGGAAGTAATTACCATTTGCATTTCGACTGCACAGATCGATATCAGGATAGTTTCTTCACAGTGAACTGAGTGCCAGTCTAACAAGTTGATATTGTGCAAATAAAATTAACTGTGTGATACAAAAGCCTTCTCAACTAGGAGGAGAGAGGTGTTATTTGATTTTTGAATGTTCTGAAGTTGAAACTTGCAGAAATTTAAAGGAAATATAACTAAATGATCAACAATAAATAAGAAAACGTGCATGATAAAACTTGACTCAGATGTTCATTATTCATAAGAGATGTTTTGAAGAATAAACATAACAACTGAGAACAGTAACCAGAATGAGAGTAACAAAGTTGAAGCATATATATTTTAATGGAAGTGTTCACAACTGATAGAAACTTTCCTGGATCAAAGGGATGGGAAACAAGACTTGGCCAAGTTTTAATTTTCGTTCCCAGGCACAGCATATTAGGTACATATTGTGCATATTAGTCTCTTCACTATAAAGAATATTCTAGGCTGCTATGACATGAAAAATCAGAGCTCACTTTAGTCACCATTCTTATGAATTTGGATGTTGGCTAACCCAAAAAATACCAATGTGCAAAATTGTGTTCTTGTCATTTGACTATTGTGAACCAAAATCTTGTGTGCTGCGAAACTTCCTATTCTTATTTCTGCTTTGGTTACCGTTCTCAGGTTTTATGAAGCTGCCTTCAAATGAACAACAAAATTATGTAGGACAGACATGTAACCATAGACAAGATATTTATTTATTTTCCAAACATTTCTACAGTGTCTTATTTTCGACTTTCAGCCAGCTGTTAGCAGGGGATGGCCTGACAGCAGCCAAAGCTTCTTAACCCCTCTGTTGTTCATTCCATGTGCTGGCTAGTCAGTTGACACAAGTTGATACATTGTATAGCATGTGCTTTAATGTTAAAGTATATTAAGGCTCTAGTAATGCCAAAAAGTGACTTTACTTTAGAACACAGAATCCTCAGGTATGATTTGTGTGTGAGAAAAAACTTTTGTAGACGGGTAAAATGGCTATTTATTAGACACATTTCCTGCACCTCACAGAGACTGTTCACAATCTTGTCAACAGATTTAGACAAATGGGTTCTGTTCTTTATAAGGAAACTGAAAGTAAAGTGCAGTATTCTTACAGAGAAAGAACTCAAGTAAAATAGGACAAAAGTTAAAACAAAGGCCAAGAAAGTCTCTCAGTAAGTTAGCGCAGGAATCAGGAGTTTCACAATGCTTGGCTTGGAAAGCCACTAATCATTTAAAATTAAAACCTGTAATGTCTCAGTTACATGTTGAATGTTATGTTACTGCAAGCGCTTATGTTAGCCTGCTGGAAGTCTAGCTGGCAGATCTACACGTTTCTGAGCAAGCCTTGACATGTCACGAATTCCCCTACTGGAGGGGGGGGGGGGAGCTTGGCTAGCAGCTCTGCCTTGGGCAGCCATCAGTCTGTTGGGAGCTCACCATTCATCGGGGTCTTTTTATATAGCACCAGGGCATATCTTCTTCATACCATTTTTGCTGTGAGAAATTGTTCAGGAGCGAGCTTTTGGTTTGTCAAAATTAACTATATTAACCTTGTGATATTTCTGGCTTTAAATTGGCTAAATTTCTTAATCTTCTTGCTCCCATGTTATTATAAATTATTCAGACCAGTTTGAAGTGGCCCTATGGCTTTTGGTTGTTTTATTTGTGGCAAGCATGAGTCTTTGTTAATATTTCTGTATTCTATTTGATTGTGGTGCACATTTTTAAATAAAATGGGTGAAGCTGGGTTAACATTTTTCAATGTTACGGTTCACCTTATTCTGCCATTAGCTATGCATAGATTCTGGCCGGGGGTTTTTCTTCTTAAACTTTTCAAAAGAATATCTATTGACATTTGGGCCCAGCGGTGCAAACCCTATAAGATAACTGTAGTTCAGGAACTGCAACCACACGATAACATGAGTAAAGTAAATTTCTGCAATTGGGTGCTAGAGAAAGTTAATGATTGCACTACTGACTAACAATTTTTTTTCACAGACAAAGCATGGTTATTTAAGTGGCCATATATTGATGCAAAACAGATACTGGAGTGCAGAAAAATGTAATCTTGTACACCAAATACCATTGCATGACCAAAAAATTGGTGTTTGGTGTACTGTGTATGCATGCAGAATTATAGGGTCTATATTCTTTCAAGAAACAGTTAACAGGCAGAGATACAGGGATAATATCAACCATTCCTTGAAGAATTGTGAGACATTGAATGTAAACAGGCATATTTTCAATAAGATTCTGCTAAAGCACATACATTCGATCTCTCATTGAAATTAATTGAAGTTTTTGAAGACAGAATAACCCCAATTTCAGACAAAGAATTAATGCGTAATTTTCTTAAAAGGTGTGAGAGATGTGTGGCGGCATTTCCAATATCTTCTGAGACAAAAGAATGTGGTTATTGTAATTATTAATTCACACGGTAAACCCATATGCCTAAGTTTAACTCCACTGGCAAGCTGCATGATAAACCTGTGTGCTTAAGTTTAACATTGCCAACAAGCTGCTTGCAGGTGGTCCCCAGCCAAGGGTAAAAAATAAGGCGCTGTTGCTAGATGATATTATCTTTGACTTAATGGACTGGCAGCAGCTGACTAAAACAAGGGAATTCTAAACCATATGGGCAAATATGATAAGCAAGGCGATTATGTAGAGGAATAAAGTAAGATCACTTTCGTAAAATGACACCTTCACCCTTACAATTTATTAAAAACTAAATAAATGATCATTACTTCCTAGATTACACTCTTATGTTTTGCTGTCATTTACACCATTATTCGTTTGATACTTTTAAATTTAAAAATAGGGGGTACTACATTTGATTTCACCATAATACAATTCTTAGAGTATTTTCTTACCTTGCCAAATTTATTCTGATAGCAATCAAGGCAAAATGGCTGATTGTCCTTTGATATATACTGCTTACCCCCAAGTGGTATGTCACATTCATAACAACAGAAATGCTTCACATGGAAGGCCTTTCCCTCTGCACATGTGTATTCTTTCACAAAAATCAGCTGCAAACGGTAGAAAAATATCACCTTTTAGAAGTACAAAGACATCTCAATTTAACTTATACATTTAATTATTTGATTTTTGGAATTTCATCATTTATGGAAAACTTTAAAATACTTTTATTCTAAATATTGTTTGAAAACCCAGCATTTATAAAAGAAAACATTTGAAAATTAAAACACTCAGCACAAATCAAATATTAGACTAGTTAAGTAAAGAGGAATTAAAAAAATTAATAATAACAAACTGATACCATAATTTTTGTTTTGTCTACTACTGCTCTATAGTAAGCAGGGGTAGCTGGCCCTTAAGGGCTACAATGCTGTCAATTTTTCGTAGGTATGGCATAAAATAGTGTGATGATAATTTTTTATACATTGTGGCTTCCATCAACATGAGCAGTCATCACTTGCTGGCACCTTAAGCTATGCAATTCTCACAAGGAAGAAATTTGACTGCATGTGTGCCAGAGCCATATACTTTCTCTGTCTCTTACACAGATATGTTATCAGATCGATGGCTGGCAAATGTACAACAACACAAAATAAAAATGACTCATTCTGTAGTCTGGTGGTTAGTATGCCAAACCAGAGGTCGTGGGTTAAATTTCCAGTTGGAGATTGGGAATATTTCTTTACCTAGGGTTACACTCCATTGTCCCTACAGTCTGTAAGTGTGCATGAATTTAATGTTTATAAAGAAGACCCAGCAAAAACAAACTGATTAACAGAATAGTAAACGAGCAAACAAGAGGAATTGCTCCAAAGGCAAAACTGCCCATATGACTTTAGACTTTACAGGGGAGGCACATAAATGAAGGGCGGCAAATAAAAAAAAAATAATCAGAAGGAATTTGTTCTGCTACAGCGTTCTGAAAATTCAGAAGTGACTAATATGAAATACAGTCAAAGTAAAGAATGCTGATTGGAAAGCATTCAATTCTGCTTCATTATTCTCTAAAACCTCATATGTTGTATTGATACATTCTGGTGTATTAAATATATATTTTTGCACAAGTCTATATTTACAATATATAAGAAAAAAACTGTGCTATATTCATAAGACTCTCTCTACCTATTCTGCATCAACTTAGTCTCACAAAAGATTATTCATGTATGTACTTCAGGCTAATCGGGATAAATATTGGCAGATTGTTTTATCACATATTTCCTTATAGATAATATGGTAACGTAATTACTATCGGTTTTAACATGAACAACAATACTAAAATACATTATTTTAGGGAGAAATATATTTTCCTGGCAAGTTACCTCTTTGTTTACTTGAGCACTGTTACAGTTATAGGACTACTTACCTCATCACAAGCAAAGCATCGAGGAATGTCCAACAATTCTGCATAATGGCGTCCACAATATACAAGGCCTTTATGATAGAAGTATATCAAATCCACCAGTAGCTCCTGTAAAGCATTGATTGCTTTAGCAATTTCATTATGTTCAAGACATAATTATCATTATGACTGATTATCATGATTATTAGCTAGAAATGGTTTAAAACTTAGTAATAGCTTGTATGAAACTTAAGACAGCATGATGGTAAATGGGCTATGGGATGGTCTGTCTCTAATACATAAAATTTTCCATAGGCTTCGTCAATTTCTACTCTTATGCTATTATACAAAGATAATACCTTTTATGTAAAATACAAGGAAGGGGCAATAACCAGAGAAATTCACCAAGAAAAAGGACTAACATAAGGTTGAAAGTTAAGCTCAATCTTATTTAATTTATTTATTGATGACATAACTCAAAATATTAACAGTAGTTATACTCTTGTGCCTATTCCTAGCCTGCCTTTTGCAGATGAGTTGGTAATGGCTAACAGAAATACAGGTGACAATCTTTCTCACATAGATATGTGGACAGTTTTTCACTGTAGTAAATAAGTAGCTGAAGTTTCTACATCTGAAAATAGTTATGTCGAATTCACCTCAAGGATCGAACCTGACTTTCATTCTTGGACATTAAGTAATCAACAAAATCTGATAGATTTTGGGATTTACAAAAAAGACACAAATACAATACCTACATTAAAATTCCCTAGCATTTAATCTGTTAATTTGCTTTTGAACAAGCAGCATAGCTTAGTCAGTAGACCTCTGTTTGCATGCATGGATGTGCATGTGTGTATGGGAGAAAGAGAGAGAGATATCCAACGTACAAAATCCAAAGAAAAACCAGAAATATACAACTACTGTTTATGAGTTAACACTATTGCCAATAGACAATATGTTCTAGAAGTAAAACACCACTGATATGACAACTGTAAAGATGGAGTAAGGAACGTAAAAAAAAAATTATCAGATAGAAAAACCAAAAGACCTCCTAAAACACCACACTTTCAAAAGATGGATGGAAGTGAGGAATTCCATAGCACTATCTCCTATAGGTTCTAAGAAAACTTCAAAAAGGTTCATATACCATCTATAGGGTAACAAACAAATCAGATCTTTAAAGATATCAACATTACTCTAGGTACAGTAAATACATTTAGTATCAGAAATTTATCGGGAACTAAAACAAAATATACAACGTTCCAAGGGTGATATTGGCTGCAGTTACAACTTTTTTTTATAATGTCAACACCTGCTTTTACAACAATGGCACTGTAGGCAGTGATGCATGGAATGAAGATGAAGCACCGGTGGAATGCAATGGCAGGGGAAACTGGAGAACCCGCCTCAGCGCTGCTTTGTCCACCACATGCAGCCACCTGGGGTAGAACCTAGGCCGCCTTGCTGAGGGCGAGTGGTCTAACTACTCTGCCACAGTGTGCATGCAACTGCTATAGAGACATAAATGCAGTGTAATTTAAAAGTCCTGTATTTTTTCTACAGTTAAAATGGAAGTGTGTAAAACAATCCTCGGTGACATATATTTTGAAGCAAACTTTGTCATAGAAACTTTGTCATCAAACTTGTTATGCAAGTTGTGACATAATTAGAAATTTTGTATACCATCTTAAAGATTTTATTACTGAATATGACTGTATAAGCTATCAATTGTTTTTCACAACAAATGCTCTGTGGTAGCAAAATAAATAGTTGATAAAGAATCTTTGTGTGTCTAACTGATTTATGTTAATTTCTACAAATAAACTGTATCAATAGTACCAGTATATATCACTATTTATTTGGTTACGATAGTAATATTTGTTGTACAAAACAGTAGATTAGATTGTACAATCATTCAAAACAACCAAATATTTAAGATGATACACAAACAATATACAGTGTCATTAAAAATGTTTCAAATGACATCACCACTTGCACAACAATGCTACTGAGAATGGTTTACATTTGTGAAAGTGTCTTTTAATCAGAACCAAAAGGAATATAAAAACAATACTGAAAGAACATATGAGGTATATTAAATATAATGAAACAAAAAATCTGTAGTTGCTTTTCATTTTTGGCAAAATAACCATGACTATAAGAAGGAAGCAAAATGATAAAGTCATCTAAAAACCTATAGAAGCAACTATAAGGAAGAAATAATTTATTGGGAAGAATAAAATTCACTTATAATCTTTGATAAACCAGATCTCATCACCAAATATATAAAACCAAAGAAACAGACTCTAGAAAAAGTGGCTGAATTAGCAGCTGATAACAGAGAAGGAAGGCAAGTTGCATTTGAAACATATTCCAGAAACTGTAACGTTTAACTTTTTTACAATAATTAATGAATTTTTGTTTCTTTATTCAGCTGTTATTCTATAACTAGTTTACCTACCTTACATGTATTGCAAACAAAACACTTTGGGTGCCAAGCTATATGATCACCAGCTCTCTCTGCGAACACAGCCACCTGTCCGCTTTGAATAGTTTCCTTGCACTGCTTACAGTTTAAATGCTGTTGTATGCTGTCCGAATTCTCTCCTAAGTCTGTCAAAGTAAACATGAACATCATTAACCTCAAATTGTATTTATTTCTGAATAGAATACTTTTAAACATTAGCCAAATGTACAGGCATCAAATGTAGTTGTAGATTGACATAAAACTTTTAAATTTCTAGTTAATGTGAACATTTTAAGTATGAAAATATAAAAAAAATAATAATAATAATAATTATAATAGCAACTTTTATAACCTGTGTGCTTAGTTACAAGTTTTAGGCTGGTCAAAATCTAAGATATATCCAAACAATACATTTGTACAATGTTTGTATTACAATTTAGCAGTAATTTAAATCTGCATCAAATATATTTTCATACAATAATGCTCAGAACAACTACATAAATTGAGAAAACTAAATACAGAAATTCTGAATAGTTGTCTACTTGATAAACTAACAATATTCCAAATTACAGATTATGGGTAGGGTTAATGTGGCCTTGGCTAGGCCCATTGTTCCTGATGAACCCTCTAAAAGGAATAAGACAAAATAGTATGCCTGCCTGGATAGTGTGGTGGTAGAGTGTCTGCTTCACATTCAAAAGGTTGAGAGTTTGAATCTCGCTTAGAGTGAGTTGCCGGATAAGGTTTTTTTTTTGGATTTTCCCTTATCCTGAGGAGACAAATGTTGAGTAACTTTAAACTCCATGGACCCCGAGATCATTTGAGCATCATTTATCGCCTACGCTATTATACCAGGCCTTAGAATGAAGAAGCGATTTTTACCGAGAAAAACTGGCTAATTGTAATAGTTCTACAGCTGCCGCAAGATGTCAGGCGTTATCCCTGTCCTTTTAGCACGCGTTTAAATGACATTAAATGTCAAAATGAGGCAATTAATACTAGAAGAAATAGTCAGACCAAAAATAAAGAATTTACCACATTTATATAATTACTAGAATATTTATGATGAAAAATTATGTATATTAGTCTAAATGAAATATCAATTTCTGCCTTTAAGTGCATTTTCAGTTAAATTGTGGTTAGATAGTGTAATAGGTTTACGAAAAAAGGCTAACGTTTAAGTCAGATTTTCTTGAACAATAGCATATAGCTGGACTGCCTCCGTGGTCGAGTGGTCAGCGAGCTGACTTCTTCCCTGGAGGTCCCGGGTTCAATTCCCGGCTGGGGCTGGGAAGTTTCTTTAACTATCCCCCACAGAGTATGGAAGTGAGAGTGAACAAATCTCTTCAACAAATTATTGTTTAAAAGCTTATGCTTCTATTTAATTAATGCTAATTGAGAAAAGGCTGCGCTGTGGCCGAGAAGTTAGACCACTCACCTCTCACCTGCATGCCCGGGTTCAATCCCAAGTGACTGCATGTGAGATTTGTGGGTTTTCTCCGGTTTTCCCCAACATCGCATTCTACCGGTGCTCCATCTTCATTCCATGTATCACCAGTGTCATCGCCTAGTGTCCACAAGTAGTAAAAGCAGGCGTTAAACACTACAGAATAATAATCGGGGAAAAAATTAGCAGAAATAGTCTTAATAGAAGTGAAATAAGGGAGCATAGGTTAAAGTGATAGTCAAAATCTGGTTACTATGTGACTGAAGTTCCTTTGTTTGTATAGACAGGAGCTGACAAATTCCCGTATGAGAATAGTATACGTTTTTTAAAGTTGAAACCAATAACAAGCAATATCTCAAAAACAATTAACTCCACGAAAAAATGCATATGTCAAATTGTGTGTTTTAACGTTGCTCTGCATTTTTGGGTTATGGTCTCTTAAGGTTTAGCAGTTATGCAAAATTCCATAAAATACATTCAGAATAAAGTAGCCATCAGAGGCTATTCTCAGAAAATTCAAAATATACGTTTTATTTTTCAGATAAATTCTGTAACATACAATATTTTAATCAAAATCTTTAGATCCATTTTTGAGAAAATCAAAATTTTCGAAAAAAATTCCATAAAAATGTTGTGTTATTTATGGATGCTCTTTAACTGCTGTGGTTCTCAGCGCCCCATTCTAAATTGTGCGTGAAAGACCGCTTAATTTTGTTCAGAGGCCTCTCAATCAGGCTTGAGGTTCTTTTACGTGCCCCTAAATCTACGACCCGGGACCAACGGCTTTACTTCCCTTCCGAAGGAAGTCATGCTAAAAAAAAAAAAAAAAAAAAAATCCATCATCCTCTGCCGACTTTGAACCCGCGACCTTGGGCATATCGACAAACCAAAAAAGTTCCATGTAAAGAGTAGTTGGGTGTGGGGAGAAAATCTTCGTGTCGTATCCTTGGAAGATAGCAAACTGTTTGGTATTCAACAATCTTTTCGTTTTTGTGCTATGCTGTCCACAGACACAAACACAGGGCCATTTTCTAAAAATACTTTTTTTTTTATTCAGGGGGATGGAAAACATGTATTTCCAGTGAAATCTTGGTATATAATTTTTGGGTGGTATGCAATACCTTCTCTATACACTATGTATATAGTATGTGTTGAGAAAGTAAAAAATCAATTTAAAACCAACATAAAGAACCTTCAGACAACGAATTGTTTCTAATGAAAAGCCCGGATATCATTTTGGACTTTAAGGCTATATAAATGAAACAATAAAATAAAAAAAAAATCTGATGTGCTCCATTCACATGACTTTCTTATCTCTGCGACAAATTGTTTGAAAGCTTTTGCTTCTACTCATTTCATGCTAATCGAACGAGAAAAATTACCAGAAATATTAACATAAAAATAATAGTTGCAACAAATCTTCACTTATCTTTTGGAATCCTTGCTTGGACTAAATCATTACGAAACTAGTCCAAGCAAGGATTCCAAAAGATAAGTGAAGATTTGTTGCAACTATTATTTTTATATTAATATTTGTGTTATTATAGTGACCATCATAACTCTCTGGTAGATAAATGGCAGATGTTAGTCTATTGGGTAAAAGGGGATAATTAATTACTGCACAGTATTCATAATTTAATTACAGTACACATGTTAAATATCAAAGCTTACTTTATGCTTAGAATGGAACAAAGTAACACTTTGTAACAGGATGCGATTATGATAACGCGCTGAAGGCCGCTTCTGCAAGAAGTTGCGCGGATATGACGCTAGCGCTTGCAAAGCAAGTATTGCACAACGTGATGAAACAAAGAGTGACTATTCATCCTACATTATATATTAATATACGAAACTATTCTACAGGGTTCATTTTCAGTAAAACTGTGTACTTAACAAGACGCCTGCAGAAGGGTCAATCATGCAGGGGGTTGGCTCCATTGCTGATCGCATTTATGGGTGAGTAAGCAGACTTAGCCTAAGATAATGCCAGAGAGTCGGGGGGAAAATATTCATAATTACGATCTAATAACTATAACAAATATAATATGGAGAAATACAATATTACAAGTAATTAATCCAAAGAAAGAGAAGTAGGAAGGAGATACAATATTCATACATATATTCAAGTGTTTATTCATACTAAATGATTTATTATGTTGTATAAATGTATTGCATTTCAGTAATAATTATATATCTTGTGTGACTATTTTACAAAGAAGGTTTATTACGCGTCGCTATTGAACGGGGAGAGCAAAGACTCAACCTTTTATATATATATATATATATTGTATATTCAGATTATCATTATTTGCTTAAAGCTTACCCTCAATCATTCAAATAAGGATGGATTTAATGATGACTAAGAGTGTTTAAAGGGAATTCTATTTTCAATGTTAAATTGTTTTACTTAAATATATATTCTATTTAAATGTTATTCATTTGTGTTATTTTAATGTAAACCTTTTGCACTTTCCTGAATAGAAGATTAACACATTTCCTCTGAACGGAGGGCACGTTATCGCTCTGAAAGCAGGGGCATTATATTGGTGGCAGCGTTTCGGGATATTGTTTTGGGATTTATTTCAGGATTCATTTTGGGAATATTTTAGAATTCAAGTGTTTGCGTATCTAACGAACGCACGAATTCATGTTGTGTTTTAATTTATCTTCTTTTCAGCAAGTGTAGATTTAAGCAGTGTATATTTTTTTTGGTTCTGTGAAAGGATAAAATAGCCATTCATTAATGTTGTGTTGTGTTGTGCTAAGAATATTTATGCTAGCAAGTGAGTAACTTTAGCTTAGTGAACGACTTCGTATCCACTCTGGGATAGAATATTAGGAATTACTGGTCATTACTAAGGAATTATAAATGTGTCTAGAGAGAATAGAAGCCATTGTGCGAGATATAGGGTGTTATGTTGTGATAGTTGAGACGATAATCGCTACTTTGTGTTTTGTGTATCTTGCATATCATTGCAGTAATAAATAATTGAAATTAAGATGGCGGCCGAACAAAAGATAAAAGAATTGGAAGAGAAAGAGAGATAAGTTTATTGCGCAAAGATGTTAGTATTGCCAATAATATACGAGAATTCACTGGGGATCCAAGACAAAGCAAACCTGTCAAAGATTTCTTTGCTAATATTGAACATTTAGCTGTAGTAGGAAATTGGAATGAAAAAGATCAGGTAAACATAGCAAGGGCAAAATTGGGAGGAATAGCTCTACAATTTTTCAAGGGTAAAGCTGAGTTGCAAGTTAGTGATACACCGTGGAATACTTTCAAAAAGGCGTTTATTGACAGATTTACGGAGAAATTGCCAGCTCAATATCATTATACAGCTCTATAAGATGCTGTACAAAAATCAGACGAAAGTGTGGAAGTATTTGCAGATAGGTGTAGGCAATTATGTCAAAAGACATTTATTCAAGCGGATAGTGCCACAGCTCAGAAAATAATTAATGACGAAGCAGAGAGGAGACTTCTTGCTGCATTTATTCATGGGCTTAAGGGCGTAGTTGGACAGCAAGTGAGATTTCAAATGCCTGAAAATTTAACAGCAGCCATACACATGGCTAACACAGTAGAAAATGCTGAGAAGCAACGTGGGGGTGGAAATCTTGGAACTTTTCAAAATAAACCCAATGGGACAGAAAAAAAAAATATTTTCAGTAGCAAAAGCATGTTTTCGGTGTCATAAAATTGGACATTTAGCAGTGAACTGTAGAGTGAAGAGAATTAATAGAGATAGTAGAAATAAATTATTCAGGGTTGAACCTAGGGGTTTTAAAGCTCAAAATGGGGAAAAATGGAAACCCAGGAATTCAAACAAGGAGCATCACCCATGCACAAAAGGTGTTATAAATGTAATATGCCAGGGCATATGATGAAAGATTGTAAGTGGAAAGGATCTAATCAGGGAAACTACAAAGCTGTGCCAAGGAGCGGGGACATGGCGTAGTATTAGCTTCAGGACCCGCAGGAGCAGGAACTGCTGCAGAATTATATGTACAAGTAGTCATACTAGATGAACTTCATCACATGATGATTGACACGGGAGCCAATGTTTCAGTTATTAACTTAGGATTTGTAAAGTTTAACGATCCAGTTATGCCGACACAGTTAAGCGCAGTAGGGGTTACAGGCGCACAGTTACAAATAGTAGGAGAAATGGAAACTGAAGTTATGATAGGTAACACAGTGATAAAACATAAGCTTTATATAGCACCAATCGATATAGGATGTACAGGGATATTAGGATTAGATATCCTGCGTAAGCTAAAGGCTAAAGTGAATCTCTGCGATGAAATACTACATTTAGGAGGGGATAGCGTACCAATAGTCACCATCTCACAAATAGAAGTACAGGGAGTGAATAACGTTAAGCAAGCTAAGGGAGTAGCTAACCCTGAGCGTGTTAAACGGGTATTCATGATAAAAGTAGTAACAAATCAGGTAGAGGATGTTAAAGAGATTACTTGGGATGTAGTACTAGTAGAAAATGCGATTCTAGAGCCTGGTAGTGAAAATGTTACACTTGCTCACATAAAGAGTAAAAAGAGAGCAAATTTTCCCGCAGAAGTGTATGTAGAACCGTGTGAGGTAACGGTAAATAAGATATATATGGCCAAAGTGATAACAAAAGTGTTGAGTTATCGAGATATTAATGTGGAATCCGCGAAGGAAAATCCTATGGAAGAAAAAGAAGTAGAATTACCTAACTGGCTTAGGCAAGGTCATGAAAAATATGACAGAGACCCTAAGTATGGCATAGTGAGAATATTAAATTTGGGTGTTAAATCAGTTGTAGTAGAAAAAGGAACTAAAGTAGAAGAAGCTTCTGACTATAGTAAAGAAATGAGAGATAACACTTATGCATTTAACATGATAGATAAAGATAACGTGATGTTGTGTAAAGGTTGCGCAAAATATTGTGCTACGTCTTATGCGAAGACAGGAATACTTAGGCGAATAAGAATAGAACCACAAGAAGACGTCAAAATAAATGAATTGACTAATAAAGTTCGGGAGATGAACGTAGATGAAGCGGAGGTAGACAGTAGACCTATGGAAATAGCTGAGGAGTTCGCATTCGCGCGAGCCTGTGACAGGCGATTAAATAATGGTGCAAGTAGTTCCGGCGAATGGAAGGAGCATGAATCAAAAACATGTTCACGGGGCAGAATTCCTATATCTGGAGGAGGTATAGAAGGGGGACGGTTGGAAGATCGAAAAGGGCGGCAGCTCGTTTCCCCATGGGCAATTAATCACAGGCCTGTGTACGGACCGATGATAGATGTAGAAAGTCATGATCCATTGCCCGACGTCGTAAGAAATGTTAGAGGACAAGCTGATCAAATCCGGAATGACGGTTGTCGACATTCTTGTGCTGTGACAAGTAGTAACGAAAAGGTAATAGGGAGAAAAATTGCTCTAGGTTGTGTAAGACCCCGACAGAACCATAGTGAGGAAATTCCAGAATTAATTAGGAGGAGAAGAAGTTGGAGGCATAAGCATTTAACTGGAGAAATGTGTGCAGGATTAGGAACTAGTCATCAATGTGTCATATGTAATGAGTATGAATCTGTACCTTATCCGGTGAGCTGAATTAACCTAACCAGACAAATAGCCGACTGGAAAAGAGATTACGAGGAATTTTTAGAATTTGATGTACCCGCGAGACAAAAGAAAGTTGATGAGATAATAGCAGTAATAGGAGAGAAATTATCACACTTAGAAGGTAGTGACAAAAGAGAAATAGCAAGAATTGTGTATCGTCATGCAGTGTTATTTATGGATTCAGTAACGGGGGAATTACCGTATACAGATGTGGTAGAACATTCCATAGATACAGCAGACGCTCTTCCTATAAGACAAAATCTGTATAGAGTATCATTTGCATTACAGGGTGAACTAAAGAAACAAATAAAAGAGATGTTAGATAAAAAGATAATTGAACATACAAAGTCAGAATGGGCAAGTCCATGTTTGTTTGTACCTAAGAAAGCACTAAATGGTGAAGTCAAATATAGATTGTGTGTAGATTATAGAAAATTAAATGCTGTAACCAGAGTACCATCGTGGCCAATTCCAGACATTAAAGAAAATTTATCGATGTTAAGTGGGAATGCTTATTTTTCAATCATAGATACTGATTCTGCATATGATGCAATTAAAGTAAAAGAACAGGATAAGCACAAAACAAGTTTCGTGTTTCCAGAAGGAAGCTATGAGTACAATCGATTACCATACGGACTGGTATCTGCACCGATGACGTGGTCAAAAGCCATAGATTTAATTATGGGAGGACTTAAAGGGTTAATATGCTTAGTATATATGGATGACATACTAATATTTTCTAAAACAATAAAAGAGCATGCAGACAGACTAGACCAAGTATTTGACAGACTAATGGAAGCAGGTTTGAAGCCAGGACTTCAGAAATGTCATTTTGCACATAAGGAAATAGTGTATGTGGGACATGTAGTTTGTGCCGAGGGTATTAAACCAGACCCAACTAAAGTACAAGCCATTAAAAAGTTCGTAAGACCAACGACTGTGAAACAAGTAAGATCATTTTTAGGGGCTGTAGGTTATTACAGGTCATTCATTGAACATTTTGCTAATAAAAGTAAACCGCTAACGCAGTTGTTAAAGAAAAGTAAAAAATTTGAATGGAAACAAAACCAAGAGAATGCTTTTCAAAAGTTGCTACAAGCATTAACAGGAGAAGCTGTATTAGCTCATCCAGATTTTTCAAAACCTTTCATTTTATCGTGTGACGCTAGTATGTATGGACTAGGAGTTGTACTTGCTCAAGAGCAAGGTGGACAGGAAAGACCAATTGGTTATGCTAGTAGATTGTTGACGTCACCAGAATTAAATTACACGACTACAGAAAAAGAACTTTTAAGTGTTGTGTTCGGAGTAAAGAAATTCAGAATTTATTTGGTTGGAAATCATTTCATTGTGTATACAGATCACAAAGCATTAACATGGTTGCTAACGACGAAATATCCACATTTGAGTGCTAGATTAACGCGTTGAGTTTTGACTTTAAGTGAATATGGTTTTGAAGTAAATCATAAACCTGGTAAACAACACGTTGTGCCAGATATGCTATCGAGATTGCGATGTCTTTTATTAGCAGGAGAATCAAATACAGAAAGTTCTGTAGAAACAGCAGAAGTAGGACTGACTAAAGAAATAATACTTAAAGAACAGAAAAATGACTTATATTGTAGACAATTGGTAGATGACATGAGAGCAAAACGAAATAACCTAGTATTTTTGGATAAAGGTGGATTACTTTACAGAAAAACTAATGGGGGAGATAGACTGGTCAAACCGTGCGAATTAGTAACAAGAATTCTTAAATTACATCATGATACAAAATTCAGTGCTCATCAAGGAGAAAAACGTACGAAAGACTTAATAGAGGCTAGATATTTTTGGCCAACAATAAGAGAAGATGTGAAAGATTACATTAGAATGTGTGAAACGTGTGGGAGAAGGAAAATAATTAGAAAACCAAATGCACCGTTAGGAATTTCAGAAACAGCTACCAGACCTTTTCAATTAATATCCATTGACATAACGGGACCACTTCAGGTTACAACAGCAGGAAATAAATATATGCTCACAGTTATATGTCATTTTAGTAAATACCCGGAAGCGATTCCGATACCAGATCAAACAGCTGGAACAGTTGCTAGAGCCTTAGTAACAGAGGTATTACGCAGACATGGTATTCCCGAGAAAATCTTATCAGATCAGGGGAGTAATTTTCAATCCGCATTATTCGAAGAAGTATGTAAACTCTTTGGAATAGAGAGGTCTAATAGTAGTCCAATGCATCCACAATCAAATTCAGTTATTGAACGATTTCATAGATATTTAAACGATTCATTAGCAATGATGATATCGCAGTATGGAGAGGGATGGGATAGAATGATACCATGTGTATTGATGGCTTATAGATCAGCTCCACACACTGTAACAAAGTATAGTCATTATTTATTACATGGGAGAGAAATGAAATTACCATCAGAATTAGAACTAGAACCGAAATCAGATGTTGCAAAATTAAGTAGTGTAAAACAGCATGTAGAATCTTTAAAGCAAAGATTGAGAGAAGCTTATAAATCAGTTCAGGGTAATATTATAAAAGGAAAAGAGAAACAAAAAGAAAATTATGACAAAAAGGCAAAAGTAATTGAGTATAACGTAGGAGATTATGTATACTTAGATAATCCATACTTGGGAAAGAACAAGTGTAAAAAGTTAGCACCTAAATATAGTGGACCTTGGGAAATAATAGAAAAATGTTCTCCATTAACTTATAAGTTACGAATAGGTCAAAAAGAGACGAGAGCAATAGTTGCAAATAGATTAAAGACAGCTCATAAATCAAGACGGTTAACAGGAGAAGATGAAAGCAATGATGATAAAGATGAACATTTAATTCCACCTACAGGATTTATTGAAATAGAGCAAAACAAAGATGATGATGAGGAAGAGGGAGCAGTAGGTTTTGATGACACTATTACAGATGCTATAGGGGATGATAGTTTTATAGATCCGACGTGGAAAGACCCTAGGATAGATAGGGAAATTAGAGAAAATAGGAGACCAGAAATTCCGTGGAACCTTAGATCCAGAGGGAATGAAAGAGTGGATGACGAAGGCGAAGCAAGACAAGAATAGGTTTATTCGAAATTAAGTTAGACTTTTGGTTGCAGGTTTTGCCTGTGCAGGAGATCCTTTCTCGTTACCAAATGGGGTGAAGATGACTAAACTGAATAAAGGGGTAGTGTTCACACACCAAGAAAGACTACTGATATCAGGGAGTAAATGGACGGTAGGAATAGATATTTCTATTCAAAATTATAAAGATGCACTTGAGAGAATAAATAGGGGAATAAAGCAATTTCCTCCACATTTCAATAGTAATGTGAGGATGGTTAATACTGAGGATATACTTAGAAATGAGTTTACCAAGACAAGATTAGCAGGGTTATCAATATTAACGTATCTTATGAATCAAATCGCTGATGAATTAAAGACGCTAGATCAATACCTTCCACATCAAATGAATAGAGAGAAGAGAGGATTGTTAGACGTAGGAGGCTAGATTATAAAGTTACTTATTGGAACACCAGATAGGGATGAAATGAATGATGTACATGAGACTATTTCTAAATTACAAAATCAAACTAGTATAATGACGCATGTGGCAGAAGAACAGATAACTTACTTAAAAATGTTAGACGATAGAACACGTTTGCATATGAAAATTTTGGAGAATTTGACAGAAATTATAGATCACGTGACGAAGGCGAGAGTTAGAGACTTTGCAGATCAACTAAAATTGTCAAAGAGAAATGGCTATGGTAGCATTAGATTTACAACAAAAATTGATGCAATTACACAAGGGACTTGATGTAATATTATCAGGAAGATTAAGTGCTACAATAGTTACACCACAAAATTTATCAAACATTTTAAAATCGGTAGTACAAAGGTTACCTACAGGTTTATCGTTGGTAGCAGGAGTAGAGATAGAAGAAATGTATATGTACTATAGTCTTTGTGATGTTATTGTTTATTCTATACCTGGAATAATTAGAATTTTAATTCAAATTCCTTTAAAAGGAGCAGACAGAGCTCTAGATTTATTTCAAGTAATACCTTTACCTACAAAAGTACAGGGTGTTGGACATGTGGTTATTGATACATTGGTTAAATTCCTGGCAGTATCTGAAAATAGGCAAAAATATGCTTTACTCACAAATCCCCAACTCAGCCGATGCAAAAAGACCATCATTTCTATATGTCCAGCAGAATTTGCATTATATTCAAGTACAGCTTATACTTGTGTATCATCATTATTTTTTGGCCAAGAAAGGCAAGTTCACAGGCTATGCAGAAAGACGCTAGTTGCAGACGATTTTACATCAATTTGGTTTCATACTAAAAGTCAGGAGAGGAGTTATTGGATTTATGCAGTTTCAACTCCATTGAAATTAATAAAAGTATGCAATGCTAGACGACAAGAATCAATGCAGACAATGATGCCTCAAGGAACGGGAGTTATCGCCAAAGATCTTGATTGCTACTATCATTCAGATCAAATGACTTTATTGCCAATGATTACAGATGAATCTACATGGAACCTCAGTGCAACATCCATTGTTGTGCCAGACATCCAAGCTATTTTCAACGAGGAAGAACGACAAAACATTTCAACAGAGCTACAACGGGCCGACTTCAGTTATCAACAATTATCCCAGATTCGTGAGCAGCTACAAGCAGACGACAGAGCACCAAGAATTCCAATTCCAGAATTAATGGCTCAGGTTCAACTAGCAAAACAGTTGAATTCGAGTAAAAATAATAAAACATATATTGGTTGGATAATTGGTAGTGTGATTTCAGCAACAATAGCAATGTTGGTGTATAAGAGGAGAGCTATTGTTCGTGCTATCCAGAATCGACGTAGACGAGATCCAGATCGAGTACCGGAGACTTCAGCAGAACTTCAAGTTCCAGTTTCATCAACGGAGGTAGTAACCCAGGACGTCATGACACAGGTAAATGAGAAACCATGAGAACGAAACCGAGAGACAGTCTACAATCATCATGGTATATTTTGACGTGTGCATCAAGAAAAGTGCTAAGTGATAGTGATAGTGCTAGCGTTCAAGAGAGAAGATTTATACATGAAGAACATATACACTTTAACACAAAGAATATGTTGTAACAAATTAACACAAATGTCACAAAATTATATTGTACACCTTTTGATTTTATGGTCACTTTTGAAATTTAGGTGAAACACAGGTTAGCTTACCGTATGTTTCATTCAAGGTGGGGTGAATATAGTGACCATCATTACTCTCTGGTAGATAAATGGCAGATGTTAGGCTATTGGGTAAAAAGGGATAATTAATTACTGAACAGTATTCATAATTTAATTACAGTACACATGTTAAATATCAAAGCTTACTTTATGCTTAGAATGGAACAAAGAAACACTTTGTAACAGGATGCGGTTATGATAACGCGCTGAAGACTGCTTCTGCAAGAAGTTGCCCGGATATGACGCTAGCGCTTGCAAAGCAAGTATTGCACAACGTGATGAAACAAAGAGTGACTATTCATCCTACATTATATATTAATGTACAAAACTATTTTACAGGGTTCATTCTCAGTAAAACTGTGTAATTAACAAGATGCCTGCAGAAGGGTCGATCATGGCTCCAATGCTGATCGCATTTATGGGTGAGTAAGCAGACTTAGCCTAAGATACTGCCAGAGAGTCGGGGGAAAATATTCATAATTACAATCTAATAAATATAACAAATATAATATGGAGAAATACCATACTACAAGTAATTAAGCCAAAGAAAGAGAAGTAGGAAGGAGGTATAATATTCATACATATATTCAAGTGTTAATTCATACTAAATGGTTTATTGTGTTGTATAAATGTATTGCATTTCAGTAATACGAGGGGCATACTGAAAGTCATGAGCAACACTGTTTTATAATCTTAATATTTATTTTTAAGCCAAACCAAATACATCATCATAATCTACAGACTTTCTTTCACTTTTCGACATAGTCTCCATTGTTTTACACACATTTTCCCCATTGTTCTACAAGTTTGAAAATGCCCTTGTGATAGAACTCCGTTCCAGCTGCCCACAAACCCTGATGCACTGCTTTCCGAACATCCTCCAGCGTCTCGTAACATTGGCCACGCATCTGCTCCTTCACAGAACCGAAAAGATGGTAGTCGGAGGGTGCCAAGTCGGGACTGTAGGGAGGATGTGGAAGAGTTTCCCTTCCTAATGCTCTGGTCAGTATGCGGACGCGCATTATCCTGTTGAAGGATGACCCTCTTTCCAGGGCGTTTATCACACAAAGCCTGACTGAGCTTCAGAAGTGTCTTGATGTAGCGGGCAGAATTTATGGTTTGTTCAGGTTCAAGAAAGTCAACCAGAATGCAACCTTGTGCATCCCAAAAGACAATTCCCATAACTTTTCCTACAGTCTGCACTGTCTTCGCTTTCTTCTTCGATGGTGAGTTCAGGTGGTGCCATTCCATACTCTGACGTTTCGTTTCTGGCTCATAGTGATGGAACCAGCTCTCATCTCCAGTCACAATACACGTCAAAAATTCATCACCTTCATTATGAAATCTCTGAAGAAGGTTTTGTGCAATGGTTCTTCTCTGAAGTTTGTGGTCTTCAGTCAATAAACAGAGGACCCAACTGGCACAGACCTTTCGATAACCCAAGCTGTGGATCATTTCTTGCACTGCACTATGTCCTATTCCAAGTTGCGCAGCAATTTCATTCACAGTGAAACGCCTATCTCCTGTAATGAGCTCATCAACTCTTTCCTTGTTGCGTTCTGTAGAGGCAGTTCGAGGACGTCCGCTACGAGGCGCATTTTGCAGACTCGTGTTTCCATCTTTGAAATGTTTCACCCATCTTCTAACACTGCTGGCACCCATGCAGACACCTCCATACGCACGTTGAAGTCTGAGATGAATTTCAGGAGCAGATTTTCCTTCTTTCACCAGGAATTCAATGACAGCATGCTGTCGAAACGAAACATCAATGTCAGCCATTTTTCAAACACCGTCTGTGGTCACGAGATAGAAGCTAATGACGTCACAATACGTCAACATGTGGCTTAAAGTCTGTAGATTACGATCCTGCAATTCGTTTCGTTACATTGTTGGAATTTAAATTTTTACAATGGGTTGCTCATGACTTTCAGTATGCCCCTCGTAATTATATATCTTGTGTGACTATTTTGCAAAGAGTGTTTATTACGCGTCGCTATTGAACGGGGAGAGCAAAGACTCAATTTTTTATATATATTGTATATTCAGATTATCATTATTAGTATTTGCTTAAAGCTTACCCTCAATCATTCAAATAAGGATAGATTTAATGATGACTAAGAGTGTTTAAAGGGAATTCTATTTTCAATGTTAAATTGTTTTACTTAAATATATATTCTATTTAAATGTTATTCCTTTGTGTTATTTTAATGTAAACCTTTTGCACTTTCCTGAATAGAAGATTAACACATTTCCTCTGAACGGAGGGCATGTTATCGCTCTGAAAGCAGGGGCATTATATTATTCTTCACTGTTACAACCTTCTTTTTACATTTATTACCAGAAATAGTTTCATTACTTGCTTCCTTGTAAGTAGAAGCGAAATAAGGGAGTGATAGTCAAAAGCTGGTTGCCATGTGACTGAAGTTGCTTTGTTTGTATGGACAGGATTTGACAAATTCCCGTATGAGAAAATTATATGTTTTTAAAGCTGAAACCATTAACAATGAATATCTAAAAAACGATCAACTCCACGAAAAAATGTAAACAACCAACTTTTACGATTTAACAGCTATGCAAAATTCCGTAAAATTCATCCAGAATGAAGTTGTCTTCAAAGACTATTCCAGAAAATTCAAGATATACATTTTATTTGTCAGGTAAATATCTTTGATATACAGCATTTTAATCAAAATCGTTAGAGCCATTTTTGAGAAAATAAAATTTTTCGAAAAAAGTTCCATAAAAATGTAAATGGCGTGTTACTTATGGACGCTCTTTAACTGCTGTGATTCTCAGCGCCCCATTCTATACTGGGCATGAAATACAGCTTAATTTTGCTTCTATACTGGGCATGAAATACAGCTTAATTTTGCTTCTATACTGGGCATGAAATACAGCTTAATTTTGCTAAGAGGCCTCTCTTTCAGGCTTGAGGTTCTTTTACATGCCGTAAATCTATAACACGGGACCAACGGCTTTACTTCCCTTCTGAAGGAAGCCATGCTAAGGATTTTTACGCCCGAAAAAATCCATCGTCCTCCGCCAGGTTTGAACCCGCGAACTTGGGTTTATGAGGTTACAATGGTAACCATTACACCACGGAAGGCAACAAAAAAAAAAGTTCCATGTAAAGTGTAGTTGGGGGCGGGGGGGATTTTCTTGAAAATCTTTGTGTCGCATCCTTAGATGATTTAATTTATTCTTGAAAACAAAAATAAAAACCACACTACCACAAAACATGCCACAAATTAGCGTATACTTCCATTAACACACATGATGAACAACAGGGTAAACACCTGACACCTAGCAGCCAAGTTAGAATTGCATCTATTGTAATAGCTTTGCAGACGGTATTCTAAGGCCTGGTATAATGATATAGGCTACGCATCATTTCACCAATTTCATTCATCACCCGATATGACCAACCAGGTTAAAGGACGTTAAGCAAAAAAAAGAAGAAGAAGATAGTATGCTGGCAGCAGATATGCATATCATTTCCAGAATGAACATGATCCCTGCCCCCTCCTATTTATGTAGAAGTGCAGGTTTTGGTAGAAGAATGGAAGAAACAATTCCACTCTTAACATCTATCCATGCCATACCTATCTCTAAAAATTGAATAAAATGAGGAAATGGCAAAAAAAAATAAAATAAATAAATAAATAAATAAAATAATCCATTATACCATTCAGCAAAGGTGCAAGGTTCAGATACTACCAGAAAGGCTATCCTGCTCCGCCTAAAGATTAGTAAATGTTCAAATGAGTCAAACAGAATATTATCCATAATGCAGAGAAAGAGTAGGTAAATGCTGCATTGAAAAATAAATACAAAAGGATCTGATAAATATAAAACAAATATGGTGTGTTCCATTCACATGACTTTCTCTACCTGTTCAGCAAACAAAATATTCTTACAAAAGATTATTCTTTTATCTAATCATTATAATTGAGAAAAACATTGACAGAAATTGTTTTATTACTTGGTTCTCCTAAGCAGAAGGGAATACGTTAGGCTATAGCGAGTCAAATCTTTTAAATGGTTGCTATTGTGAACAATTTTACATTCCATTTTACATTGCCAGGTGAAACAAAAGAGATGAAATGAAAGGGAACCCCCATTTGAGATAAGTTATGTGGTATAAAACTGAAACCAATAACAAGGAATATCTCAGAAATGGTCAATTCTACAACAAAAATTTATGACATAAATTGTGTGTTTTAACAAAATCTACATTTTTATCTAGCAAAATTCATCCAGAATGAAGAGGTCTTCAGAAGCTATTCCCAGAAAATTCAAGATATACATTTTATTTGTGATGTATATTTCTTTAATATACAGTATTTTAATCAAAATTGTTGGAGCCATTTTTGAGAAAAATAAAATGTTCAAAAACTTTTCCATGTTATGGGTAGTTTGGGGTGAGGGGATTTTCTTGAAAATCTTCATGTCATATCCTTGGAAGACACTAAACTTAACTACCAAGCTTGGTATTTAACATTCTTTTACATTTTGAGCTTTGCTGTACACATCTGCATGCACGAATACATATAAGACCTTTTTCTAAAAATGCTATTTTTGGGTGGACAAGATACCTGACAACTATGTAGTAGAGAAAGTAAAAATTAAAATGTTTGATAACAACTGTAAAAATCTTGAGATTTGTTAGAGAATGCAAAAAGGATAAATGTAAAAAGAAGCTAGTAACAGTGAAGAATAACACAAATATTAATATAAAAATAATAATTGCAACAAATCTTCATTTATCTTTTGGAATCCTTGCTTTTGGACTAGTTTCGCAATGATTTCATTGCATTATCAACATAATATCCTTTTGGTCTCTTTTTGACAAAAAAAAAGATTCCAAAAGATAAGTGAAGATTTGTTCCAATTATTATTTTTATATTAATATTTGTTAGAGAAGTTGAAAGGCTGTTACTCATAATATTCAAAACAGTGGTACAACTTTACCTTTCAGCAGCTCTAATTTTCCTGCTAGTTCCTCCTCAATGTTGACAGCAGCACCATTTTTCTGCAAGATAAGCGCAGACTTAGGCATTGAGTCTCCAGCAATAGGATTGGAGTGCACCACTTGACCTGGAATACTGTTGGAGTAGGGGATGAAGGCACCATCTACAGCTTTAGGGGCAACATTGTTATTGCCTTGTTGGGCTCCAACAAATGGTGCAGACTGTTGGCTCACCAGCCCTGGTACCTGCCCTGAGTATGCTACATCAAGAGCATTTTGGTCTGCTACCAGGCCACCTGTTCTTCCATAACACAGTGGCTGGCTTCCAGCAGGGAAGAAGGTGCCATCAGAGCTTGGTGTGGGTGGAGGGGGAGGAGGTGCTATGAGAGCTGCAGGTGGGTATTTCACATTGTTAGCTGATTGTGACTTTGATATTCTTGCAGGCCAGCTCTCTCCCTTAAGGGTATACTGTCCTACTGTTAGAGCAGTTTGCATCTTTGGTCCCATTTGGCGAAGTCTCTGTTCTGTATACAGAGTAGGAAGCTACAATCCAAAATCAAATTTATTAGTGGTTTGTAAAGGTAACACTTTTTATTTACAGCATGGTTACAATAAAATAATACGAGGGGCATACTGAAAGTCATGAGCAACACTGTTTTACAATCTTAATATTTGTTTTTAAGCCAAACCAAATATATCATCATAATCTACAGACTTTCTTTCACTTTTCGACATAGTCTCCATTGTTTTGCACACATTTTTCCCATTCTACAAGTTTGAAAATGCCCTTGTGATAGAACTCAGTTCCAGCTGCCCGCAGACCCTAACACACTGCTTTCCGAATATCCTCCAGCGTCTCGTAACGTTGGCCACGCATCTGCTCCTTCACAGAACCGAAAAGATGGTAGTCGGAGGGTGCCAAGTCGGGACTGTAGGGAGGATGTGGAAGAGTTTCCCTTCCTAATGCTCTGGTCTTCTCCATAGTGGCACGGGCAGTATGCGGACGCGCATTATCCTGTTGAAGGATGATCCTCTTTCCAGGGCGTTTATCACACAAAGCCCAACTGAGCTTCAGAAGTGTCTTGATGTAGCGGGCAGAATTTATGGTTTGTCCAGGTTCAAGAAAGTCAACCAGAATGCAACCTTGTGCATCCCAAAAGACAATTCCCATAACTTTTCCTACAGACTGCACTGTCTTCGCTTTCTTCTTCGATGGTGAGTTCAGGTGGTGCCATTCCATACTCTTGACGTTTCGTTTCTGGCTCATAGTGATGGAACCAGCTCTCATCTCCAGTCACAATACACGTCAAAAATTCATCACCTTCATTATGAAATCTCTGAAGAAGGTTTTGTGCAATGGTTCTTCTCTGAAGTTTGTGGTCTTCAGTCACTAAACGGGGGACCCAACTGGCACAGACCTTTCGATAATCCAAGCTGTGGATCATTTCTTGCACTGCACTATGTCCTATTCCAAGTTGCGCAGCAATTTCATTCACAGTGAAATACCTATCTCCTGTAATGAGCTCATCAACTCTTTCCTTGTTGCGTTCTGTAGAGGCAGTTCGAGGACGTCCGCTACGAGGCGCATTTTGCAGACTCGTGTTTCCATCTTTGAAATGTTTCACCCATCTTCTAACACTGCTGGCACCCATGCAGACACCTCCATACGCACGTTGAAGTCTGAGATGAATTTCAGGAGCAGATTTTCCTTCTTTCACAAGGAATTCAATGACAGCATGCTGTCGAAACGAAACATCAATGTCAGCCATTTTTCAAACACCGTCTGTGGTCACGTGATAGAAGCTAATGACGTTACATTATGTCAACATGTGGCTTAAAGTCTGTAGATTACGATCCTGCAATTCGTTTTGTTACATTGTTGAAATTTAAATTTTTACAATGGGTTGCTCGTAACTTTCAGTATGCCCCTCGTATTAAATGATCACTATCTGGCCACTCTTTGTATTTTCCAACTTATGTTGTGGTCACAGATTCTCAAAGAATTATTAAAACAAGACTAAAGTATGGAATTTGCTTGCAGAAAGCAGATCTTTTCAATGGTTATCTTCATTGATGAGTAAATCAATAGTTTTATGTGTTACATGCAGACAGAGATCATAATGATAATTATGACAATGAGAAAAGTCTATTACTTAGAATGATCAGTAGTTATGATTTTTACACAATGGTTTCTTAATTTGGCACCAGAAAAGATAGGTTATGTTTGGGTAGTATTATATACCAAACCACCATTCATTAAATGTAAAGAGATTAAAGTGGCAAATGTATGGTTGCAATAAATTGACATTAAAAATAAATTAAACATTAAATTACTTTCTTCATATGCACTATGTACATAGTGTATAGAGAAAGTATTGCACTCCACCCAAAAAGTCGATACCGAGATTTCACCGGAAATATATGTTTTGCGGTCCCCAATATCCAAAAAAAGCATTTTCACAAAAAGGTCTGTGTGTGTGTGTGTGTGTGTGTGTGTCCGTGTGTCTGTGAACACGATAACTCAAAAACGAAAAGTCGGTAAAATACCAAACTTGGTACTTAAGTTTAGTATGTTCCAGGGATGCGACACAAAGGTTTTGAGAAAAATCCCCCCACCTCCAACTACCCTTTACATGGAACTTTTTTCGACAATTTTGATTTTCTCAAAAATGGCTTAACGATTTTGATTAAAATTTCATATATTAAACATATTTACCTGACAAATAAAATGTATATCTTGAATTTTCTGGGAATAGCCTCTGAAGAGTAGTTTATTCTGGATGAATTTTACTAAATTTTGAATAACTGCTAAACCGTAAGAGATGGACAAAAACTTACTACACAAAAAATGTAGAGCACATTAAAACACACAATTTATGTTATATACATTTTTTTTGTGGAGTTCGTTGTTTTTTAGACATTCCTTATTTTTGGTTTCTGCTATGAAAAACATACTTTTCTCATACAGGAACTTGTCAACTCCTATCCATATAAACAAAGGAACTTCATTGACATAGCAACCAGCTTTTGACTATTACTTTAACCTACGGTTGTCCTTTATTTCGCTTCTACTTACAAGGAAGCGAGTAATAAGACTATTTCTGCTATTTTTTTCTGATTAGCATAAAGTAAATAGAAGTATAAGCTTTTTAAGAATTATTTGTTGCAGGGATATGGAGAAAGTCATGTGAATGGTACACATAAGATTTTTTATGACTTCTCTCAATTGAACCTTTTTTCCATGGTAGAATCATTTCAACTTATCATGATGGTGATTATAGAAGCAGTATAAAATGAATGAAACTTTGTTCTTTAAGCCTGTGGACTAAAACATAACATGCTAAAGGATAGATTAAGGGTCCATGACATTACCTGCATGTATATATTTTGGTTATAATGATAAATAAACTTTAATCTGACAGGAGATACGAAGTTCAAAACTCCTTTTTATCCAAATCAAAATATTTACATTCAATGTGTATTTATGATACTTGAAATTTACTTTAATAATGGCCAATTTCAACAATAAATGAGCTTCTGTATTATGAGATTTCTAAATGTGCTCCAATCAGAGAGTATTCACTCAACTCTGACATAACTCACTATTTGTTCAAACTGAAAGGTATAACATTGGGCTCTTTATTTTAGCATGTGGTTTCCCAAAAAGTATCTGCTATGACTAAAAGAGGACATCTTTATTATCTGAATTTCATAAAACTGCACTCTCTCATTAGTGATCCATGCCATGACAGTATTCATGATTTGGAATTTAGAATCACAATTTACAAGTTATATTTTATCTGCATATAAATTTTTAGATAGAAAATCCCTAAACATAATGTATTTGGAGAAAACATTTAAAATTCAAATATTTTCTTTTATAATATTTATGTTAATGCTTTGAAGAAAATTCCATGGCATCTTTACAAATAACTTTGCAAAAACCAACATAAGGATTCCATCATTGTTACAAAGTATTACATGAAAGGAAGCAGTTGCATAAAATCTGAAAGTTACAAATTATGAACAACACTGAGCCATATTCAGTTTGTTTTCTAACCTCTCCAATTTCATCCAGAACCTTGTTTACTAGTGTTTCGGAAGTTTTACCTTTATGAAATGCTTTCTTACTAATTGCTTTAAATTGTTACTTGAGAAAGTTTCAATCATCTATACCTTGATTTACGGCTCCATTTTCCATCTTTTAACTTTTATTAATACTGATGGATTAAACATAATAATTATTATTTTGAAGGCTGAAGTAGTTTTAACAGCTTAATTTAAAACAACTGATTTTCTTACCTTTACAACCTGTCCTTGTCCAACTACATTGTTCTTCAAGTTTTCCAGATAATGCTCCAATCTGCAAGAATAGATAAATCAGAGGATTATAATTGCAGAAACTTAAGAGAAGTTTGTATGAGACATATATTGATACTGAAATGTTTTCAAATAGAGTGAGGTATGGAACACATCTGCTGATGAAAATTTGTCTATGTTCACCTATTAACATTTTGAGAGGCATGACATCTTGATATAACAATATAATTGCTGCTAATGGATTGTGATTCTCCTTGTCTTAATTTTGTATTGGTTTTTCTCCAAAAACCCACCAAAGAGAAATTAGCATTTAAAATGCCTAACAGTTTAATTTTTTTGCTTCATGGAACAATATTTTATCGTCCTTTTTTACTTTCTCTACACGTACTATGTACATAGTGTATAGAGAAGGTATTGTATTGCACCCAAAAATTTGATACTGAGATTTCACCGGAAATACATGTTTTGGGTCCCCCTGAATCCAAAAACAGTATTTTTGGAAAAAGGTGTGCATGTGTGCAGGCGAACGCGCAAACGCATATGCATGTGTATTGATTGTTTTCTCTCGATAGCTACACTTTTGTCAACTTATTACTAGGGACCTTATTTGTGGCATTATAACATGGATTATGTGATTTTTAAACAACTTTCAGTTTTTGCAAAAGAAAATTTTGCACATTTTTCACTTAAAAACATTTTCATTGCATTTCCTCAATATTTCTAATAAACACCTCCATGTCATTTTTTTCAGTTGTTACCATTGATCTGCATAGATGGCATAAGCAACAGTAATGTAAATGATGGTCAGTCTCTGAGTATGTGATGTTTAAGACCTGTTTACCACATTTGTATGTGAATACAAGTGTTTCAACAAACTTCTGAGGCAAGAATTATCAGAATTAGTATATAGCAAGGCAGAAGCATATGCACTTAGCTTAGATTTGACTGGCTGGCAACAGCCTAGTGACAGCTACTAGCTATACATGTGAAACACTCTCCTTGATTTTAATACAGGAATTTCTACTGAGAACACCAGATGTCTCCACTCTTACGGACCACAGAGCACCCCTTTCAGTCATCACTCAGACTTCAACTGAAGAAGAGGACAAGCCTCTTTGTAACATATGCTGAGTATTTTTCCAATATAAACGAGTCACTACTTTGACTCAATGTTAATAAACATAAGAAACATAAGATATCTTCTTTATTTATGACCAAAAATCCATATTAGACAATTTGAAATGTAAAGCTTAGACATTTTCTTACATCAGATCAAGCAGGAATGTGAATAAATAAAACTTTTCAGTAACATGTGGAAGGCAACATTAGAAATATATAGATACTAGATGGTGAGAGGAAAGAAAATAAAGCCAGTATGTTATCAGACTGGATTTTCCTAGCCCTATTGCACTCTCCATTCCATTCATTTACAAAAAACAAACAATGGACAACACACCTACATACAGCTTAGATATGTGCCAGATGAAAAATTATCCTCCTGGTAACCTTGTCTAACCTCTTCCTAACACCAGATCATTATTTCTACTACACTACTTTAGATCAATTAAAAGATTAACAGGGCTATCAGATTTACTTGTAACAAAGGACAAGCTTATGTTTTAAGATGTAATAAAGCTTTCAGCTACTGAAAGGTTTATTTACTTACATCTCAGAATTAAGGAAAGAATGACATGGCCTTTTGTGAAAAAATTAAAAAACTATTATATTCCAATGGAATGATAAGCTCATATTGTGTTGCATAACCATAGGATGTTTACATATTCAAGCCTGATAGTGTACATAAACAATGTCTAGGTAGCACACTTTTAAGTTAAATAAATTGATTTGCATTTGTTTATATAAAAAAATAAAACTGTTTCTGTTTACTGTTGTTGCTATGTGTGTGAATAATACTGTTAATGCCTTCCACTGTTTTCGACAAATGAGTTGTATTTACTTAATGAATGGGTATGGACAGTAAATACACAAAATGGTGTAATAAACTAGAATTAATAAACTATTGTAAATATGAGTATGACCGGTAAAGAGCCAGGGCTGGTATCATGAATAACAATAGGTTATGAACCCAGTGGAATCAATACAAAAACTGTGGGTTCATATGAAATCCATATTCTTATGCATAATCACTGGGGGTGAATGCCAAATTTGGTAGTTTTTTATTCTGCCTTTTGAAGTGCAAGGTCTGTGTTGTTTTTTTACTATGCTTCATTATGGCAGCAACTAACAACATTGATACAAAGTTAAGAGACTGCTTATAGCCTGACATCTAGGGGCTTTAAGACTATTGTAAATTTTAAGCTAAGAGGAAAAAAGGAAATTCTATAGCATTCTATGGGTTGCAAGTTTGCGTTTAGAAATTATTTATAAAGTTCTCTGGAGTTTGCTTTTTTTTTTTTTTTTTTTTTTTTTTTTTTTTTAATTTGTTCTCACTAAAGCTGCTTACATTATTGTTAGCTCTTGGTTAGTGTGTAATTAAAATAAACTGATTTTTGAGCAGTTTATATTAGTGCCTTCCACTGATTTCACCAAAATATGGAAGTGAAAGGCTCTGTTATGTCCAGATTAGTATTAGGTTAGGTCTAGTTTATAATTTCTTGTAGCTGGTTGTTAATAATTTACCCTGGTTTTACCACAGCATTTGAGCAATGCGAGGTTAGTGTATGTTTTGTGTGTAAATAAACAGATTTTGTGCATCATCATTATTTTTAAAGTAGTTTTGCATATGAGCAAAATGAGCATGCATTCTGTTAGCTCTAGATCAGAGTGTGGGCGTGTTTGTATGTAAATAAATGGATTTTCATGTAATTTGTTTTACTAATTTCATCATTTTCATCAAAGCATGAGATAAATCAATAATGTGCTCTGTTATATCTAGCTTAGCATGTGTAAATAAACTGATTTTCATGTAAATTGATTTAGTAATTTAAGTTTTTATTAAAGTATGCAATTGAAGTGACCATTAGGTATAGCTTAGTGTGTGTAAATAGACTTATGTAATTTATTTTCACTAGTTTTCACCAAAGTATGCAATTGAAGTTGGCATACAGTGCATCTATTTCCACATATTTGCTTGGGTGCTAGTTTTAGGAGAAACAAGTGCCAGGGGGGAGCAGCGAGAACTCTTCTGCCTATCTTTCTGCAGTGCTGTTAACCATAGAAAGTTTTTCTTTTAGGCTCTCAGCCATTATGGTGAATAGGTTATCTAATTTACTGCAAAACTATTCTTGTCTGCACCTTTTCTTGGGTGCTGGTTTTATGGGGAAGCAAGGGAAGGGGGGAGCAAGACCTCTCCTGCCTGTCTTTCTACAGTGTTGTAAAACAAAGAAAGTTTCTTTCTTTTTAGGCCCATTATGGTGAACAGGTTATTTAATTTACTGCAAACTAGTTAAATTATTAAATGACATGCAATACAAAAGCATGTGTGTGAACTCAGGGATCTACAGACATCATTAAAACTATTAGACATCCACGCATATAGCTTACTTCGTGCCTCAATGTTGTAGCTCTGCCCTGTTTCTGAGATTCTGTAAAACCTGCTGAATGAAATCTAGGGTCACAACCACCCAAAAAAAGGTGCATGCATAGTAGGCCTAGCTTAGTGTGTGGGTGTATAAATAAACTGATTTTCACGTTATTTGCATTTAGTAATTTTCAGCATTTTTATGATAAAATGTGATCAAAGCGCCATGCACTCTGTTACATCTAACTTAGTGTGAGTAAATAAACAGATTTTCATGTAATTGATTTTTAGCAATTCCAACATTTTAATCAAAGTATGATCTTTGAATGTGCTTTGGTTTTCTTTCGAGTTAGATTCTTTGGTTCAGAGAAAATAAAGATCCTCACTGGTTTGTATGAAATGCTATTTTTGTGGATGACATTAAAATAGCGTTGCCAATATAATTCTGCTTGTTTAAACATTATAGAAAATAGAATTTGTGGCAAATTTTCTATATAAGAAAGTGTCTCAGGGTGGGTGGATGGGCCACATCAACTCAAGAGTGATATCTACTTCAAGTAACACTTTTCATATGCATATGCATTGATTAGATTAATAAGTTTCAATTCGGATGATCTGTGGAAGCTTTACCAATGAAATACTATAATATGCATAATATTTTGAGAGATGGAAGCAAATAAAATTGAAAAATTCAGTGATTAGCTGCTGGGCAATACCATGAAATGGTAAAAAAAAAAAACATATAGGTTCTAAAGTCTGTGAAGATGCCACAGCATTTGATGACAGAAAATGTAAAAAATATGAAGAAGGAAATTATACCTAAGTGTGTCATTTTTCCAAATGTCATGATTAAACTCTACATCTAATGATAATTGTACTACTGCCAAAGAAATGTTGGAAACATCTACACAAAGCTTAACATCCTACATTTTTGAGGTTAAATATTATATTAATATAGCAAGGCAATCAATCTATGGACGAGTGTATAAATTGAAAAATACAGTTGAACTGGACAGTGTTCTTTATGTATATAAGTGGTGTGCAGAGGTTGTGAAAACAGAATGTACACTGTAACCAGACAAAATCTGGGTAAGAAAAATACAAACTGGGCTCTGCAGTTGTATATCAATCATGGCACCATAAATAAATATATTTGTATGTTTATAAATTATAAGCAACAGTAGAAATTACTAAAAATGAAAATCAGTTTATTTACACATATAAACCTACATTTGCGTACATTATCAACTTTATTGTTGACTGGCTTGAGTATACGGTAATGGTAACAGCAACAGCTTCGTTAATGGTGTATTACCTGGTGGCATAAATTGGAACCATTTTGAATATAAGTTTGTTGTTCAGAATCTCAAAGTTCATGACTTGTTCCTTCGTCCTTAACAAGAAGCTTCTCCCAAAACTCCAACCCCTTAAAATTTCTTGTGGCCTTTAAGAGTTTGACATCTTCCCTGATGTTATAGTTGTAACCAAAAATGGTCGACTACTGCTGATTTGTCTGTCTTGTTTGTATCTAATCTTCAAACTTCAAACATGTAAAAAACATATTCCTGCATTTATTGTACAGTGAGTGAAAACTTTGAGTGTTCAGTCAACTCCACCTCCACAAAAATGTAATCTTAAAATTTTTTTTACTGGTCAAGTTCCTTTTTCATTGAATTTTAGGACATTTGATGATCATGATGGAGGAAAAGCTGCTGTAATGGGACATTTTGAAAATAAAGTACAATTACATTTTGAAACACACAGAGATGTTAATCTTCAGATTGAAAACGTACTGAAATAATGTGTTATGTTGAAAAATAGATTGGTTATTTTATTTTATTTTTTAACTTCTTATGTACACTCTTTCCCATAGGTACATTCTGTATGGTTATGTACTGAGTTGAACAGTTTTACTTTTGTTCTATACTGTGATTTTCTTCTCAGAAGTGGTTGGCTATGACTGATTTATCCGTTTGTTTTCTGGTATTTCTGAAGGGTTCTTTTAGTGTGGTGTTTATGTTTTAATTGTTTTTTTTTTTTTTATATTTGTTTTGTTGCAATTTAAACAGAATTTGAATCTGATATTTCTAAAGGGTTCTTTTAGTGTGGTGTTTATGTTTTAATTGGTTTTTTTGATATTTGTTTTGTTGCAATTTAAACAGATGTGTTCTGATTCAGCATGATTTTTAAGCTATAATTATCTTGTATACTAGAACTATGTTGAACTTGTTAAAGATCTTTTGGAATCTGTGAAGCGTCCAGGAGTGGTAAATAACTTTAAAATTTAAGTTTATCTTTGTTGGAGGTTGAATTTATTTTTTGAAGTGTTTCTGATTTTTGAACTTTCAAGTTGTTGTTTTCATAGTTCTCAAAGCTCACAAGTTCTAACAGTTTTAGTTATAATTTTCTTCTCAAATCATTCAGTTTTGATTCCATTATATTTACAATTGGGGCTATAATATTAATTGCTGTTGCCTCCATTTTTGTTTTCCAACAAGTACATTTTTTATCATATAATTTATTTATAAATGTTGACATGCAATCACCAGAGTTAAAGCTACACAGAACAATAAAGAAACTTGCCTCTCAAGCAGCACATTGTAAGCCTTCATGCTTTGTAACCTTTCACTGTGTTGCTAATATTAAAAGCTCTAGCAGTTTTGCAATGTTTCTTAGGCCTGGTTTCACGGTTTAAGCTTAAGCTTTGAATCAGGCTTAAGAGGAAGCTTAAGCTGCAGTGGAGTTTTGCAGTATGTAGTTCAAGTGATAAACTGAGATTATCCATGGCTTGACTTAAACTGAATTAAACTATGATTTAAGTTCAATAATTGCCATGTTATCTGACAATATTAGCGATGAATAAATGCATTATTTTAACTCATGTGCGTAGCAGAAGATTAAAAATGTTTAGAATGTGAAACATTCTCACATATGGAAACAACAAAGAATTTCACAAGATTTTGATTAAGTACAGTAAACATCTGACAGTGATGGTACCAAAAATTATTCAGGATACAATATAGGTAAAATTAAATAAACAAAATACTGACTGTACACAAAGCTTAATTTTATACTTCATACCATTATTGTATACTTTGTTGCACTCACTGTCTTTGCATGCATTATTATTTTATAATTCAAGTACAGAGGGTTTAGTCAGAAGCAATGATTCTCTAAATGATATTATCATTTGCAAGTGAAAACATGGAAATTGCAGCTACACATTCTCCAGTTAACTCAAAATCCACAGCATGCAGAGACTAAAATTTACCTAATCTTATTTTGAAACATCAAGAAAGTATTCTATTTATTTATGCCACTATATAGCAAAGTGTAATTTTTCAAGATGAGTAAGATGTTTATTGCCAAAGCAAAACTGAGGCCAGAATATCAAAACAAATCCTGAAGAAAAACCCTTTCCTGTATTTACATATATAATTCTTGGTTTCTTACTACGTCAAAATACTTTATATATTGGTTAAATACTGTACTCATATTAAGTTAGATATGGGTGCAGTCATATGCTTCATATGCTCATTGTAGGGGCCAACAGGTGAAGGGAACATTAGAAGTAACAAGGATGCCATTTCAAGTAAAGATCATAGCTTCTAAGTAGATGCTACAGAAATATGAGGAAGCAATGGGAAAATTAAGTAATATAATATTAGAAAGTACTACAATGTAGAAGAAAAATGCTTATGAACAGTATTGTATATACATTGTGTATTCAAATGTTTATGTTGGAGTACACAGAAAATAACTCAATAAATAAGCTCAATTTGACTGTTTTAAGGTGTTATCTTCATTTAATTTCAGCATTTTATACAGAAAATAATAACTGAATTGCAAAACATAAGCAAAATTATTTCCTAATCCATTCTTTGCTTCCAAACTAGAAAACAGAAGATTACAGAGTGTTTCTGCACTCATTTCAATTTCTTCAGGTTGCCAAATATGTACAGACACAATTGGCAGTTGTTACAATAAAAACAATATACTTGGCTTAACATAAAAATACAAATGAAGATTGCATTGAAATATAATAAAATATTAGTATAATATTCTTTTGTAATAAGGAGTATTAAAAAGGGTGTAAATTAGTCTCAAACTTTAATAAGTTAATATGTAGGCCTCTGTAGCAATTTAATGCACATGTTGGTGGCAGTGTAAATCTGTTTGTTGAACCACTAATTGGAAATTCTTTTGAGTTGAATAATTATATATACTGGCTTGAATAATACAACTGTTTAAGGGCCAGTTGTACGAACACGGAATAAAGCTCTGTTAGACGTTATTCCATGGTTATATGCTAAATTGTGTTGTACGACAACGGAATAGAGACTATCAAGGGAATAAACATGGAATAACTTATTCCATGATTCCTTGCGGGGATAAGCCGATATTCCAAGAATAGAGTATAAAAAGGAAAATGGCTGCTTGGGTACGTGACACAATTTTGACCCATATTTGACCGATATCGATTAATTTCTTTATAATATGTTTTTAAGGACATATTATACCTAAATACAATATATTGTAGAGATAGTCCAATAAATGTACACGGCTATAATGAGACTAAAGTTGTGAAAAGATATCACACAGAAACTTGGTGAATATAAGATAAATATGACAAGAAGATAGTTAAAATAAAGTTTCATTTATAAAACAGTAAAATCTACCTACAATATTATCATCAAAATACCTCTATTTCTATGGAAACAAATTTAATCCAACCCAAGATAAATATAAAATAGTGTAGTGCAGCAATTCACCAGCACAATGCATAGTGTTGTAGAGAGTGAGGTTACGTATTATTGACGAAATACAACGGATAGGTTACTTCTAGGGAAATATGCTTCAAAATGTAAGATAGCCACAAGTGTTAATGTTAGCGACATTCTGTACTATATTCAGATTTTGGAGGTTATGTGCAAGTTTAAAAACGATAACACTACAAGCTTTGTGATGTAGGGAGGAGATGCCCAGATTAAAATATGCCTTCAGAGCTCGTAAATCTAAATATATTATTTTACAAAAAATTCATAATTTTTCTTATTATATGCTGTAGGTTTAATACATTAGAGACAATTTTGATTGAATAGAGAATACCTTCCGTAAAATACTATGTTCTCAGTTTTATTGGTTTGGTTGACAATTTCTAGCTGCTGTATTAAATATTGCCATCAGCAAAGTGCGAACTGTAATGGAAACGGTTTAATGCACTATTCGACATAACTATTAATATTTCTGTTGGTTAATAATACCTGTATAGCAAATTGTTTTTGTGCTTATCTTGGTGCAACGATTCAATTATTAATATTTTAAGCTGATAGTGGCATTGGCAACATTAAAATGTAATTTTCAAAATTCGCTTACTAAGTATTTTAATGAATAAAATGCAGAAACCAGGCTAGTATGTTAGCTGTTTTGAGTATAGAAACGGAAAGATGTCATATATCAGCACAAGATGCAACTTTGCACATACAGTAAGGTTTCATTCCCATACTCCTAACCTATCGCAAGAAGTCACATTATATGTGTATGTTTTGTAAAGTGTATAGCAATTCTACATCTGAACACACTTGTGAACATTCATAATTATTTCATAGTACTGTAAGTAGTTAAAATAAGAAATAATGCATAGTTTAGGAACAGCTGATTGTGAAAACAATGCAAATTTTCAGCAAAATAAAGCATTCATGTTGGCCATGAATGACTCGCAATATAGCCAACATTAGTTTTAAATCTACAAACAGTCGATTAGATATCTAAGGAATAAAATTGCATCGTACAACCCAGCACCACGTTTATACCGTGAATAGCATATTCCAAGAATAACTATTCCAGGATTTATTCTGAGTTCGTACAACTGGCCCTAAGTGGTTTAAATTTTCACCAAACAAATAGCGAGAAATAGATTAACAACAGTAATTAATATATCTTCCTTTATGAATAGTGATCTACAATTAACACATTGGAGCCTAAGCCTGAGTATAGCTCGGGCCATTGAAATGTTCATGAGACCCTTGCCTGAGCATAGTTCAGGCAGGTATTCTAACGCTTTTAATGCAATTCCACGACCTTAACTCTGTCTTGGACTATGCAGCAAAGAACATACATCAGTTATCATTTAATTGTCTAATTTGTGCCGCCATCTGTCCTTGCTTTAGTCAACTATTAGGAATTTTAGGAGATTTAGTAATACTGGCTGCTCTCGGGTAGTTGCGCCATTTTCTTTAAAGGTGGCGATCTGTTTGTTAAGTTTGCACTCTTAAATGTTAAAATGCTGCATTTTCCTCAATTTCTGTGAACTGAAGTTGAAATTTAGGATACAAATGAAGCTGTGGAAAATTCTGATTCCGAGGGAGAGTTTGTCGAACTTTGAATAAATGGAATGTAAGCCGCTTTACGCAGTTTTTTTTTTTCAAACTCCTGTGTGACACTTGTAAATTTAAAATAAAATATTAATACAGAAGTTATGACAATTTTCTTACTTGTTGAGAAATCCTTGAATGTCATACTTTTAGATTGTCCCTATACTTTTCGGCAGATTTAATTGATGTACTGTAAATAATAACTCAAAGTACGCGTAAAAACCCTGGGTTTCTTGGCACTTCAACTACCGAAACGCCCGGGTTTCACTGTGTTATCATTCCAATATGAGCCAGACAGAATGTGGGTACCTTTTTTTTTGAATAGTTAACATTTAATAACATAACACTGAATAGTTGACAATTTTCTGATATTACAATACCCCCTGAGATGAGTGAGCATTAAGTAATTACACTCTGGAATAAGGGGAAGTAGGCATTTTAAGATAACTTTTAATTACTATACATTTCAGAGGCTTAGCAAATATGCTACACTTGAAAGTCTGATACAAATGGAATAGACATGAGGTCCCTCTATTAATTTATCAATTGTAATGCCTAGAAGTTTAACACTGCTTGCAGCATAAGATGCATGGACATTTTAAACCAATCAGTAGCATTATAAGACCGAATCATTAGCAAATTTAAATTTTCATTAATATGGCACAAAATAAGAGTAGCATCAGCAGTAAGTAAAATATAGTCAGATCCAATAATTGATAGAAATTAATTATTACTAAAAATAGCAATGCTTCCCAATTGGTACAATTTTTTTTATAGTGTTTAATGGTCACTTTTACTACATAGACACTGTAGATGAGACACTGATGATACATGGAATGAAAATGGAGCACCGGTGGAATGAGATGGCAGGGGAAACTGGAGAGAGCCTGCCCCAGCGCCATTTTGTCCACTACAAATCCCACATGCAGCCGTTTGGGATTGAACCTGGGCCACCTTGGCATGGCCGTTGGGTATAATATGAATAAAACTGGAATATCTCTGATAATGATTTGACAAGAGGTAGAACATAAACTCAAACCAAAATAAGATCACAGTAACAATAGTTATTTATGATACAAATGCATAAAGTGGTTTTTTATGGAGTGTGGATTTTATAAAATGAGGTGGATAAAAATGTAATAATGATTATACAAAGTTCATTACAAGAAACAGATTTCCAGTTGAATACATTACAGTTGACTTCCAAATTGTTTAGTACAAATACAGGATCATTATTTGAAAACCAAAAGTTTTTAAGCAAATTTTTGTCAGAATTACTGAAAAAAGTATTGAAGTTATTTGGGTGAATATTATATATGTTTTGAGATTAGTTAGACATTCTTGTATAAATAATGATTTCCCAAGTAATCTTATGCTTGTCTGCAGATTATTTATGTATCACAATGTATTGGAATTGTTTGCTTTAATAAATGCTTGTACTGACTCCTTGCATTTTTTGACAGTTTAAGAATCAACTGTGTTGGGAAACAACATAGTTTTCACATTTTCTTGTCATCTATAGGCCATTTTTATTGGAAAATGTTCTGCATATGTATTTAACATTTTGTTCTGACAGTTTTTAGAGAAAAACAATAATAAATCCTTCTAAAAACCAGTCAGAGAAAGTACCAAAACTATTTTCACTACACTCTGAATAATAGCAAATTAGAAGTACTAAAGATAAGTGACAAAATCTTATACAATCAATTGTGTATAGTATTGGACAATTTAAAATTATTTTTAAAAATCAACATGACAGATCATGATCAGATATAAATGAACAGACAGCATTAGAGGCAACACTACCCCAAGTAGCATGCATAATAGCACTATCTAGACATCTGGACCTCTAGCACAACATATGTTCGTACATTAACATTAACTGATCGAAAAATGTTAAGAAATTTGCAATAAAATTGGAAGTAAAATTTATATCTAAGTAAAATTTATATCAAAATAAAATAGTGTAATTAAATGTATTTATAAAAAACGTATAGATAACATAATATCAAATAAATAATATCAAAATCAATCAGGTTAGCAGCCCTCAAAATATTCCTCTATACAATATGCCTCAACATTTATAATCTTAAAAGTAAAAAAATCTTGTAGAGCCACCAGGGGCTAAACTGGTCTAATAGTCCACAATAAATAAGAGGCACATCAGAGGTCAGTAAAATAGTTAAGTTTCGTATAACACCTACCCTTGGATCTCATTGTCTGTGAGTCCATGACATTTAGAAGCATCCAAATCATGAAGAGGCACTTGCTTCTCCAGTTGTTGACGCCGATAGAGAGCACCATCGCTACCAGAGATTGGTAATTTGCATTCAGGTAGCTGCTGCATGTATTCTGCTGCCTAAAAATATTTTATATACATTACAGAACAAAATCAAAGCTAAGTAACTAAAAGTGATACCTTGAAATCTTCATCAGGTAAGAGCACTAATAGACCTACCACCGCTTAAAAAAAGGAATAAAAGCTTATGTGAAGCTTCTAAACAAAATTCCAATATGAAGACAGCCTACAAAGATGCTGTAGCGTCAGCAAATTCAGAGTTAAAATAAGCAGGTAATAACATTTTTATATCATTGGAACTTTCACTTAGTGAAGCAAATAATTAAATTATGGAAAATGAATAAACATTTAAGCATTAATATTGCTCCACTTCCAAATTACTAACACAGCATGCTCTGAGCACCTACTGTTCCATTTTAACCAATGATTCTCTAATCTTCATCTTTCTTGGGTAGCTGAAAAAAGATGATGCAGTTACCTAGGAAAGAAGAAGATAGAGAAATCATCAGTTAGTCGACCAGAAGACAAAAATTAGGACAATAGGTCAAAACATATTCTGCCAGTAATTTAAGCTGAAGAACATAAGTGCTTAATGTCAATTTTCCATAGTTTAAGCAGGTAATAAACTCAGTTCTGGACAGAGCAAATGCTCTCATTCCTTCATTACACATTAGATGCATTTCCTGATTAATGATTACTATCTTTATTTTAAAAGTGGCTGGTTTTCAATGTTGCATACTTGAAATTAATGTCATTGGTTCTTTCAGAACTGTTTTATCAAAAGGTAGAATTTTTTATATTAGTTGAGTTAATTTGATTTTTTTCACACTAGCCATATGTCTAGCATGCACTAGATCAAACTTGAAAAATTCAACTTTCCAACTTATTGTCTTTGCGTCTTGTCAATGTGTCTATACATGTGAAAAATTACATAAATGAACCAAAATAGTTTAACTATAATGCTTGGAAATTGAAAGCACTTGCAAGTGGGCTTTGAGGTTTGATATTACATATAAATTCAAAATTGCACTGGAGGTGTAGTAGAATATTTATATCTGATAAGGTTTAATGTAGAAATGGATACCTTGCTAAATATTACGCTTATCATAGAGAGCTGAGAGCCCATGGTTTGAATCCAAGCAATAGTTTGGTTAATGTTATATATGTTTGCAAACCAATCTACTTAGATGGAATAGTAAGGCAAAAGTTGAGTGCTTTCAACTTTTTCCAAAAACTAATTAGAGTAATTTGTTATTGAAATGAAATTTAGTTTTCTTACAGATGTTTTTTAATCACAATGGTTCTCATCATCCCATTCTATATTGGGCATAAAAGACTAGAAATTTGCTCAGTGGTCTTTAACAGGCTTGAAGTTCCTTTAGGTGCCATAAATCTATGACACAGGACTACTGACTTTACTTCTTTTCAGCTAGAGTCCATGCCAAGTATTTTTATGCCCCAAAATATCCCTTGCTCTCCACTTGGTTTGAAACAGCAACCTTGGGAACTTATACCACAGAGAATGACAATTTACTCATTTGTTAAACCATGTAATTTAATCTCATGAAGATATGTAAATTTCCTTAATATCTAAACATAATTTATTTCAAATTTTGAGATATAAACTTCATATTGTTTACATTGAAATTCTGGTTTTTAATATATCAAGAAAAATTTGTTTCTAGATTTAAACATCTGATTAACTGCTTCTTTGATGGTAAGATGCTAAATTAATGTTAAAGGTATAACAAGTTTTAACAACATAAAACTTGTGAATGAATGTTAATATTTATTTATAACTCCAACAAAGTATAAAGCCAACATAACTTTATGTTTAAAAAAAAAAAAAAATTATATATATCTAACACGACTGTACCAGGACTTCCATAGCTTAACCCAGGTAACAACTTTATATTCAATATATGAGGGTCGGCTGATAAGTCCTGGGCCTCACACAGATATGGCGCCACTGGCCCAGTTAGATGGTAGCATCACATAGTTTAACTCTTAACTAGCTTGTATCCATAGTTACAGGTCAAAAGCTTGTTTAGTTTTCGATTGACAGCTTTTAAACACGACAACTTTAGAGTTTTCACGAAAATGGAGGATTTGGAAAAATGAGCAGTAATTAAATACTTCCATTTGAAAAGCGTAACGTCTATAGAAACCAAGGGAGAAATGGACAGTACATTAAAAAACTCTGCCCCTTCATATTCAATGATTAAAAGGTGGGTTGCAGAGTTTAAAATGGGACATACGAACACTAGTGATAAGCCTCGCTCTGGACGAGTGCAGATGTGACAACTCCAGAGATCATTGAAAAAATTTACGTTTAGTACTGGAAGACTGCAGATTAAAGTTGCTTGAGATAGCCGAGGCTGTAAACATTAAGAACGTGCAGCTAATATAATTAATGTTTTGGGCTTTCACAAGGTCTGTGCAAGATGGGTGTCGCGTTTTTTGACACCTGATCAAAAGTTGCAAAGAAAAACTATTTCTGTTAACAATGTGGAGATCAACATAAAAATCCCAGTGAATTTTTTGAGATGGCTTATTACCATGGATGAAACTTGGATACAACACTACACTCCAGAAAGTAAATCACAGTCAAAACTACTCCAAAACAGGCAAAGTCAATTTTGTCAGCTAACAAGGTTATGGTGAGTGTTTTCTGGTATGCATGGGGAATTCTTTTTATTGATTACTTGGAAAAGGGTAAAAGTATCACTGGTGACTACCACGCAAACTTACTGAGTTTGAGTGATGAGGTGAAAATAAAAAGACCCCATTTAGCAAAAAAAATTCTTGTTTCATCTTGACAATGCTCCAGCCCATCGTTCAGTCATAGCAATGGGAAAAATGTGCAAATTAGAGTTTGAATTGCTTGAACATTGACCCTATTCGCCATATCTAGCATCCAGTGACTACCACCTGTTCCCAAATATCAAAAAATTTCTTGGAGGACAAAGATTTCACAGCAACGAGGTCATTGATGCAGTAAACAGCTATTTTGATGACCTTGATAAATCGCATTACAGATATGGCTTAATTAAATTAGAACACTGATATGACAAATGTATTAGCCTTTCTGGAGATTATGTTGAGAAATAAAGCAAAAGAAAACATTTTTTTTAAATGCTGTTTTTTGAGAGGCCTGGGATTTATCAGCCAACCCTCATAATGTACAGAATAATGGGAATGATGCAGATTTTAATGCTTAAGATTCTGTGGCTGATGAACATCTTTCCTAAAATGTATAGATAGTACCGATCAGAGGTATTCACATGAAGTATTCTTAATTTAATAATGATTTCAGCAACATTTAAAATGTTTTATTTGAAATCCAATTACAAACTTCACATCTGTATGTGAGTAACTTGCCTGAAAACAAGTTTTCAATTAAACAACTTTCAATTAGATTTTAAACGTGCTGATCTCCTTAAAACTCTTACATAAAATTTCAACTCTACATGTTCAGTTACTCATCTAAAGTAATACATTTTAGGAGACCTTTCATTTAAGCTATCCTTGCTTATTTCCACATTCCGAAATTTACAATGTTTCACCAAATTTTCTTGTAATTCTTATACATCTAGGAGGAGTTAGAAATTGCTTCTCACAAAAGCATATAGGAATAAAAATGGCAAAAATACCATTAACATCTTTCTTGTAGGTATCTGAATCTGGACCCAAAACTCAAACCAAAGATCTCTTGAATCTCAGCTGTGGCATTGAACTTTACAAGTTTCATTCAACTTTACATCTTTTGCAGAATATTCTCATTGTTAAAGAGTATATTATATGTCTAAAAGCAACTGCTAGAGTATATAACCACATGCTCCATTCTAAATATCTCATCAAACAATGAAAGCAGCTAATGTGTACACATCTATTGTTTAATGTACATATATTTTCCAACAGCTTCCAGTGCAAATCACATTATACAAAGTTTTACCTTGTCCCTGGGCGATGAGTTGATCCCTCATCACCATGTGCAAGTAGTGGTGATATAAAAATTCCCTTGCTTAAGAAAACACCATTAAGGTATCCAATATGCTGAAATGGCATGACTTGAATTTGAACATTTTGCTAGAGCGGGTAAGCATAAAAGATACAATGAAAGCAGTATAACAGCAGAAAATCAGAACTCACCAAATCTTCAGAGATGTTTGGTGGCACCCAATCAAATGGTACACCATTCTTCTTGTCCACAATCTTCGCTCCAACTGCCTCTGGCACCTTCATATTCAATACTACAAAACATTTATACATATTCTTAAAACAGAGCCAAACAGCAACTAAAACAAAGTGCATGCCACAGCAAAAAAATTCATTAACACAAAGAAAACGGCACTCAACTTACAAGCACCTGTAGATCGTTTCTTTCCACTGCTTGCAAAGAGAATCTCAAACTGCTCATAACCTTCATCATCCTTCACATCATGGTCTTCCTTCTTGCATTTACAGTTGCGACATAGCTTCCTTCACATTCACACAGAAACAAACAGGTGCAATAAACAGTAATGCAAATTAAATGCAAGCTACTGAAGCTGCTAAAATATGTTACTTGAATTTTCAGGGGGAATGAACACTCATCTGAATTGCCTCATAAATGTCACAAGTTTATGTGGCAGCTTCTAAAATATGTAGCCTCCCTCATGCATGGTTTTAACATTCATGCCAAAGTAAAAATAGTGATGTAAATTGTTACTAGTGTTTATTTTTGGACTTTCATGGGTATGGGTTTAAATGTAATGTCATTTCTGAAAGGAGTTTCTGTGACCTTGAGATTAAAAATGTGTTGCTAATATGGCAACATAGGTAAACGGTCAATGATAAACTTATATTTTGTTTTGAGGTTCCACACATGTGAATGATTCTCATATTCAGAGTTTTCCCTTATATCTTATGAAGTTATAACAGATCAAGAGAAAGAAAGTGATGCATATTAAACTGATTATCATATACGTATTCTCAGAAAATAATTGACTTGAACATATAAGGAACTTCATTTCAAATCATATTATGTCCATAAGAGACAAATTTAGTTTCATGCATTTCTAATGCAATTCTGTAATATATGTGTATGCTAACAGGTAAATGTTTAAACATAGCAGTTGTTTCAAGTATATTTGCTTCATATCACATGTCCACATTCAGCATTATGCTATAAAAAACATTAACAACCTTCATATGCTGGCTATACAATAATCTGACACACTTTTCTTGGCAGTACTATATTATTCAATACCAATAATTCAGTCTTTTCCTTGAAGGACTGTGTGTGACAGATGTTACTTCAATTATGCAATTGGAAATTATGGTATGTGACTTCAAGAGGAGCAGAAAGACGCAAAACATGGAAGACATCATTGATGCAGTTGCTGTGAGAACTCATGATGAGCATTATGATAGTGTGGCAAACTGGCTGCTTATAAGGATGAGGTTATGACAAAGCGTGAAAAAGTTCCAAACACCATGAACCCTGTTAGATGGATATTATAACATCTCATAGCCTACATCAAAATTTGTTTTGTGTGTAGATTTCTTTTTTGTGTTAACAATTTAATGTTTTAAACAATAATAATGGTTTTTATCCATTCATTTAACTCATGAAAGCTATGATAGTGCAAAACACCCAGTATATCAAATGTTGAAATGTGAAAATTAAATTTTTAACACCTCAGCAAGATAATGTTTTCTTTAATAATAAGATAATGATTGATTATTTCAAGTATTGACCTTGTTAAAGGTAAATAAGTGTATTAGTTCAATTACTTGATCAAAATTATATCTAGTTTTTCCTTAAATTTGAAGAGAACAGTTGAAAATAATTTCACCTTTTTTCATAGTTTTTTTTTTTTTTTTAGTTCCTAGAAATACACTTCAAGTAAATAACTTTACATTTTTTACTTTGTGAAAAACTACCCAGATTAGGAATAATTATTTTTTTGGTCATTCTTGTAAAGCTATTTTTTTTTTTATATAATTTGGAACAATGGTCTGCATATATATATATATATATATATATATATATGAAGCACAAAAGGAAACTGGAGCTACTGGAAGTGATGTTAGGCTTTGTAAAAACTATGTTGCAGAAAAGTTCTTCAAATCTTCTACCCTATTTGATGTTTGCTCAACTTTAGTCTCTGCTACAATAAAAGGTGGTAAATGACAGATTCCACATAAAATAGTTACAAAGAGAAGGTGGTTAACTAGGATTTTCATATGAAGTTTGCACAAATTAGAACAAATATTAATGAAAAATGTTGAACTTTGTCAACTAGCACATTTTACTGTGTTTCAGCAAGCAATCCAAATTATATAGAGTTACTTACTGAAGCTTTAGAGTTTATAAGCAAATTAACACATCATACAATGATTTTTTTGGGGATAGTTTAACATTGTTTAACCTGAAATCAGTGACATAATGCCTAAATGAGCCCAGGGCCCATGGAGGTTTAAATTATTCAACATTCAGCTTCTCGGATAAAGGAAAACCCCAAAAGAACACTTATCCAGATAACTCACCCTAGCTGAGATTTGAACTCTGGACCTCTTGAAAGTGAGGTAGACATGGTACAGTCACAATGGAGAGGCAGGTCTAATAAAAATTAAATTCTGTGGTATGGAAAGTAGTTAATCTATAAGTTATGATAAGTAATTTTAACAACATTACAGTTTTCAAAAACTCCTTGATATTCCTCTGTATAACCAAAAACTTTAATAATGTTCACATGCCAGTTAAGAAAAAAACAAAAATTGAGAGATTATGCTTTTATTAAAACTTACAACAGTAAATATAAATGGGAGCAGCAGGTAAAAAATATATAGTTCTAAAAACATGAAACAATGAGGCAAGCAGTATATTCCATAAATGTTAAGTCACATCCATGCTCAAACTATGTCATGTAAAGGTGTTTTCTCACCTCCAGAAATGCAGATCCAAGCCAGGACAGGCATCTCCACAAACAAAACATGGAGCTCCAGCTCCTATTTCATGTGCTAGACGATGAGGCTGGAAAAATAAGGATTAACCCATTTGATGGATAAAAAAACAAACTTATGTACTTTCACAATATTCCTGAAATTCCTTACTTTAAAATCTCCACTGTTTAATCTGTATGCACAATTTGGAAACTTTCACATTAATATCCAGCAAAACTGAAAGGACATAAGAAAGCAGGAATTCTGCCTAATTTTATGTTTTGGGAGCAATATTTATTAATATAAGGAAAACAGTAAGAAATATAAAGTAATAAAACGTAAAAAAGAAAATACATTTTGTTTTATTATACTCTCTATTATTATTATTATTTATTCTTTTTTTAATTTAATTTCCATAAATAAATCAGTTTTCACATAAGTGTGTCTGTTTTACAATTTTTATACCATAATTATATTATGCTAATGGAATAATCCTGAATTAGACATTACCTAGAATACTTGTTTTATGCCTGGCCCTGCAAAATGAAAATAAATCTCAATTATTTCACGTAGCGACCAGCTTTTTAAAAGATTATCTCTTTGAAGAAGCATTTCTAAATTTTAACGTTACCAAAATTGTTTAAATTACAGACTTAACATGGGCTGCATGCCACTGCAATGGATAACAGGTTGTGGCAAATGGCTAAAGAAATGTAGGGAAATTATGACAGTTGTACTTTGGCTGCACAGTTAGGCAGATTGCTTACAAACCTGAATAAACCTAAAAATCAAGTTCAAACCTGGATATGGGCAAACTTTTTTTTTAAAATTTCTTTTCTATCTTGCGAGCAATTTTATGCTTATGCCTTAAAATCACAAACTAACACCATCATTTACATTGCACATAGTATTGCTTATTTATGCTTTCTCTCATGTCTGTGGCTAAGGCCAGAGGGTTGTGTATGTACTGACATTGCCCTGAAGTTGTCGGTTAATACTTAGCACAAAGTGCTACAACTCCCCAAAGGTGGCTCAGAGGACTAATGCCTAATGGTGACAATAGATGACTTTGATATCCCAGGTAGACACTTACATCGCTGTATGGTAATGGCTTTTTACTTAAGTGTTTGGTAATCAAGTCTCCCACATCTCAGTTCCTATTTGCCTTCCATACACAACACTATGTTGAAACAGTTAAATAGATACTCAGGGAACATGGAGCAAAATTACACTTTTGCTGAACTTGCTGATATGTACCTTGGATATAGCGAAGTAGGTTGTCATTCTACAATAGCTAACTTCATATGACCAAGGTCACGGGTTCAAACCCGGCAGAGGACAATGGATTTTTTCGGGTGTAAAAATCCTTAGCATGGCTTCCTTCAGAAGGGAAGTAAAGCCATTGGTGTCATAGATTTATGGAACACAAAAGGACCTCAAGCCTGATAGAAAGGCTTCTGAGCAAAATTAAGCGGTCTTTCATGCCCAATTTAGAATGGGATGCTGAGAACCACAATAGTTAAAGAGCATCCATAAATAACACACCATTTCCGTTTTTATTATACAATAGCTGCCCGTATTTGCAGTGAAAGGTACCCCAAAAGACTACTTTCAAATTTGTAGATCAACATTTGTGAGAACACGGTTTTATGGTGCCAAATAAAGCACAATGCGGAGCAAGATGTACCCATCGCACTCCGGAGTTGGAAGAAAATGTATTGTGTAGACTAGAAGAGGCACTGTCAACTAGCATCCATGCCATTGCATGTGCAATGGGCGCCAACCACACAAGTGTAAGGTAAGTCTTTCATGAGGAGTAATTCTACCCCTCCCATCTGCAAAAGATGCAAGCCTTAACTCTGGAGGATTGTAATTTATGCCTGCAGTTTTGTGAATAGGCCTTAAGGCAGCCACCAGAATTGTTTTCCTTGGTGTTGTTCACTGATGAGGCCATGTTTACCAGGGATGGGCCAATTCTTAATATCAAAACCCTAATGGCATTGTTCAGAACAGCCACCAACAGCAGTTCATGGTGAACATGGCTTTGGTTCTATCACTGGGCCATACCTTCTTCCTCCTTGACTGCATGGTGAAACTTTTAGTTGGAAGTGATGTTTGGACTCAATTGTATTTCCAACATGATGTAGCTCCTGCATATTATGCAACAAACATACAGGAGCATCTAAAATGAGTTTTCCAAAATCGCTGGATCGGAAAGTCAGTCTTACCATGCCCTGGACATTCACTGGATCTCAACCACATGGACATTTTCCTAGGGTCATCTTCGGACTATGGTATATTCATCACCAATTAATTCTGAAGAGAATTTGTAGCCAGTGAGAGATTTGCAATGCACCAAGAATGCAGGTTCAGGAATCATTTCTGCATCATTTCACCTAAGCATCATTGTTAGAAGTCATAATTTTGAGCAATTCCTTTGAAACCTGCACCTACTCCTAATTTGTTTACTTACTTTTGTTCTACCTTTATCTACCTATTGTATTTCTATGTTATACCAAATGCAACTTATTTTTGTAATAACATAGTAACATTTAGTTCTTCAAGTACATATCAATTAAAGGCCGCACCGTGGCTGAGTGCTTAGACCACTTGTCTCTCACCTAGACGGCCGGGGTTCGATCCCAAGCGACCGCATGTGAGATTTGTGGTGGTCAAAACGGCGCTGGGGCGTGTTTTCTCTGGGTACTCTGGTTTCCCCCGCCATCGCATTCCACCAGTGCTCCATCATCAGTGTCAGTGCCTGCGGTACCATAAGTAGTTAAAGCGAGCGTTAAACACACAAAAAAAAAAACAAAAAAAAAAACCTTATCAATTATTATTTACATTTTATAAGTTGTTAATTGAGCTTGAAATAGTTCATTTGAAAGTACATATTAAATTTCCAGTATGTACCTACTATTTAGGTCATGAAAATGTAAATGCTAGTTAAAAGAATTTGAAATAAAAAGCTTAAGCATTGGTTAAATGAAAACTTACAGCACAACACAATGTTTCCTGTAAATTACATTCAACTAAGTGAAGAAAATATGAAAGAAATCTGTAGTCATAGGGATTGGAACCTTAATTTTAATGCATGTGCATTTATGTATTCTTGCACCATAGCCAATATATTAAACACACAGGCTCCAAATTCTTGCACTTGTTTTCTAAACATACCTTACAGTTGAAATGGGTATGCATATGACCTAGCAATTTTAAACTCCAACTCTGTAATTTGTATTCATACACCATAGGCTTCCTATCTCAAATTGATTGTCTATTACCAGTAAAATCTGTGCAGTGTTATTCATTTGCACTCTGTATACAATTCTGTACTTTTAAAATGTGTTTTAATTTTTAGGTGTTGTATATATTATCCAGACATTGTAAAAAATGCCCAACATTATCACATTAATATATAAAAGTTATTTTATAAAATCAAAACCTAAATAAAGATACAGTGAAACTTGTGCAACCCTTTAAGAGATGGGAGTCATTTTATGAGTTTTGTTGCAGGTAGAACATTCCTAAAATAGAACCATAGGTATTCTTATGACTTTTGGTATAAATAATTACCTACTTATTTAGTAACTAACTATATTTATTATTCTTTTAGGAATTGGATATGAAAAAGCCACACAGTCTATGTGCAATGGTTCAAGCAGGCAAAGCTATTGCCCAGACATTTTCTTTTCCTCATCCACTGCTTTGTTTACAAGCAGTCATATGAGGTAATGGGGTATGTGAGATAGTACTTGACTGGATCAGTTACCACCAAGAAGTTAACGACAAGACGATGATGATAATGATATGATGATCCTGAGGAGATGAATGTCATGTTACTTTAAGCTCCATGTACCATAAGTTTATTTGAGCATTATTTCACCAATTTCATTCATCATCTGACATGACCTTTCAGATAAATGGACATTAGGTAATAAACTTTGCCATAATAATAATAATAATAATAATAATAATAACTCTATGGCAGTATCTAGAAAAAGGGCAGCATTTGATTGGACATTTGTGGCAAGTGGCACCAAAAACTTTAAGGCATATCCTTTCTATGAACTTGTGGAAAACATAGCTACGCTTAGTTTAGGTTTAGGCTAGGCTTAGTTAACTAAGTATACATAATCATTGTAATTTAGAGACAGTGTACATATACAAGTGTAATTTATTGACAAATAAAGACTGTTGGCAGCATTGCTTTAAGTGATACAAGATGAATAATTTGCCTGCACTGCTTTCCTCAGTATGGCTACATGAGCAGAAAGTAATTAAATTAAGGACTAAACCTTAAGTTATGTTAAAAATGTGCTCCATCATAAAATCATAGAAACAATGATTTTAAATTCATATTAAATAAAAAAAAATCTGAAGTCGTATTTCAAAAAAATATTCTGCTCACATTGGACTTAGATAATTCCTTCAGAATTTCATTAGTAAGAGTGTTTGTTTGTTTGTGGAATATATTTGGATGGAATTGTTAATCAAAACTATTCCATTATTAGCTTGGATAACTGTGTTAACAGTGGAGAGAACTTGTGCATATATTATAATATTAAATTATGTTGTATGTGCAATTTTGTTTTTAGCTGAATTCCACATAATGTAGTATATAAATCAAGACAGCTATTTAAATTCAAACTATTGCCAAATGATAATCATTCCATTGCTAAAACTGCTCTTTAAAAAGTGTAGAGATATAATATCATGGCTAACATAATACATTGACTTGTCAAGTTGTTATCCTCACAACTTTAAATAATCAACCACATCCACCCTTTCTGAATATCAAAAAGTATGAAAATATGCATGGTGAGGAAGAATAAATAGCAAGCCATTTAGCAATCATTGCACATGTGCATAATAGAGTGCAACATAATAGAGTGAGACCCATTAGATTGGTACCAGGATCATTTTAACTTCACAAATCCAATAAAGCTTCTACACTAACCTACACATAAGAGACCATGCTTGTTTACTCATATGATATGGCAAGACTCTTAGAAATTATAAAAATAATTGCACAAATCTGTGTATTTACACACACACTAACCTGACTTAACCAAGATGAAACATTTTGGCAGCTTTGTGGTTGTAAATCACATAGTTAACAAGCTGTCGAAGCAAACAAAGTGCTTTTGTATATTCCAATATAAATAGCAAATTTTATTGAATCTTAAAGACCAAAAATTGGCCTGATAGATGCTTAAATCTTAGTAAGCCAAGTTAAAACTGTAGAAATAATACAGTGATAGATTTACAGCTAGGTAGTTTTAATATTGCATCAGTTCTCAACTGTATACTAATGGTCTTTGAGAAACAAACAAGGCAATCCACCTCTATGGTATAGGGAAAGCATGACTGCCTCCAATTAAAGTGAGTTAAAAGTTTTTGGGGTTTTATTCTGGGAGTTCCCTCAGAAGCAGAATGTTAGCTACCAGAGGCTCTCCAATCCTGCCCATACCATTGGACAATATGATACACAGGGTGGGTATCAGGATGCTCAAAAAATAAATAAATATAGCTTTCACATATTAGGGTGAAACTTGCTTAGAATACAGGCAAATGAAATAACCTAAAAATATTTTGAAAGTGATAGCTGTCATCACAAAGGTTTGAGAAACTCTTTCGGCAGAAATGATGTGTGTCTTTTATGATTTCTTTAACCATAAAATTTAACAGAATGAATGACATCAGCTATTTACAGAGTTCATTAGTCATGTCTATGCATTAATATTTCCTTAAAAGAGGCATTGGACTATGCTCGATATTTAATTTTGGATACCTTAAATAAATGGGAGATAACGTTAAAAATTGAGGACAGAGAATGCCAATGATGGCACGCCCATGTTTACAATTTTACTCTCTACATAACATCCGTAGAAGATGCTGTTTTATTTTCGCAGGATTTTAGTGCTTCTAAGCAACAGGCATGAATAGTTTGTTTACAAACTTTTTCTCCTGACTTCTAATTCTTTAAGGTATTTTAAGACTTATGACATCTGCGCTAAAGTTACCTTATTTTTCTTTTTTTCTAATAGAAGCATCCATTCCGGTGTTTTCTCGGTTTCTTCAGCCATTGCCAAAACTTCGGAATGTTTTCAAACGTTCAGATTTTAATACGTTTATTCATTTACTTTAACTCACTAAAGCGCAAGGCATAAAAATTGATCCGTCTGTGTGACAAGCGATGACTTCATCTGCAACATGATACCACGACCAGTTGCATTATTTAGAAGCTGCTGCTGCTGCTGCTTCTTCTTCTTCTTCTTCTTCTTCTTCTTCAAATACCATTCAGTACCAACACCAGAAACATGCCAAAGTTGGGAATAAGAGATACCAGCATTTTTTAGCGTAATAGTTTGAAGTTAGTTTGAGACAACGAATGCCTAAGAATAGGAAAGTATATACGGTGCATTATTGCCAGAACTATATCTGGCAAAGTAGTGCTACCTCTTTCATTCAATTTCCTCGAGATAGTAACGGCAACTGTTTGTTTAATGCATAAGATCAATGTTACGTACGAGGTTACGTTTCTTTAAAGTTATGAATATAAAGATACTTAGAGAAAATATATCAAAGTACACAATCGCAATAGTGCGCGTAATATACAATAGTTGTGGGTTATATACTTTCGTTTAAGGCTTGCTTTTCACACATGCCTATCTATTGCTCTGCTCAATAGATAAGCAAGTGTGGAAGGACTAAGTTTAACAACGTTTTTAAAAGTAATGGCTTAACAAAGCTGAACATTTCTTGCGGGATATGTGCTAAACAGTTCAAACCCTCGGATTTTCGAAATCCAAACCTTACTGGTCAATATGGAAAGCAACACTGTTTTGTCAGAACCTTTTTAATTGGAATTAGTTAAGTATAACATGTTATCTGTAGCCCTTCATAACTCTTGTCGTAAATCATGAATGGTCCGTTTTCATTTATGCAAAACATTGTGCTTTGCACGTGTTTGCAGTCGTTCTCACTTTCGTAGAGGCCTTGGAATACCATATCCAGATCGAAACGCAACGAGCCGGTAACTTGAAGTTTGGAATACATCGACGCAATAGACACGCGCCAGGAGCTTCGGCTTCCAATAGCTTCCAGTAACCTCTGTTGATGTCATTTACAGCTGTAAGGATGAGTTGCAAGGCAAATTAGTCAGTTATCTACTGTGGGTGTTAGCACGCAATGGCATGAGAAGACCCTTAGCTTTCTAAGCGTGGAGTAAATAGTCGTGCAGTAGTGAAATAAAGAATCATTTGTAACAAAATTCTGAGGCAAATAAAGACTTGTTGTAATATTTAGATTTATAAACTGAATATAAACTGATAACCAAAAGAAATGCTTGATTAATAATAATAATAATAATAAATTTGGGTAGCTAAGCCTTCAGATATCATAGTCGTGAGCTCAAATTGGGTCCAGATCGATGGTGTTTAAGTGTGCTTAAAAGTGACAGCCCCATATCAGTAGATTTACTGGGCATTTAAAAGAACTTATACGGGACGAAATTCCGGCACACCGGCGGAGGTGATATGATCCTGGCAGTCAATAGCGTCGTTATTAAATTAATCAGTTATCATAAATAGTGTTATATTTATAATTTATATTATTATTATTATTGTTTCAAGTTGCATCTGAAATTACCAACTCAATGTTCCTGATGCAGTTAAAAATGCGCAAAAATAAACAATAAAAAGCAAAAGGAACTCGCTAAGGCTCGATATAGCTGAACATTGCGATTGTAAAATAATACTGGAATTCATTGCACAGCTGGATAACTTCAGATCACTCAGGTCAAGATGAGTAGAAAATTGAAGTGTTCACTTCGCAGAAAATCTGTTTCAGTGACATTAGGAATCCAAAGTTTATCCAAGTCTCGCTATGCAACGAAATCGGTAACGATCAGGATCATTCGTAAATGTTCAATTATTTCTACTGCGTTGCGGATTCTTTCCATCTTTTATAGTTTACTTTGCACGTTCACAACTTCCGTATGTTCTTTTCTTCTTTAACAATTCACATGAGCAAATGAGAAACAATGTAATATATGTGCAACGCAAATGACTTTTGAATGATTAGGGGAAAGTGTCATAAAATGACAAGTCTGGTAAAGTGACATCTTGTTACTACCATAAAATGCAGCATTATGTAGAACAAGGTTATGTTTCTATGTTGCTATTTTGGTATTTGGTAATAGTCATTTAACAGTGTTACGTCAGAAATGTCATAGCCCTTATTGTTAAACGTTTATATGATACGCGAGGAATCTACGTACATCGTGCTTTAGATGTTTATGACACTAATTATTCTGTTGTGAATTGTCCATGGATTAATTGATATATAGTTGTTTTTTTACTCTCAAGGCGAGTAAACACTTCCTTTACAATTTTTTTTTAAAGCATAACACTACACTTGGTTCTGCATGATGAAGGTCCACATCATAGATAATTATAAACGAATAGATGGTTAACTCAATGTTAAAAAATTGGACTCGCATTCAACTTCCGGCGATCGACGCGACTCCAAGTGTTCTCACACAGCAGCCAGCGGAAACATATACGATGGACTCGGTCAATGGAGTTGGACGGGGAAGGTCCACATGTAGCCATCAGGGTTGCAAACTGTTCGGTGTATAAATAAAAAACGGTGGTGTCCAGTCGGGTGAACCGATTGGACGCCAAAAGTCCGTTTTCGGGCCCCTTAAATTAGGTTAAACTCATAATTACTAATTTTTAAAACAAGTTTTACTAAAGCCAAATAGTGATAATCGAGTCAGTTAAGCTTTTCAATTTGATTATTCATTTGGTTTCAATATTTTGTATCAGATTGTGTCACAAGTTGGGAGCATTATGGATTTGCCGCAATGAATTTTAATGTGTCTTAATATAGGTTGGTACATTAATTGTACGATTGAGGTATTCCTTAAAAAATTAGTAGATGTTTATTGCAATCACCGATAATAAAATGAATATGCGATATTGTCACGGTTTGTTTGTTGTCTTTTGCCACTATGTAATTGCGCAGAAGAACAAATAGGCAAACTGATATTGTAACTGCTTTATTGTCCACGTGGAAGTGATATACAACTGTTTATGGAAAATCTAAGTTATTATTGGCCTGTGTTACCTAGTTCGTTCTTATTGGATCGGTCCTCAAATGATTTGACGACAATGGACACCGCGGTGTAATAAATGTAAAGCCTCTTTGACATGGTTTAGACAGCTTACCGGACAAATTAACCATTGTTGCGCGCGGCTGATTGGTGTATTGAAGTATTTTGTCGTGGCTGTATTAGGTGAACCACACACGGCATGCATTTAGTTTAAAATTGAAGTGTTTAAGAACGGTATTGTAGTGATTGAGTGATACGTGTACTATATAACATCGTATTACAACGAGCTTCTCAAATGCAGCAGGCTAAAAAAACAGCGCCGTGAGTGCCATTTCAATGACAAATAGCTACAAGGAACAGACTCTTCGGCAGCGGCGGCTGCTGTATAGGAGCACAAGAGCACGTGAACCTCCAATATTTCTTAGTGGAACTCCTTTTTTTTTTTTTTTTTTATCAGGAAACATTTAATAAAATGCGCTTTCCGGTGCCACTTGTTTAAATATACCGCGCTCTGCTCTTCATATTGAACACAGCCGAGAACCTGAGTATGAGGCAACAACGCTTGTAGCACAGGCCTCGTGTGCTAGCGTATTACTAACGTTTAGCAGCTCTGCGCTTGCGCGGCCAACAAAACACCTTGGAATTTTACAGCCAGAAACGAGCACATTGCAATCGTGCACTTTAGTTCTCATTAACATCACCAGGGTTCTGTTTATTATCGGGAGGTGCTGCTATCTTTGAGATTTAGCTGAAACTATCCGGAAATGCAACTGCATTTGATGAGGCGCTATTTTTCTTAATAATTTGCAGTTTATGCAAGCGCTTGCTTAAGACTAGCGTGTGCTGCAGTTTTACTAAGTTATTTCTGGTATAATGTGATTAACTTACTGTGACAATACTTAATGAATTAACAGGTGAGACTAGTATGGATTTTCTAACATGTTTTAAACTTAGCTTATTATTTTAACAGCAATGTACTCTGTTGAGCAAGTGACCTCGTGGTTTTCAATTCTTGTGACTTTTCAAAGGTAGCCATGAATTCGGTGGACTCGATATTAAGAAGCCATGAAAAACTTACATATGAGGAACACATAGAAATAAAAAGACTGGGATGTCCACAGCCCGACTTGGTAATTAAGCATGTGACAAAAACTCAAAAGCGGGACGTAAATTTAATAACAATGTATACGCAACATGCAAATGGCGTTGCGGTTGCAGTATCAGAAACTAGCTGTTTTGCTTTCCTTGTCTTATGTTTAGCTCCAATGCGACGAGTAACTGGAAAAGAGTAGGATGTGCCGACCTGGTGCATCTCAGTGAAAAGATAAAAAAGCATGAGAATTCATGTGCACATAAGAACGCATGTATTCTATTCTCCATGCTTGGTCGTGTGAATATCAGCACTCAACTAGACAGCGCTTACAGGCTGACACAACGAGCAAGTTGACAAAAATAGGTACATTCTCTCTAGGCTAATTGATTGCGTAAAATTGCGTAAAATTTTGTGGAGCATTTGAACTAGCTCTACGCGGTCATGATGAGCGGGAGAATTCTGAAAACCCCGGGGTGTTTCGTGGGCTTGTTAATTTTGTAAGCTCTATTGACATAGCAATGCAAGAACACTTAGAAAATGCAACCGTGTTCAAAGGTACTTCAAAGACGGTGCAGAATGACATCCTCGACTGCATGCTTGCGGTCTGCAGGGAAATTATATCAGAAGAAATAAAGGTAGCTCATTACTTAGCAGTCATGGCCGATGAAACAACGGATGTGTCTACTCAGAAACAACTTGTTATTGTGTACAGATACGAGATGCAAGGGTCGGCTGTTGAGCGTTTTTGGGTTTTTTCAATCCTGTTGCCCAAGATGCTGATGCTATATCTGGGGTAATAAACACTGAATTGCTAGAGCTTATAGGAGAGCAGAAACATAAATTAATAGGCAAATGTTACGATGGTGCAGCTGTTATGAGTGGCAGTGCAAGTGGAGTTCAGGCGAGAATACGAGCTATATACCCTCATGTATATTATATACACTGTTACGCCCACCAATGCAATTTGGTTCTGCAGAAGGCTGCTGCCATAAACAGCTCATCCAGGATTTTCTTTTCAACACTATCAGGATTTCCTACATTTTCTTCAAGATCTTGTCTAAGAACCAAAATACTTGACAGAAGTGTGCAAAACAGAGTTCCGAGGCTAGCAGCTACACGCCTTATTTGCAACATTCGTTCAGTGAATGTTGTGTATGAAAATAAAGAACGTCTCATCCAGTGTCTAGAGGAAATAAGTCTGCTTGATAATATTGATGACAAAATAAGACGTGAGTCAAGCGGCCTCTTAGCAGCTTTGGAGGATTCTGCATTCACCTTCTGGTTGGAATTCTTTCATAGAATAATGCCTCAGGCGGAGCTCTTATTTAAAGTATTGCAACACAGACAAATCGATGCTGTAAAAGCAAAACGCTACTTAGATCGGTTCTCGTCTGCTGTGCAGGAAATTAGAGACACTACACTCAACAGATGTGAAGTTTCCGAAAGTCGAAAGAGAAAGAGGCAAGAAAATCGAGTGGCAGAAGGAAAGGAAGTGTGCGACGCGTTACTTAGTCACGTAAATGGCAGATTTCCATTTACCGATCATTTAGTGGCTTCGAGGCTAGTTGATGTCGTTTCTTTCCAGACATTCTCCGAATATTTTCCAGAAAAAGATCTCGTCACTACTGTTGAAATCTACCCATGGTTGGTAAGTCACAGCTTAAAACAGAACTTCAAGTACTGTATAACTGGCGTGATATGATGAACGCTGAAGGAGCATCATCTATGTTGCAGTTCATAACAGAAAACAACCTCAACGAAGAAACTTTTCCGCAATTAACCGAGCTACTGAAGATTGTTATCACTACGCCCATGACTACATCAGAACCAGAAAGATGCTTTTCCACATTGAAAAGAATTAAAACCTTTACGAGGAATACGATGGCTGAAGACCGACTCTCAGCATTAGCAATGCTTGCTATTGAGAAGAAACTGGTCAACAGCATAAAAGACTTTAATCACCGAGTGATAGAAAAGTTTGCACACTTGAAAAACAGGCGTGTGGAATTTCTGTACAAATAACTTTGGTGTCCATTGCACAATTCAAACAATGTAAATATCATTTATTGTAAATACCATTCTTCACATGAACTATATCAAAGGACTTTACCCCTTCACCACCTGAGAACTTCATATTGCTGTTAACTATCGGAGACTAAGAAATTCAACATCTTTACAATACTGGGTGAGTGACGATTTGTGTAACAAATTTATAATTCTTTTTTAGGCACTATCATTGTTTCTAATATTACTGGATTTGGTGTTACGGTGACGGCGGCTATAGTAGTAGTAGTAGTAGTAGTAGTAGTAGTAGTAGTAGTAGTAGTAGTAGTAGTAGTAGTAGTAGTAGTAGTAGTAGTAGTAGTAGTAGTAGAAGTAGTAGTAGTAGTAGTAGTAGTAGTAGTAGTAGTAGTAGTAGTAGTAGTAGTAGTAGTAGTAGTAGTAGTAGTAGTAGTAGTAGTCGTCGTCGTCGTCGTGGTAAAGTGCTGATTTTGTGAACACCTACATTTTTAATCCACGAGCCGCCACTGCTCTTCGGGGTGGCTTTCGAAACAAGATGAATATGCCAGATATTGTAAAACATACCATATAAGTTTTACAGCGAAATACGACTCAATGAAAGAGATAAAGCATCATGCTAATGCCAAGATTCATATTGATGAGGTGCGGGATGTGTTAAGAAACTCCACTGTTCAAAGGTATTTCGTGCCAGCAGGAACTAGTAAGGAAGAGGAAGTGTCAACAACGGATCTAATGTTAACATATCATGGAATGAATCATCACCACAGTTACCTGTCATAAGACTGTGGAAATGTTCTCCTATCTCACTTTTTGTTTCAAGATTCGAAGTTGTCATCTAAAATTCACTGTAGACGGACTAAAGCTGAAGCTATAGTAGAGAATATATTGGCTCCACATTCTCTGCAACAAATTCTGAAACAAGTTGATACAACTCCATTTTTCATTGGATGTGATGCTTCAAATAAAGAAAATATTATTATTTCCAGTAGCTATTTGGTACTTCGACCAAAAAATAGGAACGACTACAGCTGTTACAGATTTTACGAAGACGCTAATGAAACATCAACTTCTATAGCCAAGAGGTTTAAAGACAGCATCATTAAGACTGGCTTTCAGGATCGCAATTATTTGCTTATGGTGCGGACAACTGTTCTGTATATTACGGAAAAAATCAATCTGTTTTCGTGGAGCTGAAAAAAATGTTTGAAGTACCACATCTTATTGCATGACATTGTGACAAGTATATACTGTAAAACATGGACTAAAACTACTTCATACGACGTTGAATCGTTAGTGGTTAGGGTATTTAATGTGGTTTCTTCAAGCGCGAGGAAGGTGAGTAAGCGGAAGATTTTTTTTTTTGAGTTCCTACACTCAGAATACTCCACCCTACTCTACCATGTTCCTACACGATCCTCCCCCTTCTTTTTTTTTGCTGTAAATAGATTTCGCCAGAACTGGCAATTGTTTAAATCCTATTATCTAAGTCAGGGTGAAGACAATAATGCCAAACTTATTTGAACACTCGTAACCCATAAAAACGACAGTGAAGTGGACAATGAAGTAACACTCCCAGAGATATAAGTTTATTTTGGCCAGTGTTATACATTTATTTTATACAATCATAAAACAGTGAAAAGTGATTATATACGGATAACTGAATATATTCTAATTTCCTGAATTTGCGTGCAGATATTATTAATGCCCAAAGAAATAAATTCTTCGGATGTAAGGTATTACAAGAGATGAAAAAAATGTCCGCTATATGAGAAGCTCAGCAAGTCTATACTAGGATTCTGGAATGTCTAGCAAAATTGTTTGGCGTCAGTGAAGATTCAATTTTCAAGCTTAGCTCTCAGTTAAAACTTGAAGGGCCCCTTAAAATGGGAAACATATTGAAACATGTATATTATTTCAACATAAATGTAAACGGTGACGAAATATTTTCTGAAACATGTGCACTGAATGACATCTTTCCATTCATTAAGGCCTTACCAGACTCAAACATTTCAAAGAAATGCTGATATTTTTTAAGAGATGCAAAACACATCATTTGCTAAAAGTTGTTCAATGCATTTATAGGGTAGATTTTCAGTGTGATGCTAAATATCTGGAGCAATGAAAGAAACAACAAAGTGGGAATGGTGAAAGCAGAACTGTTTGTGAATTTTAACTATCGTATGAAATGTGCTGAATTTGCTAAATTAGTCAAGTCCGACAGTAGGAAAGAATTTGTTAAAGCTATGAACCTAGAAAAGAAGCATGACTTCAAAATATAATTAGCAAAGAAACTAGAAGCTCTCAGAAATGGCTGAATTCACAGTATTTACCGTGAGTATCAAGTTAAATAAATGTGTGCTTCCTATTGTAGCAGCTGTAATATATGTATTGTATAATGTGTTGTGAATAATAATAATAATAATAATAATAAGAATAAGAAGAACAACAATAATAATAACAATAATAAATAATACCTAATAAATATAAAAAATAAATAATACATTTTTGAGTTTTAGGCACCAGTTAAACTTGGCGACCCTACGTGAAGCTTTCTTGCACACTGAATGTGTTGTCTCTCAGTTCATTTCTGTTTATGATAATGAAAATGCAGCATATGATAATATTTTATTATTATTTCAGAAATTGTTGGAAATTACGAAGGAACCAGCAATCGCCTGTCATGGGAATCAGAGAGTATGAAAAAAGCTATGATGCTGTCATTGTTTAGTGTTCCTCAAGCTACTTTAAGGAGAGCATAGGGGAAATATAAGCAAGTTGTAAGAGTTAATAAAGGTTTAGATCGTTTCTAGCAGACTTTCACAAAAGTGAAAATTCAGGTAGCACAGCATATTAAGGACCTTGAATCCAGACTTTTGGATTTACATTGAAAGATGTAAGGAAACTGACATTTGAGTTAACCCGGAGGAATGGCATTTACAGTCGGTTCAGCATTCAGACATTGATGGCAGGTAGATCAATATTTAATTTATTTTAATACACAATAGGTATTTTGTATAATCCCATGGTTAAAATTTGTTTACACAATTACGTTTAATACCTACACCAAAGCAAAATAAGTTATTAACTAATATATTATTTTAAATTTGGTTTGTTTCATGATTTCAGGTGAAGTATGACTGCATGGATTCAAAGACAGACATCCAGTCTATTATTATGGCAAGAGCACACGATTTTACAAACCACAAATCAAAACTTTTTTTTTGACAAATTGGATGACGTATAATATTCAGCCAAATAATATTCAGCCGACAACTTTTAGAGTGCAGACGAGGCTATATTGTCAACTTTACAGATACCTCCAAAAATACTTGAAGCAAGATGAAAGAAGCAACTAGTGCAGAGCGGGGCCAGCATACTACTGTGATGTGCTGTATTAACTCTTCTGGAAATTTTATTTTGCCTGCTCTCATCCTTGCAAGTAAAAGGTCAAAAGATGAACTTGATAATGCACCAACAGGTACATTGGGATTGGTCAATGAAACAGGGTGGATGGCATGAGATTTGTTTCTACCATGGTTGAAGCATTTCAATAAATATGCTATTTCTACCAAAGAGAAAGGATTCTTCTGTTTGGGAATGGCCATTCAACCCGCATACCTTGACGCCTTAATTTAGGCAAACAAAATATAATGTTGTTAACGCCACATTGCAGGCCACACAAATTCTTCAGCCTTTCTTCGGTACCCTCAAAACATACTATGAAAGGAGATGATATTGAGAAATCATCCCAATACCTGATATTGTGGAACAGTTTATTTGCAGCAGAGAATGGAAAACCTGCCACTGTATACAGTGCAACCAGTGTTTTGCACAAATAGGAATTTGCCATTCAATTCTAATATTTCCCCAAATCACCTTTTTTGTCTTTAAAAGATCCTTGCCAGAAAAGGAAAACTCTTATAATGAAACTGAAAGCAAGGAAGCAAATTAGCAAAGGGAGTTCATTTAAAGCTTTGTCTCTTCAACTTCATCAACGGCATCACCTTCTGATATTACGACATCTTCTGGATCACGACCTTCATTTATAAGGCAGTTGACATAATCGCCACTTCCTTCTACACTTCAGGTTAGGCCTGCTTCTAGCAAGAAGGTTCACAAATTCTGACCAGTAATCTATGTTTCCTAGGTAAAAGCCAAAGTAAGCAAGAGAAGAATGTTATACGCCCAGACATGTTACTCAACTGGCTAAGAAGAAACTTCATTCTGATGGACCTGCTGAAGATGAAGTTAACGTTTTTCCAAACGATATGATGACATTCCATGTCTGTATTGTGTTGACTTGTTTAGTCATTCTAAACCAAAAGAAATACGACTGAGGGATATTATGTGCTCAATGTGGACTCACAGTGAGTTTGGGGTTTTACAAAGGAAGTGAATATCTGCAGAACACATAAAATACGTAATTTTACGCAACTATATCAGATGCCATGACAGTTAAAAGTTTAAACAATACAGCGTAACACTTATATAATAATTCTGTCAAGAAAGTACCGGGAATTGATCATTTAAAAATCCTGTTCAAAAGGGGATTCGAAATTATTGTTGTCGTTAAATTGGTACAACTTTCCTCTATACCCATGCGGAGTTTGATCGTCATCTGTCATCTAGTTTGTTTATAGTGCACCATTTTGTTAGCTCATCTTAAAGGTGATTTGCGATTTTACGATGGATACAAATATTGAACAAAGAAGCTGTCTCAAATTTTGCATTGCAAATGGTATTTCGTATGCCGAATCACTGAAAATGTTACAGAGTGCTTACGGTGAATCGACTTCATCAAAAACACGTGCATATGAGTAGTACAGTGCATTCAAAAGTGGTTGAGATTTGGTGGAAGATTTGCCTAGCTCTGGTCGGCAATCAACGGTTTCAACTGACCTGAACATCGCTAAAGTGAAGAAAATGGTGTATGAAAATCGTCATTTAGGTCTGAGAGAGACTGCCTCTGAACTTTCTGTGTCTCACGAATCGATTCTTACCATTTTAAACGATTGTTTGGGCATGACACGCGTTGCAGCTCGGTTAGTTCCGAAATACTTGAATTTTCTATACAAACTCAATCGCGTAAGGATTGCTGAAGACATGTTAGAACGAGCCAGTTCCGACCCCACATTCATGAAACGCATTGTAACTGGTGAGGAGACGTGGGTTTACGAGTTTGACACTCAAACCAGTCAACAAGCTGCCGAATGGCGCCTTCCAACTGAACCGAAACCTAAAAGGGCACGTCAAACTCGATCAAAACTGAAGGTCATGTTGACAGTTTTTATCGATTATCGCGGTGTCGTGCACTCAGAGCTCTTGCCAAAAGGTTAGATGCTATATAAAGACTATTGTCTGGGCGTTATGCGGTGTTTGAGAGAACAAATACGGCGAAAAAAGCCAGATTTGTGGAACGACAACTCATGGATTCTGCACCACGATAACGCACCAGCTCACAAGGCTATTATTGTGAATGAATTTCTGGCCAAAAAGTCAACAAATTTCATCGAACAACCACCGTATTCATTTGATCTGGCTCCTGCTGATTTCTTTCTCTTTCCAAAACTCAAGTTACCATTTCGAGGCACCCGTTTTCAGTTGATAGAAGACATAAAGGAAAATTCGCGGCGACAATTGAAATCGATTTCTAAAAGTGCCTACAAAAATGTTTTGATGTTTGGATTATTCGTTGGCATAAATGTATAATTTCAGAAGGGGCCTACTTTGAAGGCGATAAAATAAAATTGGAGGAATAATTATTTTTTGTGTTTTATTGACCAATTCTCGGAACTTTCTTGACACAGTAGTATATAATAAACGTTTCTTTTATAAATCATTGTTTAATTAATTGTTGTAATGTTAACTTGCAAAACTAAATAAATAAAAAATTCAAAAACAAAATTATAATGCAAAAAATGTACCCACTATAACTTTAAATTGTTTCTTGACAAAATTAGATGCAACCATTACTGCAAAGCATCCGTTAGTGTCGGTTTGTCTGTCTCTATGTATGAAACAGCACTTCAACTACATAATAGTTAGAGAAGGTATTGTATCCTATCCAAAATTCGATACCAAGATTTCATCAGAAATACATGTTTTCAGGAATCAGGAACTCAAGAAAGCATTTTTAGAAAACATGTCAACATGTATGTGTGTCTGGAGAGCATAGTTGAAGAACGAAAAAAAAAATAATCTGTTAAATACCAAACTTAGTATTCAACTGCAATGTTTCTAGGGATGCGATAGAGATTTTCAGGAAAATATCCCACAGCCAAATAGCCTTTTAATTTTTTTTTAAAACATTTGATTTTCTCAAAAATGGCTATTAATTTCTATTGAAACACCATATGCATAAAGTATTTTCATTACAAATGAAATTTATATCTGAATTTTCAGATAATAGTTGCCTAAGATCTCTTCATTTTGGATGACTTTGTATAGCTGGTAAACCGTAAGATAGCTAAAAACTTACTATGCAAAAAAATATATATATGTATATACATATGTATATACATATATATATATATATATATATATATATATATATTAAAACACAATTTATATCATTTCTTTTGTAGAGTTACCCATTTTCGAGATATTCCTTATTATTGGTTTCAATTTTACACTTTTCTTAAACAGGTTGTCATCTTTCGTTTCATATCTCTTTGTTTTACTCCTGACCATGCAAAGAGAACTGAATTTCAGTTTTTTACAGAGTGACTAGCTTTTAAAAGATTTGACTATCACGTTAGCCATATGCATCCCCTTATTTCCCTTCTACTTACAAGGAAGGAAGTAATAAGACAACTTCTGGTAATGTTTATCTCGATTAGCATGATGTAGATAAGCGATTAATCTTATGCAAGAATAGTTTGTTAGCAGAACAAGTAGAGAAAATCATGTGAATTGAATACCTCAGATTTGTTAATTAGAAAGTTGAACATTTGCCAACCATTCCATGTGTGTTTGAAATTGGTACAAAAAGTAAGTAGTTCGGATAGGGTGTCTCCTGGTGAACCACTTGTACAGATCATCTTACACACGAGTTTAACATACTTGCACATACAATTTTAAATCAGCACAAAAAGGGTAGTTTAAAGGACGGTAATGTTGCCGTTTAAGGGTTAGTTGGCCGCTTAACGTCAGTGGCGGGGAAACCCAGAAATGTACAATTAGCCAACGCATTCATAGGAAGGTGCGGGAAACGCTGAAGTATGCAATTATATGTGTCAGGGAGCGCATATACTGTTCTTCCGGATATCTCCTACTGTTCTCCACCTCTTTCATATTTTCTTCTATGGCAATACAGCCTTTTTTAATGCTACCAATGACATAAGTAAAGAACAAGTAGATCTGGTGGACTGACAGTCATTCTTACAACTAATAATAATTATAATAATAATCATCATCAACATACTACCAACACCACCACCAATAATAGTAATATTAATAATAATATTAATAATAAAATTAATAATAACAATAATAATAATAGTATTATTAATAATAATTTTATTTACAACTAATGCTCCTATTTTCGTTAAAAACAAAGCAATCAATAACATCTTATTTAACAGTAGCTTTGGGTATTAAATTTCTCCATTTAACCCAAAATATTACTTGATCAAACGTAATATGAGTACTGCAATTGCAGTGTGACATAGATGTGGTTATCTTTATGTTTTGATGAAATCGCCTTTAGCTAGCTCATGTACCACATAACCTCAAACAACTAACATCTGTAATAAGTAGGGATAATGGTGTGTGATAGATGCCAACGTCTGCAAGCATTGCCACGCCCTTCGACTACGTCATATGCGCGCCATTTAGCAACATATAACCGTGCTACGACTGCCATCTTGCGGTTGTTAACCGGATGTGTTCCTTTGGTACTGTGTGATGAGTTCTACGACGGTTTTCAATTTCTAAAGTTTTGCGGCATTGCGCGGCCAACTGACCCTTAAACGGCAACATTACCTAATGAACAACCTCCTAGCAAAATGGGATTTTAGGAATGTTTTTAAAAAGTACACAATACAATAGACTACAAAACAAAATGTTTCAATTGCACCCGAATTTTAGTGCTGTGGGTGCATTTCTGATCTTATCTTTTGTTAGATAAGTAGATACATTACTACATGGACGAAGATGGTAGATTGAGTCCGGGGATAAACCCAAAGATAATGATTTTTTAGTATACACAAGTGTGCAAAACCTAAGGATGAGATGGATAGATTATCATAACATATGAACTACAAGGTCATTATTTTATATGGTAACCGACTCACATGCTCCCTAACAATGTGCGAGAGAGCCGGGAGTTGCCGGGGAAACCATGCGGTCAGAGGCTGACTAAAATCCCTACCTTATAATAGTTGTTGGAAATATTGGCCTTCTGCTCTCAAACAAACATCGTAGCATCTCTTAAAATATCATCCAATAACACAGGTTTTTCTGAAGCACACTATCCACTGTTGTGAGTATTCACATACCCATTTAAGTGAAACCAAAATTCGCTAAAGAAAATAAAAGCCATGCTTCAATGAAACATCTTTCTACAGATTGGAAAAAACAATTGAAATAATTCACACTGGGGATCATTTTCTTTTAATGCTTGCACTTGTGTGTAGTGATAAGGTTTTACTTTAGCAGACGTGTAGCATTTCTAACAGAGGATGGCGATACACCAGTTTGCTGCGCTAATTTGGTCAGCGATTTTTGAAGCGAACGCTCCAAAGTGGCACCGATTTCATCCAGTTTATTTTCTGTTAACACTGACCTTCTCCTAGGATGTTTTTTGTTCAACTCGAAGCTTTAAATTTATTGATGACCGCATGTATAGTTTTCTTGCAGGTGGTACATATTTTGTAAACCCTGCGCACAACGCGAGCATGATTAAGGCAAACTGCAAATAAACACCCGTTCTTCCACAGTTAAGTGATGCACTATGTTTATTGCAGCGACAGAAGCACCTAACTGACAATGATGAATGATTGACTGCACGTGTTCCTCACTTAGCAACATAGAAATGACAACAATGCATTTTTGAGTGCGAATTGGTAGTCCAAAGTCACGGCAGATGGCGAGGGAGAGAAAAGCCGCAGAATGGGTTACCGTATAATATAATGATACTATGCTTTGTGGAAATGAATGAAAGTACAAGAGCATGTTAAAGGTCTCTCACATGTTCACGGAAAAATGGACATCATAAGCCACGAGTGTAGCGCCAAATCGGTCTATTCCTGCAACATAATCCAAGGTCGCAGGTTCAAACCCGGTGGAAGACGATGGAATTTTTCGGGCGTAAAAGTACTTAGTATAGCTTCCTTCGTAAGGGAAGTAAAGTCGTTGGTCCCGTGTCGTAGATTTACGGCACGTAAAAGAACCTCAAGCCTGTTAAAGAGGCCTCTGAGCAAAATTAAGCGGTCTTTCACGCCCAGTATAGAATGGCACGGTGAGAACCACAGTAGTAAAAGAGCATCCATTAACAAAACTCCATTCCATTCTTGTAACACAGGGCGGTTAAAGAAACAGGAGATGTGTGGCAACCACTACAGTGTGTTCTAGTAACAAGTAAAGATTTCAATGAATGTGTAGTTAAATTAAACTATGTTCTAAATTGTATGTCAAATTGGTTCAAAGCAAACAAACTCTCAGTAAACCTTGAAAAAACAAAAAGAATTAAATTTATAACTACTCGCTCACCACAAACGCACACAGAAATAGGAATTAATGATACATTGTTAAAACAACTAAATGAAGTAAAATTTCTTGGCCTTCAGGTAGATAAGCATTTGGACTGGAAGTCACATATTAGCTACATCACACCTAAACTTAGCTCAGCATGCTATGCTCTCCGTGCACTGGTTAAATTTCACTCAATCGATACACTTAAGTTGGTGTATTTTGCCTACTTTAACTCCATTATCGAGTATGGAATTATATTTTGGGGTAATTCAGTAGATAGTAAATGCATATTCCGGATCCAGAAGAAAGCTATACGAATAATCTGTAATGCTTATAGCAGACAGTCATGCAAAGAACTATTTCAAAAATTGGGCATCCTCACCTTACCTTGTGTTTATATACTATCCATTTTAAAATTCTATGCAGTTAATCGACATAGTTTTATAACAAACATGGAAATTCATAACATTAATACCAGACAAAAGGGATTGATTCATCGTCCCAATGCCAATCTTCGTTGCTTTCAGAAAGGTGTATGTTATGAAACAATCAAGATATTTAATGCTCTCCCCAGTAATCTCAAAGAAAATGTTGGGAATTTCAGGGCTTTTAAGGCCTCTCTTAAGGAGTACCTTTGCAATAAATCATTTTACTCTGTAGATGAATATTTAAGTGACAAATCTGCCTGTCAATACCGTTAATAATCATTGTATTTATAAATATTACAATGTATTGCATTTTGTGTATATTAGTGTGTGTGTTTTATATTAAAATTAAACTGATTTATACTTTGACTTGCACGAATGTGTCAAATGAATTTTTTTAGTATCTATTAATGACACAAGGTCTGTAAAGCCTGATGTTTTGATATTTTACACTCTAGTACATAATTGTAAATCTTTGCATTGGAAATTCTATAACATATTTGTAAATATGTATTGTAATTTGTTGACATTTATGAAGAGTACATAATACAATAATCATGTTTTAGTTTATATAATTACTACTAGCAACTATTATATCGATAATTTGAAAACTATCATCTGACATAACATTAGTTTTACATATAATGAAATTATATTTATTTATTTATACACTTTAACACTATATTTTGATACTCTTTGTTTTTATGTGCATGCAAAAAAATATTCTGTTGTTTTTGTAACCTATGCTTTTAGTACTAGAGCTTTATACATTTTTTTCATAGTATATAGTATATAAACATATGTATACATGTATATGCCTTGACAAGTTCTATGTTCAGTGACTTTCTGGCCTAAACGAACCTACAGAATGCTTTCTAATCTAATCTAATCTTCTTCATAAAATTGCCTTAGACAATATTTGGATGACTTCACATGGGGAAGAATCATCGGGAAACTGAAGAAGGATGAAGTGAGACAAGAGCTGCCGAGGAGTTTGGTATTGGTCACAGCATTGTTTGTTGTGGATGGGGAGCATTGCAAAATACAAACATTGCTATCCCAAGGAGAGGAGCTGGTGGTCGACCATGGTCAACATGAGCAGCAGATCACCGCCTCATTGTACAACAGGCAAGAAGGACCCTCGTCAAACAGTGGGTACAAGTGCAAGCACATTTAACAGGACTGCAAAGAATGCAATTTTGCGATACATACATAGTATCACAGTGGCTGCATAGAAGTAGTCTCTTTGCCTGATGACCATATGTTGTGTTGTATTGAAACTCGCACACCAGCAGCTTTGTTTGCGATGGTCCCAAGAGCACCAGAAATAGACCACGAGAGTTGCATACTCTTCTTGGGTGAGAGCAGATGATTTTTATGTGCCCACATTTAGCGAGAGGTGGAACATGTAATGCACCCAGGAACATCCTTGAAATGATCATTTCGTGGGCCTGGTGTTATGGAGGCATTATGTTGCATGGGCGTATTGACCTCAAATCTTTGAATACAGTGTAATCACTGGTCAATGTTATCGTGATACTATACTCCTTCGGCATGCACGTCTGTTCAGACACATAGGTACCTATAATTTAATATAAACAGCAATGTAAACAAACGATACTTTCTTTATATTGTTACAGAACTTATTGGCCAGCAGCAACTTCTGACAGAGAATGAGAATTTTGATTTTTACATATATATAATGTAACTGGCAGCATTGGCACCTATGATTGTGACTTTTCAAAGCTATGACAGGCTTAAGTTTCATTGGATAGAGTGATAGAAACCTGAGATTTGAGCATGCCTTGGTGAGACTTCTACATGCAATTAGTATACAAGATTGTGAAGCAAATTCATTCCAGTTCATGAAACGAGTATTATACATTAAACAGTTATATGAGATAATTTTGAAACTGTTGTATGTAGGGAAGGAAATGAAAATACTCTAAAAAAACTTGGATAGTTGTTTCAATTTAAATAATAATATAACCAAAATAATGGGATCAGAAGTACATACAATATTTCATAGTATTATAATTATGAATAGTAATTGCCCCATTTACATAAATTAAACTGAAATAACTTTAGCTAAGCATTTTTTTTAAAAAAAAAACCCTTATCTTAGAATAACATCCGTGTTTTTCATTGTGCATAAATCACACACACACACACACACACACACACACACACACACACACACACATATATATATATAATTTTTATTTGCTGAAAAGAAAGCTTCTTCAGTCTTGTTGCGCAAAACTGTTCCTCTTGGAGAGAATTTCCTTATGTGTCTGCTAAAGCAAAATAGCAAATTAACAGTATAGAAGTGCCACGATGTGTGACGATCCCATTCTGTATTTGAGGTCTTAAGTGTAACACCTGATTGCTTGTCTCGATGCAGTTCTGCGGAGCCTACTAGCCATGGGCACCTCCAGCGGCAACCTTCTCCACCTAGCTGACGATCCCGATCGGTATCTGTGAGCTCAATGAGTTTTATCCCTCGGTCACGTGTCTCGACACCGTTCTGCGGAGCCTACTAGATGAAAGGATCCCGTCTACCCGTTGAAAACTCTTCCGATGTGGTAGAATCGGCCACGCAGCTCCGAAGTAAACACACCGGCACGGTGCATACAACATTAGTGACCCCGAAGGAGTTACCATGGAGGAAGACAACGCAGCCGGGCAGATGGATACAGTCAAGTTGGAGGCCGTGCACAATTCCAAAGTGACACTGTCCACATTCTAAACTGAAGACCCGGAAACCTGGTTCCTGCAAATTGAAGCTACATTCGCAGCCAACCGGATCGCATCAAAAATCACGCGGTTTTACAAGGAACTTGCACAGCTCCCGCGTTAAGCAGCGGCAAGTGGCAGACATCGCTACCACACCCAGTCCCGAGTCATACCTAACCCTCAAGGCGAGACTCGAGGAGGTGTATGGCACAACTGCACCTAAGAAATTGCAAACAATCAGTCCTCTTGGGGACCAGAAGCCATCACACCTACTCCGAGCCATGCAACATCAAGCGGGCACTTCTATCGGCGCGCCAATACTCCGCCTCCTCCGGTTGAGGAAACTCCCAGGTCGAGTGCGGGCCATTCTCACGGCCTGTGAAGACAAACCCCTCACCAAACTGGCGCAAATTGTAGACCGATTAATGGAGATTCCAGTACCGACACTAGCACCAGTGACGCTACACCTGCCGCCGGAGGTACTGCAACAAATAGAAACACTCTCCAAGCGGCTACGGGACTTAGAACCCAAGCACGTAGCGCCACCACAGCAAAACTACCCCAGGGAGCGGATCGCTCAGACACCCACACCTGCTGGTACCATCGCAAGTGTGGCCGATAGGCCCGGAACTGCACACCGCCATGTCAATGGCGCACAACAAGCCCACGACAGGGAAACCAAGGATCACAGCGACCGAGGTGGGGGCCACCGCGAATAACATTTAAAACCGCATCTTCATAGCTTGTAGAGATCACCGTATCCCGTTCCTGGTAGACACAGTTGCCTGCATATCGATACTCCCGAACATTGTCCTACACAGACGTGCACAGACGGACTACAACGTCTACGCAGCCAACGGTTCCACCGTCCACACCTACTGATTACAGAAAGCTACGCTCAACCTCGGGACCCAGCGACCATACACATGGGACTTCATCGTAGCAGACACCCCGAAAGCCATCACAGGGGCCGATTTCCAGACCCAATATAACCTCACAGTCAACCTGCGCGCAAAGACCATCACCGACACCTTCCTCAACCAAACTATCCACGGCACCATAGAACGCGCAACATCCTCTCTCCTCCATCACACCCCAGACCTCCCTTCAAATACCTCCTGAAATCATACATCCAAATCACAACACATGCCGACAACAACCCCTATAAGGACATCGGCATTTTCCACCACACTGAAACATCAGGAGCTTCGGTGACTGCTAAAGCCAGGCGCCTTCACCCAGCGATTTATACGTAGGTCAAAGAAGAATTTAACAAGATGATGGCAACAGGAATAGTACGACCCTCAAAGTCACCCTGGACCTCTCCACTACATATCGTACGAAAACCAGATGGCTTTATCCAACCGTGTGGCGACTACAGGACTCTCAACAACAAAACCATCCCAGACCGTTACGCAGTACCACACATCTGAGATTTCAACACTTTGCTACAGGGCACCAACATCTACTCCACAATAGACAATTCAAATAGCTCCGGAGGATATACCCAAGACGGCCATCATAATCCCTTTTGGGTTCACACGAATGGGCTTCGGACTGCATAATGCGGCCCAGACGTATCAACGCTTAATGGACCATCTGCTCCAAGACATGCCTTTCATCTTTTACTATTTAGACGACATCCTCGTGGCCTCATCACCACAGGGGCATGAACAACACCTCACCAGAATCCTGCAGCGCTTCTCCGAGTACGGCCTACATCTCAACATAGTAAAATATAGCCTAGGGCAGGCGTCAGTCAAGTTCTTGGGTACGTAATCACCAAAGACGGCATAACAGCACCACCAGCGAAAGTCTCCACTATCTCCGAGTTAACTCAGCCTAAGATTATCTCTCAGCTACGCCGATTTTGGGACATGGTAAACTTTAACCGTCGCAACATCCAGCATGCAGCCGACATACAGCGACCATTGAACCCCTACTCCTCAACTCCATAAAAAAAAGAAAAAAAAAAAAAGAAGAGACAGGACCCCGATCATATGGACGGACACGCTGGAACATTCACATTAACGAAGGAGGCGTTAGCTAAGACAACCTTCCTAACGCACCCCTCGACGGATGCTCCTCTCTACCTCTCCTTGGACGCCAGCAACATAGGCATCGGTGCCGTGCTCCAACAGAGTAAAAAAGGAAAACTGGATCCACTAGGGTTTTTTCCCCAGAAGCTTGAATACAGCATAAAAATCGTACTCCGCCTTCGACAGGGAACTATTAGCTATTTATGAGGCCATCCGACACTTCCAGGATCAACTCGAAGGACGATACTTTACAGTTCTCACAGATTATGAGCCCCTGACACACACATTCGCCACAAATCCAAAACACAGCAATCCAAAGTGCAAGAGACAGCTCAATTTCATCTCTCAGTTCACCACAGACATCAATACTGGGAAGGAGACAAGAATACAGTAGCAGACACCCTCTCCCGGTTGGAAACCATTGACTTGACAGCGGCAGAAACACTGGCTACAGCCCAGGTAGAAGACACCGAACTCCGTACATACGCACAAACGCATACTAGCATCCAACACATACCAGTACCTAACACCACCTTCAGCTGGCCTGCGACGTCAACACTCCTATGCAGCGACCATTCGTGCCTGCACTTTTGCGCTGACCCATCTTTGAGACGGCCTCAGCCATCCAGGAATTAGAACAACTCGCAGACTCGTGACAGATAAATACTTCTGGCTTGCTATGCTGTCCGACATCCGGAAATGGACATTACATTAACATACAAACAATCTAGAGGTAAAAATCTACAGACACACCAAGGCGCCCTTATAGATTTTCCCCGGAGGCCAGTAAATTCGAACATGTCCACCTAGACATTGTAGGACCACTGCCGCCCTCCAGGAGCCACACCTACTGCCTTACGATGATCGACGGGAACACTAGTGGGCCAGGGTGCATATCCCTTCGCAGGATAGATGCGGAAACAATAGCCAGCAAGTTTCTCCAGCATTGGATTGCTCGTTTCAGCACACCGGCCCGGATCAGCACGGACCAGGGGCGACAGTTTGAAGCGGAACTGTTCACCAAACTTACCAACCTGCTCCGTATGCACAAGTTCCGCACCAATGCCTACTACCCACAAGCCAAAGGAAAAGTGTAAAGATGACACAGTGTTTGAAGGGCGCGCTCTGTGCTTCATTGGATACGACTGCCTGGACGGACAACGTCTCTACTATATTCCTGGGGCTCCACCAAGCAGTACGCCTACTCATGGACGTATTCTGTTCTACGTCACCATCAACCAACATACACACCAGGGACTCACAGCATGAATGCCTTAAAAACTACCTACCGCAAACCCTCAGGACGGCCAGATTTGTGTAAGTACGGCAAGAGGTAGATAAGCATAAGCTGACACCACCATACAAAGAAAGGACCCTTCGAAGTTCTGAACAACGACCTCAAAACCGTCACTATATGTGGTGAAGACGGCTCAACCAGATCATCTCCATTGTTGTAAGATGTAAGGCCGCGCACATGCTATGTGACAGCGAGGCGACGCGCAAGCCCCATATCCACCGGACGGGCACTCTAGCGCCGCAGCAGATCCACCCAGTACCACCAGTGCGCAGCCCCCAGCAACGGCCGGCCATGAAGGCTCACGTGCCACTACTCAGCAAACTCGCCATACGCTCAGGCGTCAGGAGTATATAAGGACTGCCTATGACAGAGGTCTTCATCACACCATGGCCGAACAGGGAGATATGGAGGCAGTACGAGCTACCCCGCCTCCTCTCTCCAATACCAGAAACCCCAACGCCACTCATCCAATGGAAGCTCATCCTGGTGGATCTCCCCAAAGTCTTGGGTCGAAAGGAGAATGACCCGCTTTCCCAAGGACACCAAGCTTCAGACCCAAGAAGCTGCAGGAGCAGGAAGAGAAGATGTAAGATCCCCAAAGAGGCACTAACTGCTCCAATTGGCGATCTGGAGAAGGCATGTTATGAACATTCACAACATAAACTTTTTAATGAAGGCTGAACAAGCCGGTCTTAACTTAGCCTGTAAGAACGGAGTATAGATTACAGCAGATGTGAGTATAAAAGGAATGCGGATTGGTTGAGAGGGCAGTTAGTTTCCAAACACCAGAACGTTAACAACTCTGCTAGTGGCATGACTCTCAATTTTATCTTGACACAAATGTTCTTTATTAAGTACCTGTTCTCCTGATCCTGCCCTAGGGTAACTCATGCCAAAGTTGACAATCCCATTCTGCATTTGAATTCTTTAGGGTAACACCTGATTGCGTGTCTCGATGCAGTTCTGTGGAGCCTACTAGGCATGGGCTCCTCCAGTGGCAACCTTCTCCACCAGCTGATGATCCTGATCAGTATCATTGAGCTCAAGAGCTTTATCTCTCAGTCGTTTGTCTCGATACTGTTCTGCAGAGTCTACTACAAACTCTTCTGATGTGGTAGAATCAACCACGCAGCCCCGAAACAAACACACTGGTATGGTGCATATAACACTATCAATATTAACTTTAAAAACAGGGGGGAGGGGAAAGACAATATATTAAAATATAAAATACCTACCTGTCCTAGACCTTTTCCAGAAAAGTGGACAAGTGGCAAAAAATTCCAAAATAATTTATGTCTAGAGATTGCAATTCTAAGATAACTCTGTTATCCCTACAGATAAAGAACTATAGAGAGCCAGTGGAGAATTTTAGAGTTAAAACTATGAAGCTCACCAGAATGGAAGGCTGCATTTAAAATATAAGAATGTTTTATGTTTCAAAAAAGCAGAATTGATCATTATTTGTTTGAAACTTCTCTCAGGCAAGGAACAAATCATGAAAACCAGGAGCATCATTTCAGTTTCTGGTTGGATGGGGATCAGGCTATCTGAAGCAGTGTTCTAAATTATTTTATGAATTTTAACAACACATTTAGCATTTAAGAAAATAATTTTTATTTCTTAAATGTAAAATAAAGATACAGTAGTTACTATTTTAGTTTTAGTAACCATTAATCTAATTATTTTTCAGAACTTAGGGAGGGAGTAGCTCTCTTAAGTGATGCCCCTGATGAAAATATTACTCATGTTTTTTCAAGCAGAACAGTTTAATTAGGTACCTAAGCATGTATCCAAGATGTTTTTCTTAACTGCACTGCTTGCAATCTCAACAGCATAGTAAAACAGGTTGCTAAATGTAAGATCATAGGAGAATAGGTAAATCGGAATGTGCAGGGTGTTTGATATTTTCAAATTGTTATACCTCTCTTATTAGTTGTCCATTTTATTGAAATTAAGGCATTACACATACAGAACTATGAGGTTTTGTTGATATGACATTGCTTTATTGTAGACCATATTGTAAGTGCAGAAGAGAAAGAGCCAAGTTATGGTGCAATATGGGGTTTGGAGGCTTGTGATTACATGCAAAGTTGTCGGAGGGCTGAATATGGCATTAATGTGACATTAGATGGAAAAAAATTAAAATTATCATTAGAAGCTTGAATAATGGGCAAGGTGATCAAGAAGACCAACAACCTCAAGAACAGATGCCAATGTTGCTATTGTTAGTGAGATTTTACTAGGAGTCCACAAAAGTCATTGCATCAAGAGTTTGCAAAAGTGCTCTAACAGTTCAGTGGCTATCTTTTGAAGGACATGGAAGCCACTTTTCATCCAGGAATTGTTCCTTGAAGACTGTTACTGCTTGGGTGTTTTTTGAAATCACTTTGAGATGATAACTGGCTAGAATTGTTTGACAATGTGTTGGCAGTTTTGTAAATAGACATAACTGTCATTATTGAGCAAATGAGAATCTATCTACATAGAGTTGGACAGGTGCAGGGACATCCAAAGATCAATGTACATATTGGATCAATTACGAAAATGTGCTGCCAATGTAGGGGCTTATGTGAAAGTGTGGCCAAGGGCAAACAAAACATTAAGATTCTGCATATGTAACACCTAGGTTTCAATGAAATGGGACAGCTAATGAAAGAGTTGTAACAATCTGAAAATAGGGAGTGAATTATCAACTCCCTGTATATGGTATAAATATCAAAAAGGGGCTTTTAATATTTATCAATGTTTTATTTTCCTTTGTTACATGAATGTATTTACATATGACAGTGGTTTGTATACGAACTACACATTTCATTGCTGTCAGCAAATACAGTTAATGAGAGACAGCACAACAATATGATTTTTTTCATTGCAGTTTTTAAATATCTTTTACAATAATACATGGACACTGAAAGTTATCACCTATCAAATTCAAAGACTAATTAGTGTAGATATATTTTAAAAAATTCTCTTAATAGAGATTAACCTTTTCATAATGAAACCATTTTAGTTCCCCAAAACTCTATTGTTATAAATATTTAATTATTATATAGGTTTTACCCAAAATAATATATTCCAAATTTTACTTAATAATAATCGTTATTTGAAATGATACAGCTCTTCTTCTGTTTTAAATAGTACTCCAAAACTTTTTCTAACCACAATAAACATTTATTCTTCAGCTTCTCTTCCCAATCCCCTATGCTTTTTTCATTCCAGATACTGTCAAAAATAAAGCTCAGTTGTTTTTTTTTTTTGTTTTTTTTTTTTAAATTTCCATAAAGCTTTAACTTCTGAGCTTAAAGATTAGTGCTGTCATGGACATGTCTCCAAGTTGTATAATTTCCTTTAATAATTGTATTTTTATACACCAAGATTAAAAAAATTGTCACTACTAAAAACCCAATCATTTTTTCATTGCAATGCAAACATTATAGAAGCATTTCTTGCTTACAGTGAAAAACTTGTGAAGAAAACTAGATCCTTTTAGTAACTTTGAATAGAAAGATCTATTTTACATTTCACTTGTTATTGGAGTTCTATATACTCTATTTCAATAGAAACAGAAATAGGAGCTAATGAAGTATAGTTGGCAGGAGAACTAAAAGCACATGTTAATGTTTAGGTTAACTGTAATTATCTTTTCTCTCTGCCTGAGTTTGTTTTTTCATTTCTTAAAAGAGCTCTACACAAGTAATTTGCAATGGAATATATTTAGGTAAATATGATTATTGTAACCTAAAGTGAAAAAGGACATAATTGTTATGCATTTTAATGCCCTTTATTTGTGAATTCTTGTTTTAGTTGCTAAAAAAAAAATTCCTACTGAAAGATTAAAATCTTTTATGTTTTTAATATCTTGTATGAATCATATTTTTACTTATATGCCTACTGTAAAATATTTTGTGGAAACATATTTCTCCCCACAAAATAATACATATTTTTTCCAAATTTTCATTGTTACTGATTGACAATGCATGAGCTTAATTAATGGGAAGGGTGGAGTTTTGGTGAAACACTCCCTTTGCCTCCAAAACCCTCACAAATTAACAATCTTTTTATAAAGAAATTTAATGAGGACTTTGATTAACTACTGATAATATTTACATTTTACTTATAGCTGCTTACAAGAGTGCTTGTACTTGCACCCAATTAACAATATTTCACCTAACACATAGTTCTGGTGCTTTTAAAAAGAAGTGCATATACGAGAGATGATATCGAAATTACCTGCCACAAAGATATAAAAGCAAGCTTGAGGTACAGTCAATGTGCATTTACTTCAAAGGAACCACAGGAAGCTACCAAAGCTATTCAAATCTGCTAAGCTTTTTTGAAAGTGATACATATAAAAAAAAAAATCAGAGTTTGGAAGAAGAAAAAGAGTTTGGAATTTTAAATAAGGCCCAGCTCTCTGTGCAATTAATTCTCAATTCCTTTTTAAAAATGCTACTTCCAGTCTGAAACCATCTCATAAAAGTGGATTGTTGTAAAAAATAATAGTTATTTAAAGTAGCTCCACTATTTCAGCGACATATAAAATCAACTATCTAAAAATAGGAAATTGTGATATTTTTTGTTTCTCAAAGATAACGCTGTTGATTTACTATTCAATCAGGTGATACCTTTTATTCTGTTTCCCTACATTTTGCTTATCCATTTCACTTCTTTAATTTATTTTAATTTTATTTTCAGGCTTAACAAAGAAAGTGGCAGTCACATCACATACAGCCTATCAAATCTTTATATGTAAATTTTTTCAGTGTAATTTTATAGTAGTTATTAAATTTATAGGTGCTAAAAATGACATTTTTGTTGAGCTCAAGTTTTTCTAGACTATGAAGGAAAATACCAAGTTGAATGTTTAAAATAATATAAAGAGTCATAACATTACTTACATTTTAAACATGAGGGGCAAAATAAAGTATATACATATATATTTTCAGAGCAGCTAGTTTGGCACATTGCTAATTACTTTTCCTAGCACATATGTACATAAAATGTACATAATACTTAGAAAAGGTATTGTATTCCACCCAAAATTTTGATGTCGAGATTTCAATATAAATACATGTTATGAGACCCTCTCAGTCCAAAAAGGCATTTTTAGAAAAATTTCACTGGTGTATGTGTGTGTGGATAGCATAGCTAAAAATTGAAAAGGCAGTTAAAAACAAAACATGGTATTTATGATTAGTATCTTCCAAGGATGCGACACAAAGATTTTCAAAAAAATTCCCCCACCACAAACTGCGCTTTAAATGGAAAAAGTTTTGAAAATTTTGTTTTTTTCAAAAATGGCTCTAGTGATTTTGATTAAAATATCCTATATTAAAATTATTTACACATAGAAAATAAAATATTTTGAATTTCCTGGGAATAAGCTCTGAAGACTTTTTATTTGGGATGATCTTTCAGAATTTTGCATACATTTTTAGATCTTAAAAGATAGACAAAAACTTATTACACAAAAAATGTATATTTCGTTAAAACACATAATTTGTGTCACATATGTTGTTTTTTTGTTTTGTTTTTGTTTTGTAGAGTTAACTATTTTTGAGATATTCTTTGTTATTGGTTTCAATTTTAAACCACATAAATTTTCTCAAATGGGCCAATGCAAAGTGAACCAAACCTCTATTATTTCTCATGGCAACCAGCTTTTAAAATATTTGACTATTGCTTTAGCATAATGTATTCCCTTATTTCCCTTCTATTTACAAGAAGCAAGTAATAATACTAATTCTGCTAATGTTTATCTCGATTAGCATGTAGATTAAAGAATACTTTTAATGTAAGAATAGTTTGTATTTGGGACAGCTAGAGAAAGTTTGTGAATGGAACACATCAGATTTTTTTATTTGTACTTACAGTATTATGGGCAGTTCTCAAGTCAGCATAAAATATTTATGTTCTGGTGACCTGTTAAGATGAGGTATACATTGTAGGTCTTCAATTTAACTTTTAAAGTTGTAAAGCCAAACCCGCAGAGATGAGGTGCAATACATTTGTGGTTAATGACTTTTATCAGGCAATCTGTTAATTGTTTATATAGAAAAACATGAATTGCATTTATGCAAATTAAATTCTGTGTTTATTTTTACTATCAAATAATTATATATTAGTCTTCTGTATTGTTATTACTAATGTAGAATGCCACTTAACTGAGCTAGGGGTCAACAACCATTTTGGGTAACATTTTTTTACTTTCTCTAGTTCATATGTGCAAGGTACGTAGTGGATAGAGAAGGTATTGTATTTGATACTGAAATTTCACTGGAAATATATGTTTTGAGTGCCCTGAGTCTGAAAAAAAGCATTTTCAGAAAAAGGTCCATGTTTGTGTGTGTGTGTGTGTGAGTGTGTGTGTGTGTGTGTCTCTGTGGACAGCATAGCTCAAATAACCTTAGATACCAAATTTGGTATTTAAGTTGAGTATCTTCCAAGAATGCGATAAGAAGATGTTCAAGAAAATCCCCCCACCCACAACAACCCTTTACATGGAACATTTTTTGAAAATTTTGATTTATTCAAAAATGGCTCTAACAATTTTGATTAAAATACCTTATATTTAGATATTTCTATGACGAACAAACTGTATATCTTCAATTTTCTGGGATTAGCCTCTAAAGACCTCTTCATTCTAGATGACTTTTGTACAACTGGAAAGCAATAAGAGATAGACAAAAACATACTACACAAAAAATGTTCCATTCACATGACTTTCTCTAGCAGTTCAGCAAACATACCTTTTATTCAAAAGATTAATCTATTATCTACATCATGCTATTCAAGACAAGCAAAGTAGAATGTCTTATTATGAGCTAGCTTTCTTGTAAGTAGAAGGGAAATAAGAAAATGCAGAGGCTAAGGCAATAGTCTTGTTCTTACAAGTCGGTCGCTGCATGAAACAATTGAGGGGGTCAGTGCAACAGTGGTCTAACCCATCTTTTTAAAAAATGGAGCATAACTCAGTTAAATACACCTGGTTTCTTTGAGAATAACAAAAACCTAATTTTAATTGAACTGATTGTTCACTGACACTTTTCCAGATTATTACACAATAACACATTGAGTATTGTTAACATAATGTTGAGATATGCCTAACAATTTTTATTAGTGTGATGCAAATATTCTTCTGGGTTAGACCACTGTTGCGCTGACCCCCTCATTTGAAATTCCAATCTCTTTGCTTGCCAGGAGTAAACAAATAAGAAACGAGAAGAAAGATATCTTCCCATTTGAGAAAAAAAAAAAAATGTATATGGCATAAATTGTGTGTTTTAATGAGATCTACATTTTTTGTGTTTCAAGTTTTTGTATTTCTCTTACGAATTGCCAGTTATACAAAAGTCATCCAGAATGAAGAGGTCTTCAGAGGCTATTCTCAGAAAATTCAAGATATACATTTTGTTGGTCATTAAAATATCTTAAATATAAGAAAGAGCCAGTACACTCTCTATGTACATATTATGTGTAGAGAAAGTAAAAAGCAAAACAGAAATACTCCTAAAAGGATTATTAAGTAAGTTTTCTGGAAAACAATAATTGGCCATTTGAGGACATCATGAGGCGGAATATTCTATTTAATCAGGGCAATTATGTGGGACTGTTGAAATAATACAGAGTATTACTCTCTTTTAGCAACGCACTAAGAAATCCCTACTGTGTTTAAGGGAATTTTTAATCAAATTCAAAATGATCTATAACAAGTCATAGTTTGACAGTTTTGCCACTTATAAAGCTTGGAATTGTGGATATTCCTTTTGTCTTACATAATGAAATTACTTGTCAAGAATGGTAAGCACTATTTGCAGGAAGATAGCTAAACTTTTGATGGGTTTAGTGTTTCGCTAGAACACCCTCAAGAAATTCAGTTAGATATTTTAGCACCAGTGGAAGAGTTCGAAGATCTTTTATTCTTTCAAATTTTTTTTTCTCTTAAACATATTCAACAAAATACTCATTTTCACAGGTGTTTGTCAAAATCCTTCAAAATCAGGCAAGTGATAGTTTGTACTATCAACAGACAATCCGAGAAACTTACTGCTCCAAGCTGCATTACATGCTGAATGACTGAAAAGATATTTTTCAGAAATTATGTCTCAAGAGGAAGAGTTTTCAAAGACAAAAAATATCAAATATAAACTGCTGTATTCAGAAGTGTTTGATCTATTTATAACTGCTTGGGCATAACATTTTATGATTATTCTAAATTGAAAGTTTTAAATATATTGTAACCTGAAAACTATGGAAGTTCCCCAAAAACAGCTTTCAAAGTATTTTATAAGCATATGAAAAGTTTTTTGACACCATTTGACTGGGAAAAGAGCTGACTGTAGTATACAGTACAAGAGCGTAGAAATAAAACCATGACTGAACTTGAACTACTGAGCACTAATTCAATGCTAAAACAAAGTTTAAAATGTTAAGATCGCTCTACATACAATTCCTATGGGTTCATTTTAGTAGAAAGTCTTTTTCAGCACTGAGGAGAATCAAAAGTTGCTCTCTTCTAATTTAGAAGAGAAAAGATTTTCTTGTTTTGGAATCTTGTTTCAGCTGAACTTGTCTACTAAAAGAACTCAGGAAAAGGAACAGAAAATTACTAAATTTGCTTGGAAGGAGAAAAGGATGAAATTTCAATTGTCCTGATCTTACAGAGGTTACCTACTAAAATATCAATAGTAATTTTAGATCCAGAAACTAGTTATTTTCTATTACATTTTTATAAAAGCAATGTTATTAAATATAATATTTCAATAATTATTCTTTCACTTTAAACCATTATCCAGTTGCAATTTTTATCTTTAATATTTATTCCTTTGCTTGATAATATTTCATGTTGTGATTTTTATTAAAACAAGCCTATTCCTTGATTTGCTATTGTTTTCTTAAAATTTATAATATTCATTGTTTCAGCTATCTGAATGGTCATCATACACCACTGTATTTTACTGTACTTTTATTCAGTTAAAAGCCATCCCTAAATTTCTGTTATAACAACATTTACCTTTCTTGTTATTGGTGATTAGTTATTTAAAAGGATTTTTATTACACTATTCGGGCAAAATGCAAAGCTCTCCAATGAAGGAAAATAAATACTAATTATTTTAGTGCTAAATGCTTTAAATATAAATATATTCATAAATGATTATGCTATTTCTACAGTATTTGCAGAAATGGAATTGTTTGTTCTAGCCTTGCTTATAATTATGTCATTTAAGAGGATTAGTTAGTATTCATTGATCACCAGACACAAAAGAAAATAACATTTTCCAGTAAAGCCACTGTATTTCTAAAACATACTGTTTGGAACCAAGCTAATCAAATTTCATTTAATAAGAGGCTTTGCATTAGCACTATACATCTTGTGTTGGCCCTTTCTCTTCCCATATTTATGCTCACAGGAACAAACTATGAAGATATTGGTCGCTTGAAATAACAATGTCATTCGTTTTCCCTCTTCCATCTTTAGTTCTTCTTACATACCTACTCTGATTGACAGAAATCTATAACTCTTAAAAGCTTTATTTAAGGTATTTCTCATAATCATAACAATGAGTCTGTATATGCTGGTGTAGGATAATTTAACTTTTATTGGCTTCTTAAAATACTAATGCATACAACTTTTCCATAAATTTTGTTAAATTACAATAATTTCTTTATATCATATGCTGAAAGATTAAGAGCCTGCTTCTCTAAATATGGACTCCTGTTGGCATAACAAGAAAAACTAAGATAGATTTTGTTAATTTCTATTACTTTGCAATGAAATACTTAGAAAATAATATGGCACATGTATATAAGCATAATATATAAAAGCATGATTCTTTATCAAAAAATGCACTGTTTTCTTGTATCAGCTCACAGTTGCTCTACCCAATCCTAGCAATGATGTAAATCATTAGCGTTTATGAACCCTATCAGTGCAACACTGTAACTTATGGTTTATTGCTTATAAGAAATCAGTATCAGAAATCATATTTTGCTGGTAGATACCAGAAAGACCAGAACAGGAAGAACTTTTCTTAAATACCTATCAGTTTATATAAGAAATTTAAAGCTCATAAATATGAAGAAGCAAACTATTCAAGAAAACTCCTTGATAAAGTATACTCTTCATTAAACTAAAATTAGTTTTGTAGGGCCTTGAAGTTATAATAAAATGAGGAATTGTGAGAGTTTGAAACAAAGAAGTTCATATACATGGCAATGCAGAAAGGAACAAATGAAATGCTACTGTTCTTTTTATTTGGCTTATGAGGCATATTTAAGAACAACATTTACTTTAAATTATTTTCCTCTGAATTGTGGTTACTCTTTGAGGAAATAATTTATTTATATTAAAAGTATAACATTCCTAAGAAAACTTTGCATCATCTTAACAAAGCAGTATAAACATTTCTAGAACATGCATATTTCTAAGGCAAAGACTGATCATAGTTTCTCTAAGCCATCATATTAAATATAGCTTGTACTCCCACCCTCTCCCCAAAAATCTATGTCCTTAAGTGGTGTAAGGTAGAAAATGTTTTATGGCTTGAATGTAACTTTTTTTTATTTAGAACTGAAGTATGCAGAACAATTACATAGCATTAATGAACAACTAATTTGAGACTTGTAGATGATACAGGGGTAGCAAAGAAAATACAACATTTAAAATGAATTTGCCCAATATTATACAGTTTTTGTACAGACAATTTGAAATTTAAAAGCATAGATCCCAAAATTCTGGTTGGGATCTAATGCAAATATCTAGTTATATAGAGGTATGAATAATCTAAGAGTTCTGGAATTATAATGACTTTGGACAAGTGTCACATTTTTACATAATATACCCTGTTGGAAAAGGTTTTTGGACGAAAACAACACATTTATTTACTATGCTTCATACCTTTTGTATGCAAATATTTATTTTCCATGTATTTATCATTTTCTTTTTTTCACAAAATTATATATTCTGTCGTTTCTGCATGCCTTTTTTATAAATAAGAAAAATAATATTTTTGAGAAATAAATGCTTTAATAATTTCAATGATCATCGTTCTTGTATTACAGAATTCTGCTTCATTACAAAGGAAGGGGCCTTAATTTAAGAATTCAGGTGCTTTTTCTTTTAAGTAACATGTGTTTGTTAGGATCATAAAAAACAGGTTTAGTTATATACTGTTAAGTACCTAGGAATAATTGTAGGGGTGCAACATTATACTTAATCCCATTTTAAATCTTTATAGTGGTTTCTTTTTTTTCAGAATTTGCTTCAGTTAAGTAATTCTCTCTAATACTCTCTAATAAACTCCAGCTGAACATACTCTAATCTTTCAGAAGGAATAATGCAAAGGTTTACTTTTCAATACTTATTTCATTAATGTATATATTAGGTTATTCAGAAAAATAACCAATTTCACATCTTGACTATTAAATATTTTACAAGGATTATATGTGTGATATGATATGATATGATACAACAATAGAAAGATATATTGTTGCGGTTGTTCCAGAACCAAATAACTCCAGCAACCATTATGTCTATTGAATGAAAAATTATGATCGTAAGATATTCCTTGGAATCTTACGATGCGAAAACAATATACCTCATATAATTAAAAAACCTGGAAGCAATGTAATATTATGATCTGCATATTCCTGTTAATACAGAATCTTGCAAATGAATAGCTTGCACATATGAGGTTTTTGGTATTTAATGTGTTATTAAGTTTATTTGTGCTGAGATCAAAAGAAACACTTAACATTTAAATAACTCTTATTAAAAGGTATTCCTATTACATTGTTGTTTCTCCTGAAACACTTACATTTCTGGAGATAAAAGTTTTGGATTAACAGTAATTTACACACTGTGTTAAAATACTTGATTTATTTGTAGAATTCAAACTCCATTTTATTCAGGGTATTATCATATATCTATGGACTATCCTGAACATCAAATGTGATCATAATTATTGACAGCAACAGCTTAATCAAATTAATAATTTGATGTTACAACAAACAGATAAATGTTTTTCAAAACAAATTTAATATTTGCAGAAAAATTTCAGAGTAATTTACCTTAATGAAGAGCCAATTAAATTGTAGAGCATAAGAGCTGACTGATATTTCACCAGTAAGAATTTTGGATTGCTTTTACAAAGAAAAATTAAAAAATGCCTAAAGCATGAGTGTTTCATTTTAACATATATCTTTATATCCTTTTTTTCCTTCCTTCCTTCTGCCTGTCTATAAATTTTTGCACCATTTGTCAATCTCTATGACTAAAGTGTACATATTGACACACTGGCATTGTTCTATACATAAATATATACACATACATATGTTTTAACAGGCAAACAGAAGCAAATCTCACTACTTATATTGTACACTCCATGGTAAGATTTATATTGCAGCTGTAATCTGCCATAAAAGTTGGTACAAACTATTAGGTTTTAAAAAATAATAAAAATAAAGTAAACTTTAACAATCTGGACCCGTAAAATAACACTTGTTTGGAAAAAAAAAGAGCTTTACAGTAATTGACCTAGTTTAAGTAACTAACTGATTCCATCATGACTTAGACTAAGTTTACAACTCCATATAACTATACTGTATTATGTACATGGGAAGTAATAAGTTTAATTTGGAATATTTTAAACTATATAAACACAAGCTTAGGATATTAGAATTTGAAGTCACCTCATGGCCACTGTTGACTTTGTAATTCCACAGTATATGTCTCTATTTATAGGCAGTACCATAAAATCAAAATATAACACAGTAAATTTCAATTTATAAGCAAGAAAAATTAAGCAGAAAAGCTATAAAGCATTATATTACTTTTGTTTGAATATCTCATTATGAGAACTGGAATGAAATTAATAGCAAATTTATGCATAGGTACTATAGAAAATGCATACACATGAATAGTACTTCTAGCGGTAGAGAAGTATATCAGTTAAATCTAGTAAACTTTGGTATATGATCCTTCTTGGAAAGAATAATGTGAATTAACTTTTCATGTAAAAACCATGAGCATAAAACAACAATAATAATGAAATAAGGCTGGAAAATAATACTTTAACAGAACAGCACTACATATGTGCCAAACATATGTGTCAAATGCAGGATTACAAAGCTATAATAGATGTAATGCTTATAGTTATATTAAGAGCAAATTATAAAGGACAAAATAATTTGTACACTGAAATATGCTTTATTAGGATGAGTAAGAATTTTAATGTGAAAACTATGAAATAAATATTTTACATATATGTTAAGGATTTAATTCAAGCTGTTGCAAACACAAGGAATAGAAAAGAGATTAAAAAAAATAAAAAATTGAGATCCACACATTAATATTAAAATAATGTTTCAAATTATATAATGTGTTGAACATTACAATTAAGTATTTATGAACATCTAATATTACATTATAATAATATGCTGTTTATATTAAATATGCTTATATTCTGAGTATACAATCTTCATGCTTAGTTTTCTTAAAAGTAAGTGTTGTATAAATAAGCTTTAGGGTCAGAAAATAATTCCACATTAAAAGAATTTTGCATTATTTACACACAATAAACCAATATAATTTTCCCCAAAACACAGTCTACCGTATAAAGAATGCTAATGGCTTTTGTAAGGAACATCAGGAGACAACTTATGTTTGCATTCCAAGGAAATAATAATCAACTACTTGTTTAAGATGACCTAGGTATGAAGAAACACTTAAATCTGATTTGTAAAACCTGAATGTGTATGCATAAACTACCAAATATAGTTTTCCATTAGGCGTGCAATAGGTGCTTGAAATTTTCCAATAACTCTTTCCTGTCACTTTTTTGTTGTTAGCAGTGATGAGCAATGTGAAGATCTGGCTTGAGTTAAGTGAACTTATAATCTTGTTTAATACTGTAATCATGTTTTTATGTAAAGAATTAATTACAATTAGTAAATTTCTTTTTATTCATGATACATATTTTAAGCCTGTATAAAAATGCTGTAGGAAATTCATTACAAAACTTGCTTATACTGTTGCTACTCATAAATCTATGATCTCTATGTCAGAGAGCAAAACTGATTAATTGGGGTCATTTTTGGAATTGAAGTCCAACTAGGGATCATTTTCACACATGTTACAGATTGAACCAGATCTCTTTTAGTGGTAGATCAAAAATTGAAATACTCATATCTTGGCACTCCCTCCCATGAGACCAAGTTTGAAAAAAAAGAAAAATTAGAATGACCGACTCATCATATTTATTTCCATGTATATATTGGTGTTTAAAAGGTATTAAAATAAGAGAATTTACAACAATGAGCCTTTTTTGTTTCTGTTGGGAGAGAAAAAATGAGTCATATGCAGCTGATATTCTCTTCACTATATGAACTCTTGGTGGTTAGTTATTTTCTGAGAGATCTTATGAGCAAATACTTGTAGTCTTGATGCAGACAAAGTTATCAATGCCACCATGCAGCTGATCATTGAATGGAAGACAGACCTTAAGTCAATGTTACAACTTAAAACTTCATAATCTTATTCTGGAGAATTGAGACCTAATGGGAGAGAAAGCCAAGACATATTATTTCTATTTTTGATATATTTTCACAATAAAAAATTGCAGTTCAATCTGCAACATTGATGTGATAATGGTCCCTTGTAGAATGTGACAAATGAGATTTGCCTTGTGGATAGAGATCAACATTTCAAACATCTGCTTAAGAAAGATACCTTTAACATCCAAGGTCTTTGAAATGCAGCATCCATTAGCATTGCTAATGGAAGACTGTTTATGCTATGCAGCTGGGCATCTGTCATGCAGTCAGAACATTAAAAGCATGTACCTCTTAATTTTATTTTCTTTTCATCTTCCTGCAATAAAGTTAAAATAAGTTTATGTATATAAAACTAGTTGCTTCTTACTTCTTTCTTTCATATGAGTGCTCAGACTTTTACATATATAAACAACTTAAAAATGAGCAGAGTAGGTAGGTACTGTGAAGATAGTGTTTCTGTTATCTGTTACATATTCTGTTTAATAGATCTAATAGATTGTATATAAGTTACTGATTCAGTCTGTTGCAGTTATTTGGCAGACTGCATATAGGTATTTGATACACAAATCTATTACAATGTTACCTGCACAAAGATCAGTATTAGAATTTCATGTTCTTTCTTTGCTTCTTTGGCTTTGCTCAAATAATGGTGTGCTAGAATAAAGATTCTTGAATGGTACTTAAATTATTATTTGAATAGGTACAAGATTTATTTGTATGAAATGAAGAAAAGCATAATATTGTAGCACACTTATTCAAATGGTGGTGGTTTAAAATCCCAAAGCTCTTTATGGACAGTGCTTGGAATATTTTAAACTAGAAAGGCTTTTATGAGTTATAGCTTCACTTTAAGTAAGCCATCACCAAGCTTATGCTTACACATTTAAAATAACCTGAACTTTGGGACCTTTAATTGTATAAAACATGACAAGGATGCTGAATTTGCAACAGTGACCATGACAAATAACTTCAGGATCTTAGTTCAATAAAACAGATTCGTTATGTTTGGAAATATCAAAATAAATAATTAATTGCTTATATATAAAACATTGCTTACTTTCATTCCCTCTTTCTTTCTCAGAAGGAGACATTCTAATCTTCATTTTGTACTTATTCACTACTACTTCTTTGTCTCTTCTTGCTCTAAATTCTCAGGTTAGCATCATGTTCATATTTTGGATATAAGACAATGACTTACATGTTGTCAGATAATATTTTGTTATTACATTTTAAAGTGCAATATTTCATGCATATTCACTAACAATATCTTGCAACAAGAAAAATGGAAAGAATGGGCAATTGAAAAATATTAAATCCACTGTAATTACCATACCATTTGGTAATAAACAGCCAATGCAATATTTTCGTTATTTCATTGTAAAACCCACAAATATTTTGTTTTAAAATATGTCAAAGTGTGATTTTATCTTATTCAATTTTTATGCCCCTAAAGCAGTAGGAGGTAGCTAGAGCCACTGAAACCTACTCTTCAAATATTTTCATTAAATTCATAATATATTAAATATTACAGAGTTCATGATTTGCAGATTCACAGTTTTAGTGTTACAATTCCAAGTTTTATTATTCGTCACTATCTTGCATACTGAAACTTAATCTAGAAAAGGAAAATCACAATGAAAGCAAATACTGCTAACCCGAGAACTATTTTTTGCTTAAAAGGGAAGTTTTGTTTCATTCATATTTCTTGGATAATGTACAAAGCTGTTTTATCATAATCTGCTGGATACATACTTGTTGCATACATTTGTTAATTATTTGAATCCATCAGAGGCATAACTAGACCTTAAGGTCTACAATGAATCACTATATTTATTATTCATTATTACAAATGACTTGTCTTATGCCAATGTTGTTACTGTAAGACTAGGAATAAGTTTTTGCTCGTTTTGTATTGTGTAGGTACTTTGAATACAGAAACATCATTACTGCCTTACATAAATTTAGTTGGATGAGCTAAAAACGTGTTCTTAAGTGAAAATGAGCAGTACATCTGAATTTTTTCTTATTTTTTGACAATGTTTAATCCAACTTTTATTATGGCACTATAGGCGATGTACCTACACCTGAGTGCATTAAAATTTTCAGTACAGCATGAAGTAATGATGGATTGTTAGTATGCAGTAGGCTGTTCCAACTTGACTTGTCTGAGCCAGAGTACATGTGCATACTCAACCACAAATCTAGGAGCAGAGCTGGACGGGGGAGTGTGATAAACAATACATAACTGGCAACGGTTAAACTACAATACTGGGTCCAGCTACTTCATTATTCAGCCGGGATGATAGCTTGGCCTCAATGCAAACCATATTGGATGTTGGAGTATTCTCCTGAGAGTTAAGAGTTACTCACTGTGCTTTTGGTGCACATCCAAGCCAGAACGGCCTGGTATACAGCATAGATAACATACAAATAAATGTTGATGAATTTTTCTGAAAGTAACTATTCTCATTAAACAAAACACTGATACTACTGCAGGTGCAGTATTTATACTGAGATTAGAGGACTGTAATTGTACAGTATGAGTAATAATAATTATCCTCAATCCTTTGTATAAGCTAATTTAAACAGGTTTATAGAAACCAGAAAATCTTTTACCATAAATTATTTTACATTTACAACAGGTTGAAAAATAAATGATAGTTCTCTCAACCTTAAAGACAGCATGAAGTTAAATGGGATATCTCTGTCTCTATCTAAAGAAAATTCTAAGGAAAACACGTTTTTCAGTAAAAGTTCAATATTTGTGTTTCTATACTTATGATGCAGGAACTAATAAACAGAATGCAACAATATTTTGTTCTTTACTAGAGTTAACCATAGTGCTGATATTGGCCTGTTTTGAACTCTCTACTTTAATAAGGTGATCATTATGATTTTTTAAATCAAAGAATATTGGAGAATCTATACCAGTGCAGTAGAAAAGTCAACCAGCAGAAATTTTTTTTTGTTATTGGGTTTACCAAAGGGGCCAAGCAAGAGAAAATGTTGACAAGGGTTTGAGAAAGATTTTAAAACAAGCTGAATTCTATAACTGTTTGCATTCATTATCTATGACAAACGATAGTCATCCATCTACAGATACAACTCAAGGTGCGAGGCAGAAGGCAGATAGTATGTTTTAGTAAAGTTTAACATAAGTTTTAAGGAAGTGTTTATGGCATGTGAAGTGTTAACGTAAGTTATTTGTTTTGATTTCACATAAATATGTGGTTAAGGACTTATAGATGCTTGGAAGAGATGAAATGTTGGTAATCTAGGAAGAAATGCATAATAAGAATGTTTAAAATATTGAAGTAAAATGAATGTTAGTAAATAAATGAAACAGCTAAAACTACCAGGTGTTCAGAAACAGGAGTATATAGGATAAAAAAGAAACATAAGAAAGGACTGTAAGAATTCCATTAAACAGCAAGCAATTAGGGCGAGGGAAACCAAAACACACTAGATTAACACAATGCAATGGAATAGTGCAAAACACAATGTGGTGCCTTGTTCATTCTTTGCTCTTTTGCAACATTCCACCCATCTGAATGTAATTTTGTCAAGAGTAAACAATGATGATGTTCTACAAAATTAAAACTTTTATCATTTTATATGTTCAATTTGATATCTTTTTAATATATTTCAAGGTACTAAAAGTATAAAGTTGAGAGATAAAGTGCAAATGAAAAATAAATGCAATACATAATTTCACCATTTGATGATGTATAATTAAAAAATGACATTGAATTGGCAGACCTATTGCAGCTGAGTGTCAAAGTTCTAATGTATGTATAGTAAATATGGCAACAGGACACTCCATTTAGCTGATACTGTCTTTTAAACTTGAGACATGCTTTAGATATGTATTGAACTTTTGAGATATTCTTTGTAATCCCTATATCATTTTTAGGTAAATATGATATGAGGAGAGTCTTTAGAGACGAAAAGATGTATTATAAATTTTAAACATATTTTATTACAGTATTATGTAGTATAATGTTATGTTTCTAATAAACATATCCATTATATTTGAGTTATGGCTTTGGCTGAATAGCTACAGTTAAATCCAAGCTGTAACTTTTAATATACTAAGCATTTTAATAAATTAAGTCAAACAGATATATCATTGTCACACTTGTATGTAGTTATGCCCCTGATTACCACATTATTAAATGTTTTCACTTTAAACTACATTTTATATATGTAACAGAGAAACAGCAAATGTTAATGATGTGCTTTCATTACAGTGATTGGTTAATGGCATGCACATTTCACTAAATAAAATATTAAAATATAAATTAAACAAAAGGCTTCCTCTTTCATTGTCTGCATGTAGTTGTTGCTAGATTTCTTGTTTAGTGCTTGTTGCATTCAAGTGTCATCCTCTTCCAAATAAACATGAGAGGAAGGTGGTGAAGTAGTATGATATGTAACAGAAGTCAGTCTCTTTTCACAGACTGAGGCACATGCCTTCCAGTCTGAGGCAAATGCTTCACAACATATATTTATATATGTATATATTATATATACAATTACACTCACATACACACATAGACACATACACACACGCAAACATGCTGGACAATCAGACACAAGAACCTATGGGAGTTACATTGGGAACATAATGGACTCTTCTTAAGTACCACAACTTGCTACAAATGAGTTTTTCTGGCATAGCAAAGTCATTTTGGGAATACTGCTTCATTCCTTGCACTGAAAAAAAACTCATGTAACACAGCAGTCTCATGAATACCTGTTCATATTGGCAGCATCTTCCAACACAGTATTGGCAACAGTTGGCTTTATTCCTGAAAAAATAAAATAACTCCATTATTTTGCTAAACTAGATGTAATAATTTGATGACTGAAAACTTCACACTTTCAACTAATTATCTACACTGTGTTTTCACTATCAAAGTATTTATAACACAAAGAATTTTATAAATATATTTTAGATATCAGATCAAATATATACAAAACATGTATTAAGGTTTATAAGGATATTAAGCATAATATTTCTCTGTAAGCTTTACAATGTGATATTAATTGAAAATAAATAAATTATTCCATTTTATTTTTATTTTAATATTAATTATAATTTTTTTATTTTTATTATATTTTATTATAATTGCAAAAGCTGATAAAAATAATTATCTGAATCAAATCTCAATTGCTTTGCAGGAATTACAATCACAGCTTTAATTACATTATGATACTTCATTCCTGCCGACAAACCTCTGTTAATAAGCAGGTTTATTCTTATTATTCCATACTCTAGACAAGATTATCAGTTTGAGTGAGTGGTATAGATAAAATGAATATTTCTGCATTTTCACATTTTATTTTAAGCTACAATAATTCTTTTTACCTCATATTTCTCTCTAATACTCTTGTTCTATTTAGTACTTGTGATGAAAATTGTTCCATAATCTTGAGTTTCCCTTACAATCACTGAACTCATTTTGAAGCAAGTGTCCATTTCATCATAATCATTGTGAATTATACTCCTCACCCCGTGTAGAACCTTGGCCTTCTTCTTCATTTGCCTCCAATTTTCTCTGTACCCAGCTTTTCTTTTCCATCTTTTTATGTCTAGCTTAACTGTCTCCCTCTAAGACATCTACCCATCTTTTCTTGAGTCTATCTCTTCTATGTATTTAGTTTGGTATTCTGAAAAAATATTTTCCTAACTGATCATATTTCTAACTATTTTTTGAGTATGACCCGGCCACCTTATATTTCTATGTTTATTTTTATTATTGAGGTAATAATTGGGAAGAAAGTATTGTTTGCACATCACCACTGAACAGATCACTATCAGGCTTCTATCCAAGGCTTCCTCAATATCTTTTCAAGGTGCTGGGCGAGTATTTGTGGAATAATGTATTATTGTGAGTTCTGTGATTGTTCAAAATGAGCTTATGGTAAAAAGTCCCATTGTTGTGAAGCAGGAAATGTTGTGTACAATGAAAATATGCCTCATCTAAAGGAATTGTATGGTAATACAGAATAAACAAAATATTGTGAGAAAGTGTATGAAGTGTTCAACAATTTAAGGATAAAAGTGCATGATGAAACTCAACCTGTACATGATCACTGATGATTGAAGAACCAATTTAACAACAAAATTATGCCAGTCAGATAGTAAAACCTTGATTAGTTACAGATTCCTTTCCCAAATATTTTTCATTCTTTGCTCAGCAAAATTTGTGACTGAGCATCTTTGCTTAAGGGCAGCAGATGTCTATAATATAGGAATTCTAAAACTTCTGGACAGATACGGCAAATGCTTAAATGATGTAGATGGAGAATGTGGAGAAATAAAGTAAGCTTCAGCTTTGTTACTGACATTTTTTTAAAATGAAATATTTTGTTTTAAATTCATTAAAACCAAAGGATTATTGCTTCCTGTAACCTATTCATATATCTCAAGCCTGATCAAGAGACCTCTGAGCAAAATTAAGTGGACTTTCATGCCCAATGTAGAATGGGATGTTAAGAATCAAAACAGTTAAAGAGCATCCATAAATAAAACTCAATTTAATTTGAAATATGGAACACAAATTGTATTGCTTATCATTTAGAGTTATAAGGAATTTTCTTTCCACTTCTTTTCCTGTTCTATCTTCATGTATTGCTTTACTTATATTCACTTCTACGTGTAAGTCATCTGCTCTTTCCTCTAGTATAGAAAAGCTTGGTTCCTGTACTCTTATGTTTCTAGCAATAACTGCTACATCATCTCATATGTTATCAATAAACATACACATATATTTAATAAATTGTTCATCAAAATATCAAATTCATCATTGCAATACTATGTTGGTTTGCTGCTTCCTGACATTGTATAAATTGAACATTATTGGAATTTCAATTTTAAAACTAGGAAATAACTGACAGTAAATTTATGCAAGAGTTGTGCCCCCAAAATAAAAACATGGATGTGTTGTTCTCGCATGATTTTCTCCACTCACTCTTCTACTCTTCTATAAATTATTTTTACATAAGCTTATTCTTCTACAAGATATAAACGACTTTAGTTGCAGATTTACACATTTCATTTTGGATATAAGAAGCATGTGATAGGCTAAAGTGATAGACTTTTAAAATGGGGATTGTTGTCTAATGGTTTTGATGCTTCTTCCATGAGAGAAAGGAATAAGAACTTACTGCTTGACAAAAGTATAAATATTTATAATCTCAAACCAATTATTTTAAATATCTCTGAAATGACTTGTGCTAAAAATTTTAATTACTTTCTCTAGCACGTATGTACATACAATGTATATAGTAGTAGTAAGATTTTGCCTTTCTTTAAATGAAGAAAGTTGTAGTAGCTTCAAGTGTTTCCTCTATTTCTGACGCGGTATCGAGAAATAATTACTCAAATGGTGATTTTTAAAATACTAAACAGCTTTATAATAATAGTATTAGCAGCACAAATGAAGATAGACTAATCACGCAAAAAACTGATACATGTGGCGAAGGAATGTGCTGCAGGAAACTCCGCGAACAGATAACGTCGCTTCATAAAGTAATGTAATTAATAATCAAAGATCTCCAAGATTCTAGGGATATAAATATCCAGCTACTTGAGATCAGTTCCTTGTAGCTACAAAATGATAACAACGAGAAAAGTGCAGAAGGTAACACCACTTCACCGGAAAACAATGAAAAAGACCTCGTGGCAACAGGAGCGGAATGGAGACGCGCAAACAGAAAGAAAACGGTATCCAGTAAGTAAACAAATCTGCATAGCAAGGAAATCCGCCTGCAAAATCGCTTCCAGGCACTACAGGGTGTAAATGAAAACAATGAACTATTAACGGAATTATCGACATGCAATGACGATAACATTTTCGACGAGAGATAGGAATTCAAATACGAAAGAAATAAGGCCATTGTTTTAGGAAATTCAATGGTAAGGCACGCAATTAATCACCTCGATGAAGACATAAAGGTGTACTGTTATCCTGGAGCTCAACTTCAACATATTAGAAATCAGCTAGTGAAAAATACCGACGATCCTGACGTCGTGGTTATCCATGCGGGAACCAATAACATTAATACGGCAAGCACACCAGAAGACATCATGCATGAACTCACCGAGGTTGTGTCGGTCGGCAAAGAATTGTTTCCACGGGCCAAATTCTGCATTACCGGGATTATACGTCGTCGGGACGAGGATCTGCGTTACATCGAGGGAATCAACTCTACATTCGACTGGGTCTGTAAACTTTATGATTCTACATTTGTTGAGAGTAATGCATGGTTAGGAGATATGGATTTAGGTAGGGATGGGCTTCACTTGAACAGGAAAGGTGTAGCAAAGTTTGCTAATCTCTTAAACAGGGTAATAGACCTTCTCATTCCAAAAAACTAGTCAAGTGGGATAGCGGTAGAATAAATTGTGAAAGCCCAGCTTCTAATATAAGTTCAAATGTAGATAGTAAATTAGTAAAAAACAGATATACTCAAATAAATCAGAACCAACCAGCCAGGGTAAATATAATTGGAAAGAGAGTAGTCCTGACAATTCATCTTTACATGTACTACATCAAAATATTCAAAGTATAAAAAGTAAATTACTCAATCTAGAAGTGCTACTAAACAGTAACTGGAAGCATATTGGTATAATTTGTATAACAGAGCATTGGTTAAATAGTTGTGAGCTTAAGGAACTTAGAATACCAAACTTTAACATTGTACATGGTTATTGTAGAACTACTAAAAAGAATGGTGGTTCTCTGATTATGGCTAGAAATACATTGTCTGCAAAACCGATAACGAAGCATGAAAGTCTGAATGTTGATGAGCATTTTGAGGCTAGTGTCATAGAAATCCTTAACAAATTAGTTATTATCTGTATATATCGTAATCCAACAAGTGACTAACTACCTTTTTTAGAAAAACTGGACTCTGTTCTATTTGAACTGTATAAGACTAGTAAAAATGTTATGATTTTAGGTGATATGAACATTGATCTTCTAACCAGCAGTAATGATAAGGCAAAATTTATAACACTCCTGAATACGTACGGATTGAAACCAACAGTAGAGGTACCCACAAGAGTTACCGAAACTTCAATTAGTGCAATAGATCAAATAATAATAAACAACGATGTAAAAGATTATGAGGTTAATGTAATTAATACTTGTTTATCAGACCATTTTGCCCAGACCATATCATTGAAATTCAACCAGAGTCAAAAGATTGTAAATTCAAGCACTTTATTTAAAAAAGTTCGTCAAATACATAGGGAAAATCATGACTATTTTCATTATCTATTGAGCAAAGAGACATGGGAAGAAGTTCATTCAGGGGAATCAGTAGATGAAATAAGTAATAAATTCATAAATATATTTAATTACCATTACGAACTGGCATTTCCCATAGTTAAGCGAAAAATAATGATTGGGCCATCAAAATGGATAACTAAAAGTATAACAACTTCTAAAGAAAAACTGAGATTGCTGAGTGAACTTGTCAAGAAAGTTAATGTATCACAAAGTTTCAAAATATATTACAATAGATATAAAAGCATTTACAGATCTGTCATAAAATCTGCTAAATTAATGAATAATTATAAAAAGATTAGCATCTCGAAGAATAAACATAAGGCAATGTGGGATGTAATAAAACAGGAAACCAACCAAAAAAAACTATTTACAGAAAATATTCAATTAAAAATTAATGACAATGCAGTTAGTAATCCCAAAGAAATAGCTAATGTTTTTAATAACTACTTTGTGGAAATTACAAAGAAAATGCAGAATACAAACTGTGCGAAAGGAATTGAGAACATTCATGTGCCTACATATGACAATTCAATTTTTTTTGGAACCAGCCACCGAAAATGAAGTATTGGCTATCATTAGTGAATTAAAATATAAAGAAACAGAGACATGGGATGGGAGCTCAAACGAAATCATTAAAAATGTAGTAATTATGTAATAAAACCCCTTTGCTTTTTAATTAATAAATCGCTGGATAATGGTCAATTCCCAAAAGCTTTGAAGAAAGCTCTAGTAAAACCTCTTTTTAAAAAAGGAGATGAATCTGAAGCCAATAATTACAGACCAATAACGTTACTATCAGTTTTTTCAAAAATCATTGAAAAAGTCATGTATAGAGGGATAATTCAATTTTTTTACTAAATTTAATATAATAAATTCTTGTCAGTTTGGTTTCCAGAAATTGAAAACAACTAGTTCCGCAATTATGAATTTTGTTGATAGTATATATGATACATTGGATAAAGGTGAGCCAGGGGTGGGTTTATTTCTCGACTTGACTAAGGCATTTGATATGGTTGATCACAAAATTTTGCTAAATAAACTCCATAACTATGAAATAAGAGGTATTGCTTATAATTGGTTTAATACTTACCTAGAAAAGAGAGAACAAATAGTGCAAATTGATTATCTTGACACAAATTCAACACTCAAAAAGGAATTTTCAAGTAAAAGAAAGGTTTCAACCGAGTACCCCAAGGATCAGTTCTGGGGCCCCTTTTATTCTTGATCTACATTAATGATCTGCCTCATTATATTAAAAGTGAATCTGATGTAAAAATTACTTTATTTGCTGATGATACAAGTATATTCATAAGTGGGAAGGACAGTATGAAGCTTGATTCCATCATATCAAGCACCATAAGCAAAGTTTCAAACTGGTTCAAAGTAAATAAACTAATAATCAATGAGGATAAAACTATAGCTGTCCAATTTCATAATAGAACCTTAAAGAATCAAGGACTGCCGAGCATTAAATTTGGATCAAAAATAATTCAACTAAGCACGAAAGCTAAATTTTTGGGTCTGTGGGTTGACCAATATCTCAGGTGGGACAAACATGTGGAGACATTGACAAATAAGTTAAGTAGAGTGTGTTTTATCCTCTACCAACTAAAGTCTCGTGTTTTTAGTGAGGTATTAAAAACTTGCTATTATGCTTACTTTCACTCACTGTTGTTATATGGAATAAAGCTATGGGGAAATTCTAGTTACAGTAATGCAATATTTAAATTGCAAAAGAGAGTGTTGAGAATCATGTTGGGCATTCCCCCCAGAGAAAGCTGTAGAGAGCATTTTAAGAAACTAAACATACTCACCTTTCCAAGTCTTTACATAAAAGAAATATTAATTTATGTTAAAAGTGGTTTGAGTAAATTAACAGCAAACTCGGATATACATGCGCACAATACTAGGAACAAAAACAAGCTGCACTTAAAGACCCATAGAACTAAACTTTTTCAGAAATCATTCAAATATAGTGGCATCAAATTATTCAATCAACTTCCTGATCCGTTAAAAGGTATTAAGTCTGTTACCAAGTTTAAAAAGGAAATTCATGAATTCCTAAATCTCAATCAATTCTATTCGGTGGAAGAATATATGAGATACAGTGATAAGACCTGAGAGTCTGTATTTTTGAGTATTCTGTTAGTAAAAATGTAATAGTGGAAAATTGTGATTAATTGTATTTATTACTGTAATACTATTGTGTAAACATTGATAGTTGTAAATATTTGTATGCTAAATTTTGATGTTTACTTCAGCTGTTGTACATAAAAGATTCTTGAATTAGTGTCTGAAAATGAAGTTTAATAATTGTGAATTATTGTGTGGTCTAATTTTTTATATAATGAGTATTTTTCAAAACAAAAAAGTTAATCGCTGTATGAAATATTCATTGGTAACTATCTATTTATGTAAATTGTAAATATGTTTCTACTTAACTGTAAACACTGACTTATCCTATATCATGTATATGATTTACAGGACTACTAAATTGAATTGAATTGAATTGAAAAAATGCTTTACAAGTAATACAAAGGTCATGTACATTCATTCACAGGCTATTCCCAGAAAATTCAAGATATGCAAGTTGCTATTAAAATAGCCTAAACATTTGGTATTTTAATCAAAATTGTTAGTCATTTTTGAGAAAATCAGAATTAACGAATGCTTTTCCAATTAAAGGGTAGTTTGTGATGAGAAGATTTCTTTTTTAAATCTTTAGGCTTCATCTTTGGGTGTTGAACTTTAAATACCAAGTTCATGTTTAACACATTTTTCATTTTTGAGTTATTCTATTCATGCACTCATAATCATACTGTTCTGCCTCATATTCAAGAGGTTTGAGTTTAAATCTTGGATGAACTGAGTTACCCGGATAAACTTTTTCTGGGCCTTTTGTATATCTTTATTAATTTTTTTTAAACCATTTCTTTTATAAACTTGCTTTTGTCCTTTATGATCATATCAGACAGCGTGACTCTAGAAATAAATTGCTGTTTTAAGAGCTTCATTTATTTCTTAGTTTAACATCCTTTAACCAAGTTGGTTATATATAATTTTTACTTTCTCTACACTTACTATGTACATAGTTTATAGAGAAGGTATTGCATTCCACCCAAAATTCGATACCGAGATTTCACCGGAAATGCATGTTTTGGGTAGCCCTGAATAAAAAAATGCATTTTTAGAAACATGTCCGTGTGTGTGTGTGTGTGTGTGTGTGGGCAGCATAGTTCAAAAACGAAAAGACCGTTAAATACCAAACTTGGTATTTAAGTTTGGTATCTTCCAAGGATGCGACATGAAGATGGGAAAAATTTCAAAAATTTTGTTTTTCTTAAAAATGGCTATAACGATTTTGATTAAAATACCATATATTTATGCCATTTTTATCACAAATAAAATGTATATCTTGAATTTTTTGGGAATAGCTTTTAAAGCCCTATTTATTCTGGATGAATTTTGCTTAATTTGGTATAACTAGTAAACCGTGAGGGATAGACAAAAACGTAAAACACAAAAAATGTAGACCTTGTTGAAATACACAAGTTATGTCATACACATTTTTTTTTGTGGAGCTTACCGTTTTCGAGGTATTGTTTGTTATTAGTTTCAATTGTGAAGTATTTATACTTTTCTCAGACGGAAGTGTAGGATTTTCTTTTGCTCTATTCCTGGCCAAGCAAAGAAGCGATTTGCAATGACAATCGCATAACGACAGCTTTTAAAACATTTGACTTTCGCTTTAGCATAACACATTCCTTTAGTTCCCTTCTACTTATAAGGAACTAAGTAATAGGAACATTCTGCTAACGTTTATCTCGATTAGCGTTGAGTAGAGTGAAGAATTATCTTTTGTAAGAAGTTTGTAGAGTAGCTAGAGAAAGTCATGTGAGTGTAACACATCAGATTTTTTTATGTTAATACCCACTTTTACTACATAGTCACTGCAGGCGATGATACTGATGATACATGGAATGAAGATGGAGCACCAATAGAATGCGATGGCAAGGGAACCTGGAGAACCTGGAGAAAATCTGCCCTTGCACCGCTTTGTCTGCCACATATCCCACATACATAGGTAGGTCATATTGAATGGCAAATGAATTAAAGAGGTGAAATGGTGCTCAAGTGAGCCACAAGTTCACAAAGTTTAGAATTGCTTGATAATTCAATCTTCTGAGAAAATCCAGGAAATCATCTTATCCAAATGTTACAGTAATCTCATACTGTGAACTTTTCAAACGTGCGGCAGATATACTACTCTCAGTCCACAGAGTATTGCTTTTTCATCTTTGCAATATACAAATTATTATATTTTTTATAAACACAGTTCCCAATCTCTGGATAGGACAGGTAGTGACCGTGATCAATGACAAATATCTTCTTCCTTTAATATTATTTTGTAGATTTGTTTATAATATACTTAAGATTTCCATAATATTTATTTCTTCATCTACTTTTGTAAAACTAATTCTAAAGTGCAAATTTATTGTGTGCTAAAATTTTATGTTTAATTTGTTTCGTTTCCTGCAGCAAACATCCATGAATATCATATGGAATTTTGGAATAATTTTATTGAATTATAGGTTGATTTGTACAATTTGTTTATGAATTTTAAAAAGTATGAATAACTTGACATTATTGTTAGTAAATATATTTTTAATAAAACTTTAAGTGCTAAGAATTTTGTAGCAATCATGATCCAACCAAGTAGAGTGTACCCATAGAATGGAAACAAGGTAAACAGGATGTATTAAGGGTATGTATGACTGAAATTTCATAAAAAGTCAACCTTTTATTTTTAATTCCATAAAATGACTTAAACATTTTGAAACATAAAAAAAGGTATAATTTGCCACCAGGCGTCATTTTTAAATTCTTTAACTGGAGCTACAGCAAGTGCTAGAGGTGAAACTGTACTTGGCAAGAAAAACTTCAGTTCGACGAGATTCCATTCGCTTCATGCAAAGTAAAAAACGAAGTTAAACAGAAGAAAAGGACAGAAAAGTCGTCAGCAGCAGAGGAGAAGGAAAGGAAAGCTCAGGGTCTAGCCTACCTACGTGGTGGATCTTAACTCGAGTCATGCATTCAAATCTTTTCTTTTTTCCCACTATTGATATTTTCAGATTATTCTACCTGTAAAATGCTCCTTGCAGAGCAGTTTTTATACCTACAGATATAAAATTTGCTATGTTCACAGTGGTATAATGAATAAGAATTGTCCTAGGTTTCACTATCAGATTATTTAAGCACATTTTTTCAATGTTCAAAAACGAAAATTATATTTTATGGCAAAAAAAGCACATTCCTAAATTTAAAAATTCTTAGAGTCTAAACCAGAGAACACACAGAGAAACCTAGGAAAATTTTAAAAACTAGAGGTATTGTGAACCTAAGGTTAAAATATCGGACCAATTTTTTTTTTTTTTTTTTTTGCCGCAAAGGACATTTTAGTGACATGACAAAAATAAACAATTTGACCATAATCTCCAAACCATTGGAGCAAAATAGATAACATTTTCAATGTATTTTATTTGCATTACATTAATCTGTGGGATAAATTTAAAAAAAAGTTAGCATTATTAGTTTGGAATTTCAAACTTTCAGTCACACATGTCCTTAAGTGAATTCCCTGCATTGTTTTTTGTAGTATAAAACCATTAATTAATGTCAACTTAAACTAACTCCTGATGTTACCTACCTGCTGCCTCGCAACTGCCGGAGAACTTGGTCTCTATGACAAATCCGGTCGCACAAGAGTCCTTGAGCATGTGGCACCAAGAATGGTAAGTGCGATTGTTGGTGCCGCAGATGGGGCCGCCTAGGTCCCTCCGTGTTCCCGAGGGGCTCCGGGGACGAGGACAGCGATAGCCGCAGGTGACACAGCGTGGGGTGCCCGTGTTCAGCTCCGTGAGGCAAGATTGTCTCTCTCGACAACGTATGCTTCCGCAAGACGCCAGTTCTGCAACATTGGCCTCCGTTACTGCGTCACAATCAAGCACAAAATTGTAACTTAGGATCCATCTCAGTTGTCACAATAACCGAGACAAATGTAGGTATACTATATATAGAAGTATAAGCCGGCCAGGCCAGTGCAGTCCTGCCATAGGAGCGGAGAGCAGGCGAACTAACATAACGAGGCAATTCGACTTCATTCATACGTCATGAAATGCTGTACAATCCAGTTTACTTCACCAGCACGCCGCGTAGTATTCAGTGACTGATGGAACGCAAAGCGTTTTTATCTATAATGCGCTAAAGATTTGTGACGAAGAGAAGAAATAAACTCATAAAATACTTATCACAAATTATACTGAACTTGTCACTTCTACCAGTTAGAATAAGACAGCGATATATAAGACCAGAAAGTAGGGCCGGCTTGAAGAAGGTGGGACGAGCAAAATTACATTACCTCACAAGATTGGTAAACTTCTTGCAACAAAGTTGTTTTTGACGAAATGGACGAGTGTGTCATTAGAGAAAAATATCAGGAGTATTACGAGGTTAAAAAATCTCTACGCTGAGAAAATTATTGAACTTTTGCAAGAAGGAGAATACTTTCTTTGGATGTAAAGAAAAACTTAGGAAAATATTGACATTTAAAAAGTGTAAAGATAAATGAGTTTACTGTGAGAACGCTCTTACATAGTTCAAAGAGCATAATTTCTTAGAATGCTATTGGGTCAACAACAGCAAATGACTGGAAAAACTCGATTCAGAAGGTGAAAATATCCAAGAATTGAAATAGAGATGCACTAATGGAAGGAGAAATGGAAAGAATAATAATCAATTCAGGATTCAATAGCAATGCTGAATCGGGAGAAGAAACAGCAACTGGATCGGAGACCGACACGGCAAATGAAAGAGATATTACGGAATAATGCATGCGAGAGAGTGAAAGAGATGTACAAATTTATTGTATTGTGATGGATTTGAGAATATATTTGACTGCTATGATATGAATATACACACGATTTTATCACACACACTCAACGGAAATGTCATTATGAACTATCGCTCGCACTTTCCCAACTGGACTGTACAGGCGGGCGGGGAAGCCATTACATGTACAAGTGGCGCTCCCCAGTACAGGACTTCACTCGCATTGGCCGGCTTATACTAGATTATATTAAAAGAGAACAAGGAAAACTGGAATTAAATATTGATATTCACAAGCATAACACACGAAGAAAAAAATATCTTCATGTTCAGATCTTCAGGACGAATATTCTAAAAAGTAACCTCACAAATGTAGGCATCAAACTCTATAATAATTTACCAGAAAAAATAAAATAACCTCCAAATATAAAAAAAATTAACACAGAGATTTGAAGCTTTCTATATAAGCTTTCTAAAATTATATAAATATATGTAAATGTATTCAGTGAATATTCAGTAACGATAAACGAAAATGAACAAGTTCTAATCATGTGTTCTTCACTTTGTTAGGCATCAACTTACAGACAAGTTTAAACTGGGCATGCACCAGAAGATCCGAGACCGCATGGGCAGAGTCGTTTTTGTCATAAACCGAATCGACTATGAAGTTAACGTTATTAAAGGCTGTCCAAATCGTCGTGACATTCCCCCACTCCTGAACATGGCTGCGCAATAATACTAACTAGCCCTTTGCATAATAAGAGAGATGGGGGAGCAGTGTTCCAACTGTTATGTGATATGTGGTACCTTGTTCCACTCTTATCTTTCCCCTCATTTCTCCTCTCTTGCGCATCTAGAGTGTCAGGACAATTTCGACGGGCTTTATATGTCAGTTGAATATAGGCTGAGATACTTCTTTCAGTCTGCCAGACAGTAAATGAAATAAAACAGTATTTAATTTGTTTTTATTCTGCTATAACAGCAATTCAAGTAAAATTGCAAGAATTAGTTTTTCGAATGGAATTTTTCTTCTTAAGTCAATCGTACAACAGGGAATCTTCGTCGCCTTTGTTTACATTATGTTCTCATTTTGATATTTTCCATTGCTTCTGCAAAATAACTTTTACCACGTTAAGACAAAGACATACTTGAGAAGTATAACATCAAGATTTGGTATTGTATTATGAACATGCTTGAACATTTTTTAATTGAAAATATGAAAATAAGATTGTAAACTTACTTTATAGAAATCAGTATATTTATATAGACAACCCACACAGACAACGGAGATATTAAAGCCCAAAGTGAGTACTCTTTAAAAGGTTGCGGCGAAGGTCTGCCGAAGCCACAGCTCAACTATAATCAGGGAAAGGCGCTTTCTGAGTGACCTGGGTTTTTTCATTTAAGATTAGGACCTTCCTGCTCATGCATGGACGCAAGTGCATACACTTACACGCATCAATCCCAAAGAGGAAGTCCGTTGAAAAACCTCAGCGATCTAGCATGCCGTTCCCAACTTTCCAGGCTGGTACCAGAGGACATTGAAGTATGTCAGAACTCACGTCGGCATCGCCGCTAAAACCTAGCCAGTACCCCAAGAGTTTTGGCAACGGCATCGAGTCCAACCCAACCCGAAAAACTCCAGAAGGGCCTCTAATGTTATATTGTTAATGCTATCCAAAATAAATATTACCAGAAATAGTCTTATTACTTAGCTCCTTCTAAGTATAAGGGTAATAAGGAAATACCTATACGGCTAAAGCGACGGTCAAATCTTTTAAAAGCTGTCACTGTGCGATTGTCATTAAAATTAAGTCCTCTTCCCATGACAGGAATAAAACAGAGAGATATGAAGCGGATGAGATTTCGGTTTCAGAAAAGTTTAAGTATTTTAAAATTGAAACCAACAGCAAGGAATGGTAATATTCGGGGAATATACCAGGAAAGGTTATTTCAACCAAATGTATATGACAAATTATGAGCTTTAAAGAGATCTATATTTTTGTGTAGTAAATTTTAGTTTGCATAACTGGTAAACCGAAAGAGATAGACAAATTTACTGCGCAAAAATGTAAATCTCGTTAAAACACACAATTTATGTCATATGCATTTTTTTGTGGAGTTGACCATTTCCGAGATATTCCTTGTTATTGGTTTCAATTTGAAAATATTAGAACTTTTCTAATGCGGGAATCTGTCAATTGCTCGCTATGCCAAGAAAACGAATTTCAATCACATAGCAACCAGTTTTGACTGTCACTTTAGTCTAGTGTACCCGCTTATTTACCTGCTACTTAAAAGGAAGCAAGAATAAGACTAACATTTATGACGATTGATATGAAGTAGATAGAAGAATAAGCTTTTTTAACAATAATTTGTAACAACAATTTGTTACAGAGATGTAGCGAAAGTCATAAGAATGGAACACATCAGATTTTTGAGCTGTGTTATTCACAGACAGATACACATGGACACACACATATAAGCATCCCTGGGTAGTGTGGTGGTAGCGTGTCTGCATCACATTCAAAAGGTCGTGAGTTCGAATCTCGCTTAGAGTGAGTTACTAGGATAAAGTTTTTTTCGAGGTTTTCCCTTATCCTGAGAAGACGAATGTCGAATAACTTTAAGCTCCATGGACCCCGAGATCATTTGAGCATCATGTCACCAATTTCATTCATCGTCCGATAAGACCAACCAGGTTAAAAGACATTAAACTAATATATGCATATAATAAACATTTTCTAATAATGCTTTTTTTGAGGGGACTAAAATATGTATTGTCAGTACAATGCCGGCATCGAATTTTTAGGTGGAATGGAATAACTTCTCCATCTAAGTACTAAATTCTAAGCAGAGAAAATAAAAAAGAACTAGAATAAGAAGTCCTCGATATAATTGCTCTCGCCCTCTGAGAAACAGAATTATGTCACAGAAACATTAACAATGTCATAACTTTATTCGATGTACCTACATGGTATAAGAGCAATTGCAATAAAATGGGAGCATAGAATTATTAAAAAATCTGATGTTACATTCACATTACTTTCTTTACTTATTCTGAACAATCTATTATTACTAACGCTTATTTTGACTTTTTCTAGCACACGTGTACAATGTTTGCATAAAAAAGGCCCATATGTTTGGGTATGGGTGTGTATCTGGGCAGCATAACTCAAAAAAGAAAAGTCTTAAATACCTAACTTGGTATTAAGTTGAGTATCTCCCAAGGATGAGACACGACAATTTTTAAGAAAATCAACCACACTTTACGTGGAAAACTTTTAGAACGTTCTGAAATATTGTAGATATAAACTTACTACAGAAAACATAAATCACGTCAAAACACACAGCTTATGCCCTATACATTTTTGTTGAGAAACTAACCATTTCCGAGATATTCCTTGTTATTGGTTTCAGTTTTAAAATATTCATATTTTTCTCAAACAGGAAGTTTCCCGTGTTTCTTTTGTTTTACACCTGGATTCGCAAAGAAGCCGATTTCAATGACAATCGCATAGCGACAGCTTTTAAAAGATGACTATCGCTTTAGCCTAACGTAAACCGTTAGTTCCCTTCTACTTATAAGGAACTAAGTAATCAGACCATAAGTAACTATGCATTAGCATGAAGAATAAAATGAATTTTCTTTTATAAGAAGTTTGTTTGAAGATCAGGTGGAAAAAATCATGTGAATGGATCACATCAGATTGTTCTATGCACTTCATGATAATCGAGTTAAGCATTAGCAGAAATGGTTTTGTTACATATTTCATTGTAAATAGGTATAAGGGGGATAGGCTAAAGCGATTTTCGTTCTCTTTTAATGACCAAGTTGGAAAGTGGAATAACAACTTCCAAATTAGGCAAAGTACGAGTATTCGAAAACTGAAACACAAAAAGTCTGATGTGTCCCATGACATGACATGAAAAATGGCGAAACAGCTTCAATGGAGATGCAAAGCCCTCATAAACATATTTTGGAATGCTGAAGGTTTCTTTACACCAATTTGTAGTGTGAAAGTTGTGTTGTGAATGCCATGTTCTGCTGCGGAGTTATGGGCAAACTCAAGATGTTTTATCACCCCAAAATATTTGAGCTTTCGATTCTTAGCGTCTGCACATACACGTGGGCAGTTCTATAAGTGTTCCAGAATAGTGTTTCTAAGGAGAATTGTTGTTACCTTCGCACTATGGTCACCTACACACATTTTATACTGATTCATAGCCTAATTTAGATTTGGTAGGTATTTCAGTTTGTCGTTTAACGCTTTTCGCTAAAATAGTAAAGTGTGGTATCGTTCTGTGATTTACTTGTTATTACTTTCTCTACAGTACATAAGGTATAGAGAAGGCAACCAAAAATTCGTTACTGAAATTTCGCCTGAAATACACGAAAAAAAAACATTTTTAAAAAAATCTGATGTGTTCCATTCACATGACTTTCTCTACTGTGTAACAAATTATTGTTAATAAACTTATTCTTCTATTTATTTCAAGCTAATCGAGAAAAAATTAGCAGAAATAGTCATATTACTTGCTTCCTTGTAAGTAGAAGCGAAATATGGGAGTATCATAGGTTAAAGTGAAGTCAAAAGCTGGTTACTAGGTGACTGAAATTCCTTTGTTTGTATGGACACGAATTGACAAATTCCTGTATAAGAAAAGTATAAGTTTTTCAAAGCTGAAACCAAAAACAAGGAATATCTCAAAAGCGATCAACTCCTCGAAAAAAAAATCATATAACATAAATTGTGTGTTTTAATGTGCTCTACATTTTTTGTGTGGTAAGTTTTTGTCCATTTCTTACGGTTTAGCAGTTATGCAAAATTCCTCCAGAATAAAGTAGTCTTCAGAGGCTATTCCCAGACAATTCAAGATATACATATTATTTGTCAGGTAAATATCTTTAATATACGATATTTTAATCAAAATCGTTAGAGCCATTTTTGAGAAAATCAAAATTTTAGAAAAAAGTTCCATGTAAAGGGTAGTTGGGGGTGGGAGGATTTTCTTCCAAATCTTCGTGACGCATCCTTGGAAGATACCAAACTGAAATGCCAAGTTTGGTATTTAACGGTCTTTTCGATTTTGAGCTATGCTGTCCACAGACACACAGACATACACACACGCACACACACGGACCTTTTTCCAGAAATGCTTTTTTTTTGGATTCAGGGGGACCCAAAACGTGTATTTCCGGTGAAATTTCGGTATCGAATTTTTGGGTGGAATACAATACCTTCTCTATACTCTATGTACATAGTACGTGTAGAGAACGTAAAAATGTCCGGCGTGTGTCTGTATGTGTGTGTGTGTGTGTGTGTTTGTGCGCAGTATTAACTCAAAAAAACGATAAATGTGTTAAATACCAAACTTGGTATTTAAGTTCTGTATCCTTCAAGGATGCAACAAGAAGATTTTGAAGAAAATTCCTCCACCCCAACTACCCTTACAAGGAAATTTTTTCGAAAATATTGATTTTTCTCAAAAATAGCACTAACGATTTTGATTAAAATATCGTTTATTAAAGATATTTACATGACATATAAAATGTAAATGTTGAATTTTCTGGGAATAGCCTCTGAAGTTATCTTTATTCTGGATGAATTTTGCGGAATTTAGATAACTGGTAAAGCGTAAGAATAGGCAAAAACTTACTACTTCCCAGAAAATTCAAAATATACCTGCTTTTCATTTGTCATAAAATATCCTAAACATATCAAAATCGTCAGAGCTATTTTTGAAAAAATAAAAAATGTTTAAAACTCTTCAATATAAAGGGTAGTTCAGGATAGGGGAATTTTCTTAAAAACTTTTGTGTTGTATCTTTGGAAGATGCTGAGCTTAAATATCAAGTTTGGTACTCTCCATCTTTTCGTTTTTTAGCTGTTCACACACACATAAACACAAGAACATAGCACATTTTTTTTAAAATGCTCTTTTTTTTTTTTTTGATTCAGACGACCTCAAAATATTTTCCGGTGAAAATTCGACATCGAATTTTTGGGTGGAACGCAATATCTTCTCTAGCTACTATGTATATAGTACGTGTATGGAAAGTAAACTGTTGCTGTATTGTTCTGTAATGTATTAAATGGTGAAGAGAGGTTAATTATATTAATTGATAATGCTATATATTGTGTGCCTCATTTAGATTTGCCAACATCCTTCCAATTCTAATGAACGTTAATGTGAGTCAGAGTCATGCCAATAGTCAACATAGCCATGGCTGTATTATCCTTCATTCACAGAAGGTTAATAGGATCCATACTAGCATGTTTATTGCCAATTTAAGCGAAAATAGCTATACATTCGCGTACGTACACTCACGTTTTGCAAATAGCGAAATTCAGCATCGTGCCCTTGTCTAGTTAAGACAAAGTGTGTGTGTTTGAGGAAAATAAAAGGATTTAGACCCAACGTAACGAACCTACACACAATCAGTTGTTTCTAATGCAAAGCCCTGATATGACCTTAGATGTTAAAGGGGCTATATAACAATGGAACAATTAAAAAAATTGGATGTGTTCCATTCACATGATTTTCTCTACATCTCTGTAACAAATTATTGTTAAAAAGCTTATGCTTCTATTTACTTCATGCTAATCGAGAACAAATTAGAAGAAATAGTCTTATTACTAGCTTCCTTGCAAATAGAAACGAAATAAGGGAGTACCATAGGTTAAAGTGATAATCAAAAGCTGGTTGCTAGGTGACTGAAGTTCTTTTGTGTATATGGACAGAAGTTAATAAATTCCTGTTTGAGAAATGTATAAGTTTTTCAAAGTTGAAACCAAAAACAAGGAATATCTAAAAAACGATAAACTCCACGAAAAAATGTATGACATAAACTTTGTGTTTTAACGTGCTCTACATTTTTTGTGTGGTAAGTTTTTGTCCATCTCTTACGGTTTAGCAGTTATGCAAAATTGATCCAGAATAAAATAGTCTTCAGAGGCTATTCCCAGAAAATTCAAGATATACATTTTATTTGTCAGATAAATATCTTTAATATACACATTTTAATCAAAATCCTTAGAACCATTTTTAAGAAAATCAACATTTCGAAAAAAGTTCCATGTAAAGGATAGTTGGTATTCAACGGCCTTTTCGTTTTTGAGCTGTGCTGTCCACAGACACACACACAGACACACACATCACACAGACAGACAGACAGACAGACAGACACACACACATACACTGACATTTTTCTAGAAATGCTTTTGGATTCAGGGGGTCTGCAAACATATATTTCCGGTGAAATTTCGGTATCGAATTTTTGGGTGCAATACAATACCTTCTCTATACACTATGTACATAGTTCGTATGGAGAAAGTAAAAAGACATATCAAGGGGGGAAGAATCCCAACCAAACTGTGTAATTGACGAGTGGGAAAGACGAAAGCGTTTCGACAGATATTTTGCAGCCTATTTAGATGCAGACATGGGTTTGCGGGGTGCTGTTGTCATGTATGCAGAAATATCGATCGAATGATAAACAATAATCTAACAAGATACAGTGAATGGTAAGCCTACCTTTTTTTTTTTCTTCAATAAAATAGAAGCCTCAAAGGGTTGTGATCAACTGATCAATATCTTCTGAATTTGGTATTAACATAACATTAGAATGAAGGAAACATATTGAATAAATACTTTTACATCATGTACAATCGAAGATGCACTGCAAATTTTACAATGAATTTCATAAAATTAAGTTTTGTCTCTTCGAGGAAAGGATATCTTTCCTTTAAATTGGAATAGGTGCATTTCCGTTTACACATACTAGCTTAAGCTCACACAAATAACAACACAGCACACCAACTGCCAACACTAGACTAAACAAACTTATCCGTCTTCACTGTTCACAGAACGCATTAAATTATCACAACAGTAAGATAAGCGCCGACTCAGCAAGAAATGGCAACAATCTGTAGTCAGATTTTTAATTTAGAAAGAGGTGTCAAGAAAATGCGGGACCTATTCGCGTCCCAACAACTTTTCTTGAGACGCCGGACACAAGCAAAAATGGGGAACTATCCCATTTTTGAAGGGACGAAATGAAAATAAACTTCTTCCATGAACAGGACTGTTCTCAAATTAGGTCGTAATACGCTGCTTAAATTTATGCTGAAAACAGAGTTCAATGTACACATATTCACTCATCCGTAGTTTATGAATATGTGGTTGTGAGCTGGAAAATAAGAAGGAACCCATTATTTAAACGGGGAAAGAAGCAACTAACGTGATAGATGCTGATAAGTTTACAGATTTATTGTAAGAAGTGAGACTGTCCCTCGTTCGCTGCAGATCGAGTCTAGCCTATACATTCGAGTAAATTCCTTTAAAAAAACAATGCCACAAAAACCCAGTTCCAAGGTACTTGAAGTCTGGTTGTGGAATGACCTCATCGCACAAAAATTCTCGGTGTAATCACCATTTGGCGTCAAGTTCCTTGAACTTGCCCGCGTGCACGTGTCTTCAGCCTGACTCATGCTCCTTCCGCATCGCTCTACTGAAATTTATCTTCGTTTTTCCCATTTCGTTCATTTTGCAGACATTCTTTGCTGTCAAACAGAGTGTGAAATGCTGACAGAAAGAATGTTAATAATAATTGAGCATACTATTTGCAAGAAAATATTTTGTAAAGTTAGAAAAAATATGACTAAATGAACTTTGTTTATAAAGTAATTATGGCTACTGAAGCATCAATATCAGAATATTTAAATACCTATACAAAAGCTACAAGCAACGGAAATAATTCCTATCCTCTGGTGAAAAAATATACTGAAAACCACCGGTCATGAAGAAAAATGACAATCCAAGAACCGTCCAGAAAGCGAGACGAAACAGTGTTCGTAAACGGAAATTATGTATGGTCAAACCAAAGCAATACAACACAACTCAAACTAACTTAATCTGAAATCAACTTAACATAAAATGGTTGAATGCTCAGTGCATAGTGCATGGAGGATGTATTCCACCCAAAAATTCGATACCGAATTTCACCGGAAATAGTATTTTCAGAAAAAGGTCCGCGCGCACGTATGTGTCGGTGTGTCCGTGTGTCTGTGAACACGATAATTCAAAAACGAATAGTCGGTAAAATACCACTTAGTATCTTCCAGGGATGCGACACGAAAATTTTGAGAAAAATTCCCCCACCCCAAACTACCATTAAATGGGGAAAAAAGTCGAAAATTTTGATTTTCTCAAAAATGGCTCTAAGGGTTTTTATTAAAATATCGCATATTAAAGATATTAAATAAAATATATATCTTGAATTTTCTGGGAATAGCCTCTAGAGAACTCTTTATTTTGAATGAATTTTGGTAAACCGTAAGAGATAGACAAAAACTTACTGCTCAAAAAATGTAGATCACGTTAAAACACACAATTTATATACGTTTTTTCGTTGAATTGACAATTTCTGAGATATTCCTTGTTTTTGTTTCACATTTAAAATATTTAAATTTTTCATACGGAAAGTTGAAAACTCCTGGCCCTGCATAGAAACGTATTTCATCCACATGGCAACCCGCTTTTCAAAGATTTGACTATCGTTTTAGCCCAGTGTACTCCCTTATTTTCCTTCTACTTTACAAGGAAGCAAGCAATTAAAACAATTTCTGCTAATGTTTGTCTCGATTATCATAAAGTATGTAGAAGAATATGCTTTTAACAATAATTTGTTACAGCGATGTAGAGAAAGTCATGTGAATAGAATACACCAGATTTTTAGTGTTTCTACTGTCGTGGAAGTAAACGATAAGAGATGCGAAGAAAGTTTTTTTTTTGGTAGTGTTTAACGCCCGCTTTAACTATTTATGACACCGCAGGAGGCGAAGAAAGTGTAGAATATATTAAATTATATAATTCCTTTCATTCTGTGAACAGATACACACATTCCACACTGCTAGGCACGTTATGACGGCAAGGGCCGCATTCAAATATAAAGGGAAGAGTTGATTAAGAGTATAGAAATATGCGTTATAGTCAATTCGTCTACTGGATTAATTCTTGGAAGCCCTCCGAAAACGGGAGCAAGCATACATTCATTCGTAATTAAACGAATTTGAACGAATATCCGAAGGAAAGAGTGCAGGCATTTTCAAGCGTCTATCCACATTTTTTGTTGGTTTTGAATATTTCAATGTTTCACTTTAAAATTTTCTGTCCTATATTATAATTGCGAGTATAATACATAGTCGATAGCATTGACCGAATTAGCATTCCGCCATAACTAACTTGAGTTCTTTCCAGCTTATACTAGGGTCCGCTGATAGGGCCGCCATTTAATTTTTTTTTGCTTTATTTCTCAACACAATCTCCAGAAAGGCTACTACATTTGTCATATCGATGTTCTAATTTAATTAAACCATCTCTGTAGTGCGATTTATCAAGGTCCTCAAAATAGCTGTTTACCGCGTCCATGATCTCCTCGTTGCTGTAAAATCTTCGTCCTCTAAGACATTTTTTGAGGTTTGGGAACAGGTGGTAGTCATTGGGTACTAGATCTGGCGAATAGGGTGGATGTTCAAGCAATTCCATTTTCAATTCGCAAATTTTTCCAATTGCAATGACTAAACGATGGGCCGGAGCATTGTCGTGATGAAACAAGACTTTTTTTTTGCCAAATGAGGTCTTTTTCTTTTCACCTCATCAATAAAACGTTGCAGTAACCTTGCACAGTAGTCACCAGTGATACTTTTACTCTTTTCCAAGTAATCAATAAAAATAATTCCCTATGTATCCCAGAAAACACTCGCCATAATCCATGTCCAAGTTTCATCCATGGTAATAGGCCGTCTCAAAAATTCACTGGGATTTTTACGGTAGAGCTCCACATTCTTAACAGAAGAGTTTTTCTTTGCAATGTGTGTCAACAAACGCGGCACCCATCTTGCACAGACCTTGTGAAAGCCCAAAACATTATTTAAAATATTACTTGCACGTTGTTTTGACATGTTTACAGCCTCTGCTATCTCAAACAACTTTAATCTGTGGTCTTCCAGTACTAAACGATGCTTTTTTTCAATAATCTCTGGAGTTATCACTTCTACAGGGCGTCCAGAGCGAGGCTCATCACTAGTGCTCGTACGTCCCATTTTAAACTCTGCAACCCACCTTTTAATCGTTGAATATGAAGGGGCAGAGTCTTTCAATGTGCTGTTCCATTTCCTCCTTGATTTCTTTAGGCGTTAAGTCTTTCAAATGAAAGCATTTAATCATTGCTCGTATTTCCAAATCCTCCATTTTCGTGAAAACTCTAAAGTTGTCTTGTTTAAAATGCTGTCATTCGAAAACTAAACAAGCTATTGACCTGTAACTATGGATACAAGCTAGTCTAGAGTTAAATAATACGATGGTACCGTCTAACTGGCCTAGTGGTGGCAGCCGACCCTCCTATAATATTTTAGTGGCATAGGACTAAAATTGCTGTATAGCGTGCTTCAAATATGCAATTAAATTGCTGTCATTTATAATATATGAGACTAACGTGTTCCTCCGGTCTGGTCCATACACTTTCTTTACCTACAATAATGTTTTCATGTTCGAATTGATTAATTAATTACTTTACTTCCAGTCCAGCTGTGTACATTGCAGATACGAAACAACACCGATTGAAAATTTTCAACCAGAGCGGTTTCATAGCCCCACATATTTTACATGTCCACCGTTTTGACAGTTAGGAAACCTCCAATGACAATCGAAAAAGGAACTTCAACATCCACACTATTTTCAAGTAATCTCGATATTATAATTTTACGTGTTGACTTTTTCAAATCCCCAGTAATCTGTTCTTTTTGGAGTACAAATAAATTAATTATTTAATCAGTGTTAACGTTATATACTTTACTGAAAATCCTGGGCAGTGAAATTGAGTGGTCCTCGGCTAAATAAACATTTCCATTTGTCTAGCAGCAAATCTAGGCTGTAACCACGCTCGCACGCACCTACATGCGCGCACACGGACATACACAACTTTTATTGTAGATGAAGTGTAGGTGTGTATAATTCTACAAAATTAATTTGAAAACTTATGAATACTTATTCCTAAATCTATATTTGTGTGTGAGTACCCCAAAACATAACACTTATTTCCAACAGATTGGCACCCAAACTCACGCACAGAATAACGAGGTACTGGTTACGCTTTCACACGAAATTGCGATGATTGCAGTGAACGTTGGGTGACACGGGATCTGTGACGTCACTCCGTTGGAAGCCTAATAAGTTATTCTTCGAATTTGCGAGAATGAAGCATCGTAGAAACATGAGGTTTTCGCTGCTATAATTGACTAAACAAACTTTTTATTGGCTGGCCCCGTATCTCAATCTGTAGAGCACCTATCTACTATGCAAGAGGTCCCGGGTTTGATTCCCGGCTGGGGTGGGAAGTTTTCTCCATCTAAGAATATCTCATATCCTTCCCAGTGTGTGTGTGTGTGATGTAATATAAAACAGCACACAGTACACGTGTTCCATGGTGAATGCCGCTAATATATATAATAATTTAAAAAATTAACAGGGATCCTAAGGGCAATTTGAATTCAGTTCGGTAGCTGACTGATTAGCTGCCATTCAAAGATGAAAGTGACAGCTGTAGCACAGGCTCGAATCCATCCATACGCAAATATATTTTTACTTTCTGTATCACGAACATAGTATGCAGAGGAGGTAAATATTGCATTCCATCCAAAATTTCGAAATTGAGATTTCACTGGAAATATGCGTTTTGAGATCTTCTTAATACAAACTTCGAGAAAAATGTCTGTGCGTGAGTGAGTGTGTTTGTGTCTATAAACAGCGTAACTTAAAATCGAAAAGTCGATTCGAGATTTAAGTTCAGCATCTTCCATAGGTGCGAAACAAAGATTTTCAAGAAAGCTTTACATTCCTACATTACCCACTATATGGGAAAATGTTCGGAAATTTTGGTTTTCTCAAAAATGGCTCCAATGATTTGATTAACATACTACATGTTTAAGATATTTTCATGACAAATCAAATGTATATCTTGAATTTTCTGGGATAGTCTCTGAAGTCGTGTTCATTCTAAATCATAGCTTTTGCATAATTGGTAAACCGTAAAGGATAAATAAAACAGTAGATCTCGTTAAAGCAAACAATTCATGTCAGATACACTGTTTCGTTGAGTCAACCGTGCCCGAGATATTCTTCGTTATTGGTTGAATCTTAAAATAATAACTTTTCTCAAATGGTAGAAGTTGTTATTTGTTTTTTTATCAGGCAAAGAGCATGACTTTCAAAGCACAATATAGCGACCAGCTCTAAAAAAATTTAACTTCGTTTAAACCTTCTGTATTCCTCTACTACTGTGGTATCTACAACAAAACATATAATAAAATAATTTTTACACTTTTTTATCTGGATTAAAGTGAAGGAGATAAAAATAAACTTATTAAGGCCATTTTGTTGAAGAGTAAGTAAAATGTATGAATGCAAATCATAAAATTGTTTGTTACGCATTACCAATTTTATGATAAAAATGTAATCACTAAATCTTAAAAGCCTGCCTGGGTAGTGTGGTAGTAGCGTGTCTGCTTCACATTCAAAAGGTCGTGAGTTCGAATCTCGTTTAGGGTGAGTTACCCGGATGAGTTTTTTTTTGGGGATTTTCCCTTATCCTGAGGAGGCGAATGTCGAGTAACTTTAAGCTACATGGACCCCGAGATCATTTTGAGCATCATTTCACCAATTTTATTCATCGTCCGATATGACCACCAGGTTAAAGGACATTAAGCTACAAAAAAAAAAAAAAAAAAAAAAAAAATGAATCCTACAGACCCGTTACACCCCATATGTTAGGTCTGCTTAGATTAGCGAGGTCATTACTTTGGGCACTTGCTTTGTTAAATAAGCAAAGAAGCCAGAAAAGGAAAAATAATTAAGAAAATAAGGGCATAAAATAAAGAAAGTGGAAAACGATTAAAACGAAGCTAGGAAATACATCAAAGAAGAAACACCTGTAAGGGTTTTAATTTCTCTACTACATATAGTACGTAGAAGAAGAATTGTATTATACCCATAAGTTAAATGTCGAAGGTTTCATCAAAAATACACATTTGACGATTCCTGAACCCAAAAAAGACATTTTAGAAAAATGCCTCTTTGTGTGTCACTAAGTCCTTCAGTCTCTTGGGTGGGTCTGTGAATAATGCAACTTAAAAATACTATAAATACCAAACTGGTGATTTAAGTCTTTCAAAGATGCATCATAAAGTTTCTTCAACATGTTTATAGGAAATACTTTTTGCGAAGTTTTTACTTTCTCAAAATCGCGCTAAGATTTTTACTAAAATACCACATATTTAGCATATTTGTATGACAAATAAAATGTATATTTAAAATTTTCTAGCGAAATCCTCTTCATTCGGAAGGAATTTCGCATAATTTTGATAATAGGAAAAACTATTAAAGATGTACAAAAACTTACTACACAAAACGTCTAGATCTCATATTTCATCTATCAACTCTGAGATACAAGTTGTTATTGATTTAAATTTTCAAATACTTTTTTTTTGGTATATTTACCAAACTGAATCTATTCTAGTATTCTTATGATCATAAAAAGTGGAATTTCGAATGTTTTGACATACCGATCCGCTTTTTAAACTTTTCGCTTACAATTTTGTTTTTCTCTTGTTCCTATATCAACATTTGCAATAAAATACTGAAACGCTTATCTCGATTAATAATATATAGATAAAAGAATAACATATTGTTAGGAATATATTGTAGAAGAGCGGTTAGAGAAAATCATGAGTGAGGAAGTAACATCAGACTCTTAAGTCTTACACTTCCAACGTTGTTACTGTATGTATTTAACGACCGGGTCCAAAATCAAAAGGTATACATTACAATGTGGATAAACCTGTTAACCTAATTTGCACTTTTGATCGCTTTATGAGTTCATTGAGGCGTCAAACATTGAATTACAGTTAGTGTTAATAACTTCCTCTCTAAACTCCTAAAATAAAATGTTATATCGATCCAGTGTAGGCACGAAACCAGTGTTTTTAGGTCCTTAACACACTGCAAGGTTGATAAAACTGAATTATATGGTGGGCCATGCCTAACTGTACTCATGAATAAATAAATAACTGTCCAAACATGTGGAACCCAAGTTGTGTTGTGTAGTTCTGGTCGTAACGAAAAAGCATCGAATAACTAAACAATAATGCTGAATTATATCGCATATTCATATTTAATGTAGTATTTTTAATTTCGATGCATGACATTTTTAGTATAGACTGGTATTAGATTTTCACCTTTTAAGGCCTCCCTAAATTTGTCTTTTCTCTTGTTTCAAAATCTAAAATAAAACGAAGTTTCCTCACGAATTATGCGTTTTAAATTACTTATCCAGGGTTTTCAATTAATCTCCATTTTATCATTTAGGCCAGGCTTGCCACTCGGTGTCATTTCCTTCGTTTTCCCTCAAACTTCGTTTGTTGGGAGTGGTCGGACTTTAGGGTGATACAGTGCTAATAGAATAGGAGTTCCTTGAACGGTAGGCAACTCAAAATACCAAACAGAGGAATGGTCGGAAACCCTGATTTATATTTTCCACTTTTAATTCAAGGTGATTTTATCTCTCCTGATTACTTATTTCACTGATCTTAGGAATGTTATCCCTTAGGTTTCAAATTACTGCTTACATTTTTCGTTTAGGGTGCAGGCTTTATTTTCATGTTGATAACTTATTAGAGCCATTACTTCGCAACATTTAATTTGAGTTTCCATCCGAGTTTTCTTAGAAGTTGTTGCTTTTTGCTGTTCTACACATTTGATTAATTTTATGCAGATATATTCTGTATTTACTTGTCAACCTATACATATTTGCTTATCAATCTAGACATTAAAAATAACTTGTTCCATTAATTTATTTTCAAATGTTTTGAATGCAATTGGTAACCCACTTTTAAATGTTATTGTTTTTTTTTCTCTGCTGGAATTTTGAAACTGTAGTACGTTACAATGTTGTTTAATTTAAAAACTGATTTCCCAGGCTCTTACGGTATCAAGATAGAAATTAAGATTGGATGATAATCTACACCCCTGTCGAACAGCTATTTATAATAGTTGTATATTTATTGTAGCGTCTTGAATTTTATTAATTTCTTTAATGATTTATTATATGTTGAGGTATGCCGCTTTGGCGTTCCATAAAATATCTGTGTTTACACTGTCAATGCTTAAGTGTTATTTAAAAACAGAATGCGCAATTCAACATTAAATGCAAATACTCAAAATTTTATACACTAAAGAAGAGAGTGCATTTCATTACAAGCAAGATATTCAGAGCGGATTTTCGATATTTTCTATAGCAGTTGCATAATCTAATTTGTTCCTTGCTCTGCTGAAATTACATTATTTTGATTAACATTGGGATCTGGGTAATCAATTGTTCTTTTACAAAATCCGTGTCTAGGATAAGGTTGGTTACCATGGCAACATGACGCTATGACATTGGCACTTATGTGCTAGATGCTCTTTTGTGCTTCTTCTTCTTCTTCTTCTTCTTCTTCTTCTTCTTCACTATCAGGTATCAGACTTGCAGCCAGTTGCGTCTTCAATAGCTCCAGCCATCTTTTTATAGGTCGTCCTTTTTTCGTCTTCCTTCTAGTCTGTATTTTATTATTTTTAACTAAGTTTTTTATCTCCCAATCTGTTAATATGTTGTAGCCATTGTTATTTATTTTCTTGTGTAGATTTATTAATGGAAAATTGTTTAATTCTACTCTTATTTCTTCCTTTTTGTATGGTCCAACACTGTTAATATTCTTGCTTTTCTTAAACATTTAATGATACAACATATTTTGTTGTTTTTTGATGATTTATTTTCAAGTTAAAATTTATGTGGCCATTTATAGCTTTAATTTTGTCTCTTGTCTTGTTTTGTTTTAGTGTTTTTATTGCCTCATTGTATAGGCCCTTTTACCCTCTATGGTCATATTGGGGGCTTTGACGAGAAAAACACTTTGACTGTAGGTTCTTTAACGTTGTGTTTACAATTATTTCTATTTATCAAACGCACGGATATTCACTCTCACATGCATACATACCGATTCTGCGGGAGATAGCGAATAATTCTGAATATTTAATGTTCTTTATACTGTACTTCAAATCATTTGAAATTTGTTAAGTTTATTTATATTTTTATTTTTAGCTTATATTGCAGTCTAAAGATTTAAAGTGACATAAGTGCTCAAACATACGATCATTTAATATCATCATCTTATTTTACTTTGAATGGCATAACTTCAGTTTACTTATTTGCTATTTTGAAATTACATTTCTCACATAATTAGTTTAATCGATATAGCTTGCAGTTGCAGGACGTTGCAGGTTATTTTCATCTTTTTTGTATAATAACTTGACCATCTGCAAGCATATATACGTCTACAATGTTATTAAAAATGATATTTCCGATTAAAATTTACTTTAAAAACACTCAGATACACGAAAGTGGTAACAATGTAAAGTAAAACTCAAATATTTTCCGTGGTTGGTACAACAGTTTTTGTTGCTAGGTGATAGGAGAGAAAACGACTGCTATCGAAGACTAAAAGACATTTTGTGTGCCAGATTTTCATATCTGTCAATCTGTTATCACTATGCAACGTAATTTTAGAAGCACGTTTGATAAAGATGCACCCTTATTTGTAAGTGGTATTCAGATTTTAATGCAAGGGAATACATCTATAAGAGAAAGTCAACCGGCCGTCCACCAATGGTGGAACGTGTGAGGAAGTTTTGTACGAAATCTAAAAATCCTCCAGAAAGCCAACAGAGAATTTTAGGCATTTCAAAACTTACTGTGTGGAATATTTTCCGCAAAATTCTGCGGTTCTATTCTTACGGCACGGAATTGAGGGAAGCCATGAACTCAGCAAACAAAGTCAAGCAACTGGCTTTTTGAGAGAACATGCAAATTTAAATTGGAAGGTGATGGTGTCTTGCAATCATGGTGTACAACGATGCAGTTACTTTCTATTTATGGAGCAAAATACACAAACATATCGGGATATAGGGTTTGGAAAAACCTAGGTGTTACGTAGAGGATGACGCAACATCCCCAAAGCGATTTTCCCCCATCTTGTTAATACTTCATTTTTTGATGAACCCACAGTCACTAGAACTTCTTATCCAAGACTGTTACAAACTTGGCTTCTTCGATAGCTGCAACCGGGTATCCAAAATTTCGTTTTTCAACATGACAGGACAACCTCGTATCCACTTAGATGTAGACATGAGCTGAATGTAACTACCAGACGGATAGACGTGCTTATCGTGATGATAAACTTTTGCTTTGGCCTCCAAGTTTGCCGACCTGTGACTCTTTGTCTGCGGTTTTGAAAATATCCAGAATCTCCTATTTACATTACAGAGGTCTTTGCATTGCTGGATCGTACTAGGGTCGGCTGATAAGTCCCGAGCCTCTCAATGAAAACAGCATTTCAGAAAATTGCTTTATTTGTCAACATACTCTCCAGAAAGGGTAATACGTTTGTCATATCGGTGTTCTAATTTAATTAAACCATCTCTGTAGTGCGATTTATCAAGACCCTGAAAATAACTGTTAACCGCATCAATGACCTCCTCGATGCTGTGAAATCTTCATCCTCCAAGAAGTTTTTTGAGATTTGGGAACAGGTGGTAGTCACTGGGTGGTAGATCTGTCGAATAGGGTGGATGTTCAAGCAATTCCAACTTTAATTTGCACATTTTCCCCATTGCAATGACAGTCACCAGTGATACTTTTACCCTTTTCCAAGTAATCAATAAAGATAATCCCCTGTGCATCCCAGAAAACACTAGCCAAAATCTTGTTAGCCGACAAAATTGAATTTGTCTTTTTTGGAGTTGGTTCACCTGGTGCAATCCACTGTTTAGATTGTGATTTACTTTCTGGGGTGTAATAATGTACCCAACTTTTATCCATGGTAATAAGCCGTCTCAAAAATTCACTGGGATTTTCCACATCCTTAGCAGAAGCAGTTTTCTTTGCAACTTTTGATCAGGTGTCAACAAAAGCGGCTCCCATCTGGCACAGACCTTGTGAAAGTCCAAAACATTACTTAAAATATTACTTGCACATTCTTTTGATATGTTTACAGCCTCTGCTATCTCAAGCAACTTTAATCTGTGGTCTTCCAGTATTAAATGATGAATTTTTTCAATGATCTCTGGAGTTATCACTTCTACAGGGTGTCCAGAGGGAGGATCATCACTAGTGCTCGTACGTCCCATTTAAAACTCTGTAACCCACCTTTTAATTATTGAATATGAAGGAGCAGAGTCTTTCAATGTACTGTCCATTTCCTCCTTGATTTATTTAGGCGTTAAGCCTTTCAAATGGAAATATTAATCACTGCTCGTTTTTCCAAACCCTGCATTTTCGTGAAAACTCTAAAGTTGTATTGTTTAAACAAGCTATTGACCTGTAGCTATGGATACAAGTTAGTCTAGAGTTAAACTTTACGATGCTACCGTCTAACTGGTCTATCTGTGTGAGGCCTGGGACTTATCAACCGACACTCGTACAATGAGTGTGTCAGGAATTTTATAGATATAGGCTCGGTGTGTTGCGTGTGTTGAGTATACATGGGATGTGATGCGAAACAAATATAATACAAAACTTTTTGAGTTTCTCTTTCCATTGATGCAGCTTTCACATATGGGAATGCTTTCAAAGGAACGTTATTTAATTTGTAAATAGAATGATCTAATGTTGTAATAATACTGTATTTCCGAGGGTAGAGTGTTATTCCAGGGTTAACTTCTATTTTATATTATCTTACAATATCCGCCAGATATATAAAGTGTGGTTATAAAGTGCATCCTTTAATTGACGTTAACTGTAGTGGTTCACATAGGAAGAGAAGGAAGAATCTTGAGGTGACTATAACGCAGCGAAGATGGACTACTAAAGAAGGACACCTATCAAATCTCTCGCCAACGCAGGAAGAGCTTCCGCCGAGGAAGGAAACGTAGCGTCGCCGACTCAGCCTAGCCTCGAGTCTGAAACGAAGCACCAGAACCCGTCTCGGTAACGGAGTGGCCAGTCAGCCACTGCCGTATCAGTTCAACACCATAAACACCTCAGTGTGGTTGCGTGAGGTGTTCTCCGGGACATGCCAGCAAGTTTCCTACTGGCATCGGCATAGCAGGGGTAGCCTTTAGCCATGAAGGCCACACGTATTACATCTTCTGAGGACCCATGCCCCTAGGGATTTGGCGGCTGTCCTATAGTCCAGCCGGCCCTTGCTAGGGTGGCTCTTCGAATTGAGACTAGCCACACTCCGCTGCTATGACCACCGGGTCCAGCGCGAACAACTGCGCCGCTCCGCCCCAGTACCACTACTGTGGCGGCGCTTCACTTACTGTTAGACCGCGCCTTGGCCGGGTGGTTAGACCACTTGCCTCTCACCAAGACCCAGGCGAACGCACCCATTTCACCAGAGCTCCATCTTTATTTCATATATCAGTGCCATCGCCTGCGGTGCCATAAGTAGTAAAAGCAGGCGTTAAAGACTATCCAAAAAAAATTCACCTACTGTCAGGTGCACAAGCCATGATCTTAACCTCCATCACCGGTACTATGCTTCCTGGTAACAGGTCAGGCTCAATGCCCATTGTACCCTCACCACAATTCATCCAGAATATAAATATCGTTAGAGGCTATTCCTAGAAAATTCCTGATATAAATGTTATTTACGATATAAATGTCTCTAAGATACGATATTATAATCAAAATCGTTAGAGCCATTTTGAGAAAATAATTTTCGAAATTTTATTCCATGTAAAGGGTAGTTTAGGGTGGGAGGATTTTTCTCAAAATCTTCATGTCTGATCCCTGGAACATACTAAACTTAAATACCAAGTATGGTATTTCACCGAATTTTCGTTTTTGAGTTTTCGTGCTCACATATACAAGGACACACACACGGACTTTTTTTTTTCTAAAAATGCTTTTTTTTGGACAATGGGGACCCCAAAACGTCCATTTCCGGTGAAATCTCGGTATCGAATTTTTGGGTGGAATACAATATCTTCTCTATACACTATTGCACATAATACGTGCAGAGATAACAAAAACAGCTCTTGAAGCGGGTATTTGCACTACTTGTGGCTTTTACTACTTGTGGCACCGCAGGCGATGACACTGGTGATACATGGATTGAAGATGGAGCACCGGCGGAATACGGTGGCGGGGGAAACCGGAGAAAACCCGCCCCTGAGCCGCTTCGTCCGCCAGAAATCTCACATGCGGTCACTTGGGATCGAACCCGGGTCGTCTAGGAGAGAGGTGCAGCCTATGATAAATGAAATTGGTGATATGATGCTCAAATGATCTCGGGGTCCATAGTTCTTGAAGTTACTCGACATTAATCTTTTCAGGATAAGGGAAACCCCCGAAAAAAACCTTATCCGTGTAATTCACCCTAAGTGAGATTCGAACTCGCGACCTGTTGAATGTGAGGCAAACATGCTACTACCCAGACAGGCAAGTAAGTTTTGTTATAGTGTGGATGCACTTCAATACAATGTTCGTTTCTAACCCGTTAACTTTATACTGTTAAATAACAGAACATTTAGATACTGGAATTATTAAAAACTACATATAAACAGTAAATGGAGTGAAAAACCAAAATACATATAAAACTACTGCATACAACTTTTGTGGCTGTTGACTGAATCAGTGGCCAATCAAGAGTATGGAAAACCAGAATAGCTACACATCGCTACTTTATCCTTTTCGTTTTATCACTTCCATTCTTCAGAAATCCTATATTCACTCGTTTTTCTGTAACTTTGTCGCAACAGTACATTTGAAATATATTTGCAGCTTATACATATGTTTTTATTTTAAATGCTTGTTGTTACTAATAATTCAGCGATTAATTGAAGAACTGCTGCATTATTTAATTTTAGTTATTCCGTTAAATATCCAAAATAAACTTGAATAACTTTTTGCGAATGTATCGACGAACTCTGGAGTTTTCCTTAAATTACTGTAGATACATTAATGGTTGAAAGAATGTCCATAATAGTATATTCAATAACAAGTGCGGTAAGTGTATCTTTGTAGAAGAAGGAAGAAGTCTGGAAGTACAAGGCGGTGTCGAATATATTCATTTCAAAATTTCTGTAAAACACTTAACGTTTATTATTACTTTCTCTACACGTACTAAGTACATAGTATACAGAAAAGGCAAGTATTGTATAACTGATAAACAGTAAGAGATAGACAAAAACTTAAAACATAGAAAATGTAGAGCTCGTTAAAACACATAATTTATGTTATATACGTTTTTTCGTGGAGTTAGCCGTTTTTGAGTTATTCCTTGTTATTAATTTTAGCTTTAAAATACAGGGTGTACATAAATGAATATCGGGGTTTTAACTCTTTATAATATTTATTATATTCAACTTACAGTTATAAATGATATGTCAAATGAAAAAGCAACTCAAACGTTTTGTTTATTGGCACAAGTGCACATGTGCGTGCAATGTTTCTGCCGTAATCCGCTAGACAGCGGTAGTAGCAAAGATGGCGACTAGTAAACAGAAAGCGCAGTTTGCAAAGACCGAATCTGCAGTTACTGTGCAACGTGCGTTCCGTAGTAAGTTCGGTTGTGATCCTCCTAGTGATAAAAACATTCTAAGATGGTATAATCAGTTTGAAGATACCGGCTGCCTTTGTAAAGGGAAGAGCACGGGACGACTAGGACTAAGTGAAGATACTGTTGAGCGAGTGAGAGAGTCGTTCACTCGTAGCCCAAAGAAATCAGTCCGGAAGGCTTGTCGTGAATTACAAGTTCCTGTGCCGACTGTTTGGAAAGTTGTAAGAAAACGCTTATAGCTACGTCCTTACCGTTTACAGTTATTACAGGCTCTAAAGCCGACAGACCACGGATTACGTGCCAAATTCGCAGACGACATGTTGTTTCATGACAATTTTGTGGATCGTGTTGTCTTCAGTGCTGAATCGACCTTTCACCTTAGTGGACATGTTAACACTCATAATGTGCGCATCTGGGGCTCAGAAAATCCTCACGAGACGGTACAAATGGAACGAGATTCCCCTAAAGTGAATGTTTTTTGTGCCGTATCCCGGCGAAAAGTTTATGGGCCTTTTGTTTTTGGTGAACCTACTATAACTGGCACGTCTTACCTTGATACACTAGAGCAATGGCTCTTCTCTCAGTTGGAACAAAACGAGCCAGAAAACTTCATTTTCCAGCAGGATGGCGCGCCACCTCACTGGCATAACAAAGTACGCGATTGGTTGAACGTCACTGTACCCGAGCGCTGGATAGGCCACAAGGGCCCCAATGACAGGGCTTGCTATGCATGGCCTTCACGTTCTCCTGACCTAACGCCATGCGATTTTTACCTTTGGGGCTTCATCAAGGATCCTGTGTACGTGCCTCCGCTACCAGCTGACCTCCCTGAATTAAGAAACCGGATTGAAGCAGCTGTTGCTACAATTACTGAATACACACTTATCAACGTTTGGGAAGAACTCGGCTATAGACTTGATGTGTGCCGTGTGACAAAGGGTAGTCACATTGAACATTTATAAGCTTCTTGGTAAAACTGTTTGAGTTGCTTTTTCATTTGACATATCATTCATAACTGTAAGTTGAATGTAATAAATATTATAAGAGTTAAAACGCCGATATTAATTTATATACACCCTGTACTTACGGGAATTTGTCAACTTCTGTCCATACAAACATAGGTACTTCAATCACATAGCAACCAAATTTTAAAACATTTGACTATCAATTTAGCCTATAGTATTCCCTTATCTTCCTTCTACTCACAAGGAAGAAAATAATAAGACCCTTTCTGCTAATTTTTTCTCAATTAGCATTAAATAAATAGAAGAATAAGCTTTTTAACAATAATTTATTGCAGAGATGGAGAGAAAGTCATGTGAATAGAATACATAAGATATTTTTGGCAAATGTGAATAATATTTATGTGAAAATTAAACAAGATGAAATATTTACGCGAAAATAAAATTATACACTGTCAGCTGTTCAAAAGTAATGCCAACGTCAACAATGCTAAGCTGCTTGAAATGGTGATCGATTAGTCACGCATGTAGGGTTCATCAAGCCAGTCAACAACTAAAGGCGACGACTGCTTGCTCCGAAAGAGCTATACTTAAATGTTGCTTGAACTAAATCAAATGTTAACAAATTGAGGGAAATAAAGGCGGTAAGAATTAAATGGTAAAGTGCAACTATCAAATTTGATTATATTACATGTCCGGGCATGTCCAAAGGTAACTTTTCCGAGGTACTGACATAGGAATATGTTTTCCTTATATCAATCAAGGTGTAGAATGATGAGTCACACATTTTGTTCAGTGCTCGGTAGCGAATGTGCTGTTTTTAAGCAAACATAAATAGAATGAAAGCTCAAAAGGTAAAATGTTCGAAAAAATGAGGTTGGAAGCTATCTAAATAATTGCCTGATGATAATGATGATTGGGGCTTAAGGGCGCCCAACTTCGTGGTCATAAGCGCCCTTAATTGCCTAAGGATTCAGTTTTTGGTGAAGAAAACAAAACGCATGGAGCGCAGGATTTTCAGGTTCACCATCATCGAAACACGACTTTCAAAGTTAAAATGAAAATATTTGATATCAAACACATAGTTCTGTTATCTTACACGTTTTCATCAAGGATGAGGATATTTCCATCTTGCACTTGGCTGTAGCTCGCGTCCTTCTGATGTCATTCTGGTAAACCTGTTCTCAGATACCAGACAACATGTATGTGGCAACTTGATTAAGCTTTAGCCATATTATTCAAAGTTTACAAATAGCCGCCATCAATTGGAGCCGCAGAGGAGCGGGAGGGGGGGCGATCGCTTTCCAGGCTCCCTACTCGTCGCTTGCATGCGACCTTAATTGACATTACAATCCAACCATTTCAAATACCACAATCCTTTGACTGTTGCACCATTAGCTGCCTTTCACGCACGGCGACCCCAAGGACTGCCTCAGTTGCTGCTGACGCATCGAAAATGGGCATCAAGCCCAATCGCAAGGTCGAACTAAACTATTCGTAATGGAATTCAAAACAGGTGTTTTCCCTTCCAGTTTAGTTAAGGGGAAACTAATGGCAAAAACTGCCAAAATTAACGTCTTTACCTTCTCTATTATGTACCTAGAGTAAATAGAGGAAGTATTATATCCTATTAAAACACATGTATACCAACATTTTATCGGAATGTACGTATTGAGACTCTCTGAATCCCCAAAAATCTGATGTGATGTTTATTCAATTCTCTACCTATTCTGCAACAAATTGTTGTTATAATCGCGCATTGTTCCACCTAATTCATGAGAATACACGTTAGCAGAAATGTTTTTATTACATATTTACCTGCAGGTAGTAGGTACAAGAGGAATAAGGGAATACACTAAGCTGAAGCGATAGTCAAACGGGTTTCTCTGTTATGACTAAAATTCCGTCCTCTTTGCATGACCAAGAGGAAAAAACGAATGTCTTGCCACGCATACAATGTCTTCCCACAGGCTGAGGTTCACCCCGAATGATTTTGCTGCGTGTCCACCCTCATTAGGGTTATATCGTAGGATATAGGTAACACAAAATACGCCCTATCACTTCATGTGGCCACTGCCGAAGTTTGGTTCTCAGAGACGAGGCAAGCTACGTTCATTCTCCCTTTCATCCTGTTTATTGGACTCTCGCTTCTTTACACATATCTCAGACACCAGTAGAAGTTCTGAAATGGATAATCAAGCTCACGGGCTACCATGCAATTTTTTGTGTGCCTAATGCACTTTATTGTTCCTTCGTATGGAAATAAATGCACATTATTAGATAAATACTACCACTAATTTCCAAAGTTGCAGGTTTAAATCCGGTGGATGAAATGGAGTTTTTCGGACATAAAAAACCTTAGCATTCTTTCTTCGGAAGGGAACTAAAGTCGTTCAACACATGTAATGTTTATATGCACATAAAATAATCCCATACCTTGGAAAGAAAGTTTCTGAGCATAATTCTGCCATTTTCACTCCGCAAGTAGTGATTTCGTCCTGTGGTGCCAATATGGGCAACGAATTGATCCCTCGTCACCCTGGCTTATAGAAAATCCAATATTAAGATATGGCGTGAAAGGAATGAACTTGGGTTTCATTTACATGCATAAATTAATAAAACTAGGTTAATACACATAACCTGTATTTATCGAGGCTGAAATAATTGCCGTGCAAATTAGCACGCTTTTATTACACATGAACATAAATAAACATCTCAAAAATACAAAAAAGTGTGGTGTACTACATACACATAACTTTCTCCACAACTGTAAACAATTATTGTTAAAAAGCCTATTCTTCTATCTACATCAAGCTAATCGAGATAAACATTAGCAGAAATGGCCTTATTACGGGAGTACACTATGCTAAAGCGATAGTCAAATCTTTTAAAAGCTGGCTGCTTAGTGTTAGAAATTTGTTTCCTTGCGTGGCCAGAAGTTTAAAAATGTACGTATGAGAAACTTAAAGTATTTTAAAACTGAAACCAATAACAAGGAATATTTCGGAAAGGATCAACTCTATGGAAAAATGTAAATGGCATAAGTTGCGTGTTTTAACGAGATCTATATTTTTTGTGCTCTAAATTTTTTGTCTATCCCTTATGGTTCACCAATTATGTAATAGGCATCCGGAATGAAAGGGTCTTCAGAGGCTATTCCCAGAAAATTCAAGATGTACATTTTATTTGTCATGTAAATATCTTCATTATACGATATTTTAATCAAAATCGTTATATTCATTTTTGAGAAAAGTAAAATGTCGAAAAATTTACTATGTAAAGGATAGTTTGGGGTAGAGGGATTTTCTTTAAAATCTTCTTGTGGCATCCTTGGGAGATACTAAACTTAAATACCAAGTTTGGTATTTAACGGATTTTTCGTTTTAAGGTAGGTATGCTGTCTACACACACACATCCACACGCACTGACCTTTTTCTAAATATGCTTTTTTGGATTCAGGGGATCTCTAAACATATATTTAAGGTGAAATCTCGGTATCGAATTTTTGGATGGAATCCAATATCTTCTCTGTACAGTATGTATAGAGTACGTATAGATGAAGTAAAGGAATGTCCTCTTTGCTCAATATCATATCCAAAAGAAAATAAAGGAGTAGAATCACTACCTCCAAATGGGAATTATAACCTCCAATATATGCATAATTCTTATGCATTAAAAGGCCGTTGACACGGTTTGTATTCAACCCAGCATCCTTTTATAGCAACACATTCGCTACATTTTGTAAACAAGAGTTTAGCAGACTTGAATGAACGTTAGTAAATCAAGAAAGGCCATCCATCCCAGGCAGCAAACAAGCTACGAATATGCACTGTCGAATCAATTCATTCTATATTACATTCTCCACTCATGTGTAAGGATAGTTGCATATGCAGCAAGGCTCTTTTTGGTTTCCCGTCTAAAATTCGAACATTGCACACCACTAGTAGAATATGCGAGTAGTTTGGAATGGTGTGTAGGACGACTGTTTTAATTTAGCATGATGTGATTGATAAAAGGTAGCACATTGCTCCTCGATGGCTGTATGTTAGGGTGTAGCTGTTTGTCCGCAACTCTGGTAGATTTTAGTTTGAAAATGTAGTCTGGATGGAATTAATTTTGAAGGCAATCAGATCTTGGTTGAATTAAATATGGAGCTCAGCTTTCGCTGTCTATGGATGTGCTCCAGTGTTACCGGATGCACCCGTAAGCCATGTCGTATGTTTTCGACAATCGAATGCATTACGATAGTGAGAAATGATTATCGTATAATTGTTTTCGCAAAATGTGAAGTAGTAGCATATATAAGTTATTAAAGCAACCAACTTTCATCCGGATTTAAAAGTACGATGTAAAAGAAATTCTAGCTCTCAAGTAAAATAAACCGATTTTATTGCACATTTTACAATATTAAAATCCGCAATTTCTAGAATTATTCTCTAGTAATTAAAGCGATAGTTAATTCCATAAGTATCAGATTACGAAAGCAGACCAGCTCTGAACTGGAACTTTGTATTTTTAACTTAAATACACATAAAGAAATACATTTCTGTTTTCAAGGTTTAACAACTGTTTAAGAATTATGTTCGGTAATGACTCGGTTATTTGAGGCTATGATATATAGGTTATAGGTAGTGTATTCATTATTTCGTATCCATTTAATTTGACACTAAAATGAACACGTTAAAGATTATTCCTTCACAATATGGCGGGGGCATTGATTTGGTAATTACTTCGAATTCTGTATTTGGCTAAACGATGCCTTAGATTGAGTTGAATGTAGGCATAGCTACCATTCTAAGCTTCATGTGGTCACATGCTTCTCGATTTTAATACTCAAACAGGAGGGGAACTACAATAGGGTTGGTGGCTCTTGAAAAAATCTGATGACATCACTTTCTCTATATCTCTGCAATAAATTGTTTTTAAAAATCTTATGCTTCTATGTACTTCCTGCTCATCGAGAAAAAAATAGCAGAAATAGAACTTATTACTTGCTTCCTTGTAAGTAGAAGCGGAATAAGGAAGTATCATAAGTTAAACTGATAGTCAAAGGCTGGTTGCTATGTGATTGAAGTTCCTTTGTTTGTATGGACACGAGTTCACAAAGTTCTGTATGAGAAAAGTATAAGTTTTTATAGCTGAAACCAAAAACAAGGAATATCTAAAAAAACAAGCGCCTCCACGAAAAAATGTATATAACATAAATTGTGTGTTTTAAAGTGCTCTACATTTGTTGTGCGGTGAGTTTTTGTCCATCTCTTACGGTATAGCAGTTATGCAAAATTCCGTAAAATCGACCCAGAATAAAGTAGTCTTCAGAGGCTATTCCCAGAAAATTCAAAATATACATTTTATTTGTCAGGTTAATATCTTTAACATACTATATTTTAATCAAAATCGTTAGAGCCATTGTTGAGAAAATCAAAATTTTCGAAAATGTTTTCTGTAATTTGGTATTTTACCGACTCTTCATTTTTGAGTTATCGTGTTCACAGACACACGGACACACACACACACGGACCTTTTTCTGAAAATATTTTTTTTGGATACAGGGGACCCTAAAACATATATTTCCGGTGAAATCTCGGTATCGAATTTTTTGGTGGAGTGCAATACCTTCTCTATACACTATGTACATAGTACGTATAGAGAAAGTAATAAAGCCACAACATGACAACTTTAATTTCTTTTGTGCACAAAAAAAGTCGTTAAAGATAGGAAATAACGTTTTGGTTTATATTTACATCAACGCCTCCCACCACTGCGTGATGGGCGCTTCTGCCACACAAAAGGGACATCTTCAGAAGTATTGCTACTAATGTTAATCCGTATGTTTATATGCCGCGATATCCAGTAGACCTACTGCACATTTATATTTTCTGCCTGGTAGTTAGTGTGTAGCAAACTGTAGTGTGACATTTATGACTGGTTGCCAAAACTGTTAAATAAAGAAAATAAAACTCTCGGGAATGGGATTGTATCATATCTGCATTGGTTCATCGATGAAAGCGACTTGAAAAGTAATTAAGACATGTCGACTGCTAAGCATCCTATGATATAGTAACATTTTAAAACAGAATGTATAACCGAATACTTCAGTAACAATCGAATAACCGATAGTTAGAGGACTTGAATAATTTGAAACATCGAAAGAAAAAAGAAACATCGCAAGGGCAATTACTAGAAGATATCAGGATTCATGGGAGAATTTTATTAGCCAGTTAGAAAACGACATACATAGTAGAGGTTGAAAGATTATAAGGAATTGCAGTATAAATTAGAAGAAATAGAAAGTCAATGGAAGTTAAAGTAATACTTGAAACATCTATAGATTTAATCACTGAAGAAGAATTACAATTGTCTTTACAAAACATGAAAAATAGAGAGACTCCAGGATCAGATGGAATAAACGCAGAATTAATAAAGTACGGAGAAGTAAAATTAAATATAAAACTACTTAATTTTATCAACAAATGTTGGAAAACGAATAAAATCCCTAAAAGCTGGTACGATGTACACGTTATTAATATATTTAAAAAGGGCAAAAAAAATATGTATGTGATAATTACAGAAGTATAAGTATCCTGAATGCAGGCTATAAGTACAAAAATCATAAACAAACGTCTAAGTATAATTACAGAACTATTATTATTAGAAAATCAAATGGGATTTAGTTTCTGCACACATAATATATTTTCTATTAATCTAATTATCGAAAATAGAAGAGAATATAATTTAGGAACACATATAGCCTTTGTGGATTTTGAAAAAGCTTTTTGATAAGGTAAGCAGGACTAGACTCTGGCAAATATTAGACAAAAAAGGATATACAAAACAATTGGTAGATATACTCAAGAAACAAAATAAACATAATTTTAGGAAATGGACGATTATCACAAGATATGATAATTAATAATGGTTTAAGATAAGGATATGTTTTATCTCTGCCTTTATTTAAATCTACATGGACGATATTCTCAGAAAATTAAAAAATGAAATACCATTAGAAATAAAAATAAATGAAAATAATGCGATAAATATGCTTCTTTTGTAGGTGACATGATGTTAATACAAGACAAGTATGTACAAGTTACAACAATTGATCCAGGATAATGGTTCAAATAAATCGGTAGAAAAAAAAAAAGCTTATGGCATTTATAGGAAAACAAATAAAAAGATCGAAGATAGTGTTAAATAATGAAGTATTAGAACAAGTGGGAAAATGTAAATACTTGGCCTGAAATGTAGTCTTGAAAACAAACAATGAAGAAATAAGTAATAAGGTAAATTCTAATATATTCGTGGAGTAATAGCTCGTACTTGAAAAGAAATACCTGAAAGGACACAAATCTAAAATTCTATAAGACAATGGCCGTTTCGGATTTACTATGTAGTTCGGAGACATGGACTCTTAAAAAGAAAGATGGGAACCAAATACAAGCGGAAACAATGAAATATCTCCGAGCAGTAAAAGAATGTACCAGACAAGATCATATTAGAAACGAAGACATAAGGAGAGAATCAGACATATTTTCGTTAAAATAAAAGATACAAATAAATAGAGAAACATGGAACAGTCATTTAGAAAGAATGGATTACTCTCGCATTCCATTACAGTCATAAAAATATAAACCTTTAGGATATAGAACAATAGAAAGACCGGTAAAAAATATGGGAAGAAATATGAGGCCGGAACTGGAGAATTCGCCTAAACCATGACGAGTTGATGATGATGATGATTTTTCATTCGATAGCGCTCATCACTAATGCTTGAAGCGCCGACTTCAGGGATAATAATCTCCAAGAGGCCTGACCATGATGTTGAGTCAAACTGTGTAAAATTGTGCAATAACATACTCTACTACTTCATGAAGTAGTCTTACAAGGAAGGAGCGGTCAACAGAAAAGATGGACACTATTCTGCGCCCGTTGTAGCTATAAAAATCAGCGGTCTGCGGGCATGCCCAAGATTTCGTTGGCATAAAACATTGTGAAGGAGAATTAGGTCTCAAAAAAGATGTAACTATAGGTGAACGGACATCACATCTGCTTCTCGATCTTTTCAGGTATTCTGGACACATACAAATGTAGATATTTACATTTATTTATTTAATTTCTGGCTATCAAAATAATTAATATATAAATACTCATGAAAAGTCCAATTTACACTTTTGTCTTGGGACCAGGACATTTTTATCTATTTCATAATTTGAAGAAGCTGTTCATGTGCTCTATTGCAGAGTATCACATTTTATCAGAGTACGTCACAAGCAGGAAGTTGGATTTATAGCGGCTGTATTGCAGAGGATCATTTATCAGAGCATGTCGCCAGCAGGAAGAAGGATTTATTCCTGCTCTATTGCAATGGATCGTATTTTATTAGAGTATCTCACTAGCAGGAAGTAGGATTTATTGCGGCTGTATTGCAGAGGATAATATTTTATCAAAGTACGTCACTAGCAGGAAGACTTTATTCCTGCTGTATTGTAATGGATGATATTTTATCAGAGTACGTTACCAGCAGGAAGTAGGATTTATTGCAGATGTATTGCAGAGGATAATATTTTATCACAGTACTTCACTAGCAAGAAGAATTTATTCCTGCTGTATTGTAATGGATTATCTTTTATCAGATTACGTTACTAGCAGGAAGTAGGATTTATTGCAGATGTATTGCAGAGGATAATATTTTATCACAGTACTTCACTAGCAAGAAGAATTTATTCCTGCTGTATTGTAATGGATTATCTTTTATCAGATTACGTTACTAGCAGGAAGTAGGATTTATTGCAGATGTATTGCAGAGGATAATATTTTATCACAGTACTTCACTAGCAAGAAGAATTTATTCCTGCTGTATTGTAATGGATTATCTTTTATCAGAGTACGTTACTAGCAGGAAGTAGGATTTATTGCAGATGTATTGCAGAGGATAATATTTTATCACAGTACTTCACAAGCAGGAAGAATAATTTATTCCTGCTGTATTGTAATGGATTATCTTTTATCAGAGTACGTTACCAGCAGGAAGTAGGATTTATTGCAGATGTATTGCAGAGGATAATATTTTATCACAGTACTTCACAAGCAGGAAGAAGAATTTATTCCTGCTGTATTGTAATGGATTATCTTTTATCAGAGTACGTTACTAGCAGGAAGTAGGATTTATTGCAGATGTATTGCAGAGGATAATATTTTATCATAGTACTTCACTAGCAAGAAGAATTTATTTCTGCTGTATTGTAATGGATTATCTTTTATCAGAGTTCGTCACTAGCAGGAAGTAGGATTTATTCCTGCTCATAGCAATGGATCATATTTTCGTAACTAGCAGGAAGAAGAATTTATTACACCTTTATTGCTGAGGATCATATTTTATTAGTGTACATCACCAGCAGAAAGAAGGATTTCTTCCTGCTGTACTGCAATGGATCATATTTTATTAGAGTACGTTACCAGCAGAAAGTAGGATTTATTCACGAGCAGAAAGTGGGATTAATTGCGGTTCTATTGCAGAGGATAATATTTTATCAGAATAGGTCACGTCACGAGCATGAAATAGGATTTATTCCTGCTGTATTTTAATGGATCATATTTTATCAGAGTAGTCACGAACAGGAAGTAGGATTTATTGCGGCTCTATTGCAGAGGATCACATTTTATCAGTGTACGTCACGAACAGGAGGAAGGATTTATTGCGGCTCTATTACAGAGGATCATATTTTATCATGTACGTCACGAACAGGAAGTAGGATTTATTGCGGCTCTATTGCAGAAGCTCATATTTTATCAGGGAATGTACCTCAGGAAGCAGGATTTATTCCTCCTGTATTGCAGTGACTCATATTTTATGAGTACGTCGTAAGCAGAAAGTAGGATTTATTACGGCTCTGTTGCAGATGATCATATTTTATCAGAGTACGTCACGTGGAGGAAGTGGGCTTTATTCCTGCTGTAATGCAATGGATCAAAGTTTATCAGAGGAGGTACGCCACGAGCAGGAAGTAGAATTTATTGTCCTATATTACAAAGCACCATACTTTTATCAGAGGACCTACGCGTATGGCAGCGGATCAGTTTAATCAGAGTACGCCAGTAGATACGATTTATTACTATACCCATATTTTGATAGTAATAATCTTGGTTACAAGTGCATTTCAATGCATCATATTACAGCATTGGAGTGCGCAGTGAGGAAGAATTATAAATTGGTATCGCTGAGAGGCAACACGTTATTTCTACTTTCTCTACCACGTATGTACACTTACGTACAGAGCAGTTGAGAAGGTATTGTATTTCACCTAAGAATTTGATACCGATATTTTAACAGAAATATATGTTTTAGGCTCCTCTGAATAAAACAACATTTTTATAAAAAGGTCTGTATGTACGTTTGTGTGAGTGTGTTTGTGTGTGTGTGTGTGTGAGTGTGTGTGCAGCATAACTAAAAAAAAATTCGATTAAAAGCCAAACTTGGTATTTTAGTTCAATATGTTCTAGGGATGCTACACGAATATTTTCAGGAACATTTTCCCACCCCCAACTACCTTTTACATGGTACAAATTTAGAAAATTTTGATTTTCTCAAAAATGGATCTAACGTTTTTGATTTAAATACTGTATGTTTAAGATATTTTTATGGCAAACGAAAAAGGATTGCACAAAAGATCCTTAGGTCGATGTTTTCCATTCACATGACTTTCTCTACCTATTCTGTGACATACTATTCTTACAAAAGCATATTCTTCTATCTACTTCATGCTAATCATGATAAATATTAGTAGCTATTGCCTTATCATTAGTTACTTATAAGTAGAAAGGAAATAGGGGAATACACTAGGCTAAAGCGACAGTAAAGTCTTTTAAAAGCTGGTTGCTATGTAATTGAAGTTCGGTTATTGTTGCACGACCAGAAGTAAAACAAAAGAAACAGCAATACAAGTTCCCATATACGAAAAGTTTAAGTATTTTAGAATTGAAACCAATAACAAGGAATATCTCGGAAATGGTTAACACCACAAAAAGTGTATACATATAAATTGGGTGTTTTACGATTTGTAGGGATATTTTTTTTTTTTGTGTAGCAAGTTTTTATATTTTCTATTCCATTTTACTAGTTATGTAAAAATCATCCAGAGTGAAGAGGAGTTTAACGGCTGTTCCCAGATAATTCAGGATATATGTTATTTATCACAAACATTTTTAATATAAGACGTTATTTTAATAAAAATCGTTGGAACCATTTTTGAGAATATCAAAATTCTCAAACATTTTTCCATGTACAGAAAGTTTGGGGTGGGGGATTTTCTTGAAAATCTTTGTGTCGCATCCTTGGAAGATGCTTAATTTATTTATCAATTTTGGTATTTAACCGAATTTTCGTATATGAATTACGTTGTTCACGGACACACACACACGAGCGCGTGTGCGGGCGCATACCTTTCCTAAAAATCTGATGTGTTCCATTCACATTACTTTATCTACATCTTGTAATAAATTATTATTAAAAAGCTCCTATTTCAAGCCAATCGAGATAAACATTAGCAGAAATGGTTTTATTACTTGCTTCCTCGTAAATAGAAGGGAAATAAGGGAATACACTAGGCTAAATCGATAATCAAATCTTTTAAAGAGCCGATCGCTTTGTGAACAGTTGAAGTTCATTACTGAAGTTGCTAGTAAAACAAAAGAGATGAAAGGAATAGTGACCCCGTTTGATGATATACATTGAAACCAATACAAAAAAGCCTGCACCAGTGGTCCAGCGGTCAGCGAGCTGACTTCTCACCCGGAGGTCCCGGGTTCGATTCGCGGCTGGGGCGAGGAATTCTTCTTTAGTCAGAATTATTCTCTATTCCCCCATAGAGTCTGTAAATATGTATGTGAGAGTGAATACTGTGTGTGTGTGTGTGTGTGTGTGTGTGTGTTTGAGGACATTTGAAATGATTTAAACCAAAGTAAAAGAACCTACAGTTTTTCAAGTGCAAAGCCCCGATAAGACAATAATAATAATAATAATAATAATAATAATAATAATAATAATAATAATAATAATAAATATCCCGGAAACGTCCTACTCTATAACAAAAATATATAAGTGACATAAATTGTGTCTTTTAATGAGATCTACATTTTTGTGAAGTAAGTTTTTGTCTATTTTTATGGTTTACCAGTTATACAAAATTCAGCAAATTCATCCAGAATGAACAGTGAGTGCTACAGAAGCTATTCCCAGAAAATTAAATATATATATGGAAGATCTTTAATATATAATATTTTAATCAAAATGGCTAGGATCGTTTTGAGAAAAACAACATTTTAAAAAAAAATCCATGTGTAGAGTATCTATTTGTGATAGATTTTCTTCAAAATCTGCATGCCACATCCTTGGAAGCTTCCAAGTTTGGAGTTTAAGGACCTTATAGTTTTTGAGTTATGCTGAACTTTAATATATTGAACAGTTTCATCTTAAGACGAAACGAATTTATATCACATCCGGCATTTTCTGTGATAACTCATGAACTTCTGAGTCTTAGATATACTCGGTGCGTGAGGCAGCGAAAGAGATACATGAGGCAGTCCCCTCCCACCGTTTCTTCCGGTAATCGCGATGCTAATGTTATCGAAAGATCGGAAGATGAGGCTTGGGCTACGTCATAAGTGGTGAACTCAAGTTGCAAGTGACGCCAGAAGGGCGGGTACCAAAACATCAACATTGCGGACCATCTCAGCTGCCGCAGGTCTATGGAATGGAGCGATAGCTTTTATTTATACGAGGCCACATAAAGTGGGTCCATCGGAAAAAGAGGGAGATATGACCTTGAGGTGTCCTTGGCCGTGAACGCAGGGTCATTGACACCTGTTGCTTCACGGAGTCTGGCCGTTCCGGCCCGGACAGGCTGGCGGGCGAAATGCCAGCAACAAACGAGAGATGCGTTACGCCCACTTCTTGACCTAGGTTAGAAGGTAAGATTCCATCTATTTGCGCGGCCTACATGCATACACATTACCGCCATTAAAAAAATCGTGACAAATTGCAGTGAAACAGAAGGCGAGAGTAACGAGAAATATAACGAAACAGTAATCAGCTCATTAGAATAAATCGCATAGGAAATGTTACTCTGGTTTATTTTGTCATGATAATTCAAGTAAACATAATATTCGAGAGAGATATTAACTACATTTCTGCCAAACGTCCATAATATCGTATGTTATCAAACACAAATCACTGCTCGTGAAAAATACAAAAAATTGCCAAAATTTATAAACATACATACTACTGTTATTAAGCACGGGGCGCAATGGTCGAGTGGTTAGACCGCTCGTCTTCCATCTAAGCGACCCAAGTTCGATCCCAAGCGCCCGCATGCAAAATTTGTGGGCCCGTTTACTCCGGATCCTCTGCCACTCATTACACCAATGCTCCGTTATCACCTTTGCTATCATCAATTTCGCTTACATTTTATATCATCAACTTCCTCATGTTCATGCCTGGCTACGGGCCGATCCCTCGTAACAAGTTCTCCATTGGGTGTTTTTTTTTATTATTATTATTTAAAAAAAATACAGTTCCAGAGGCTTGTCAGGACTCCAGCGCTGTATTCCTTTTTTCTCCATTTTTTCCAGTTTCCTATATTTCCTTAGTAGACCTTATTATTCTTAACGTTTTCCTTTTACATATACATACACCAACATAGACACATTTACCAACACAGAAACACCCATGCCCAAGGCGGAACTCGAACCCACGAATCTGTACACCACGAAGCGCCAAAGCGAGACACTTTAGCGAGTGGTTTCGTGCCGTTGGCTCCCGATAGGCGGTGTCTGTCCTACAGATACGGGGAGGCTAAGCCGATTACGAAACGAAACGAAGTGTTATTAAACACTACAGACTTTCTACTTAGTTTTCTGTAGCTTTTGTAGCTGTATAGCTTTCAAGTCATGTCATTGGTGATTTAAATGTCCCCCTGGAGATCTACCTTCCTATAAATTTGTAACAAAAATGACGCATTTTGTCTACACTAAATTGAAGAGAGACTGCAGGAATCTTCAAGTACTATACTGCAGAGGAGTTCAAACCCGGCGGAGGACGATGGATTTTTCGGGCGTAAAAACCCTTAGCATGGCTTCCTTTGGAAGCAAAGAAATGCCGTTGGTCCCGTGTCGTATAGCTTCAAGCCGAATAAGAGAGGCCTCTGGGCAAAATTAAGTGATCTTTCACGCCCAGTATAGAATGGAACGCTGAGAGCCACAGCAATTAAAGAGCGTCCATAAATAAAACTCCATTTCGTTTTGTAGAGAAGTCCTCAAAAATGTTTTTGAATAACACAAATGCAGAAAGTGTTATTTTAGTGTTATTATTTTCAAACTACCCCTTATCGGGATTTCCTTTGTTGTATTTTCAAACTGTTCCATGTGATGTAATTTTAGATATAAATGAATGAAATTTGAAAATTTCGTGTACCATTCTTGGAAGATCTAGAACTTAAACTCCAAGTTTAGTATTTAACTGGTGTTTCGTTTTTGAGTTATACTTTCCACAGACAGACACACACACACGCACATACACATACATGGGCCTTTTACTAAACATGCTTTTTGGGATTCAGAGGACTCTAAAACAAGTATTTTTGGTGAAATCTCGGTATCAAATTTTTGGGTGCAATAATGCATTCTCTACCTACTATGACATTGCACATACGTGCTAAAGAAAGTAAAATATGCATGATATTTGTTGTTTATGTTCTACATTAAATCCAGTTTGGTGTATAAACTTTCCGATGAATCGGAATGATATGCGAATTTTATAAATTTCGCGGATGGGTATTCTTATTTTTTCTCATCTAGTCAGGAAGTTGACACTTTTTACTTCCTCTATACGTGCTATGCACATAGAGTACAGAGAAGATACTGTATTGCACCCAAAAATTCGATACCAAGATTTCACCGGAATACATGCTTTGGGACCTCCTGAACCCAAAAATAGAATTTTTAGAAAAAGGTCCGTGTGTGCGTGAATGTTTGTGTGTATGTGGGTATGGGTGTGGGTATGTCTGTAGCAGCATAGCTTAAAAACGAAAAGTCCGTTAAATACCAACCTTGATATTTAAGTTTGGTATCTTCCAAGGATGCGACACGAAGATTTTCAAGAAAAATCCCCCCACCCTAACTAGCCTTTACATGGAAAAAATTTCGAATTGTGATTTTCTCAAAAATGGCTCTAATGATTTTAATTAAAATATGCTATATTAAATATATTTACATGACATCTTTATTCTAAATGAATTTTGCGGAATTTTGCATAACTGGTAAACCGCAAGAGGTAGACAAAAGCTTACAACACAAAAATGTAGAGCTCGTTAAACAATCTATGTTATATGCATTTATTCCTGTTATTGATTTCAGTTTTAAAATACTTGATACTTTTCTCATAAGGAACACGTAAAGAATCGGATTTCTGTGCCATAATGACCATTTGACTAAAGATTTAGCCTAGTGCATCTCCCTATTTCCCTTATAGGAACTAAATAACAAAACCGTTTCTGCTGATGGTTATCTCGATTAGCATGAAGCAGTTAGAAGAATAAGTTTATTAACAATAATTTGTTACAGAGAGGTATAGAAAGTCATGTGAGTGTAACACATCAGATTTTTCTTTAACTGACTATGATGTATACAAGCAGTTCAAAGATTTCTATAGAAATATTTAATGTCATTCAAGCTCTCTTTAGCTCTTCTTTTGAATGGCAAAATTTCTTTTGCAGAAATTTAGTGATTTTTTTTTTTTTTAATTTATTAGTAGCTTAACGTCCTTCGACCTGGTTAGTCATATCGGACGATGAATGAAATTTGGTGAAATGATGCTCAAATGATCTCGGGTTCCATGGAGCTTGAAGTTACTCGACATTCGTCTTCTCAGGATAAGGGAAAATCCCGGAAAAAAAAACCTTACCCGGGTAACTCATCCTAAGCGAGGTTCGAACTCACGACTTTTTAATGGGAGGCAAACACGCTTCCACCAGGCAGGCTTAGTGCTGTCAAGTATTCCTTTCTGAGCATTTAAGTCCTGTATAGATTTGCAGATCATGCTGCCTGGGTAGGATGGGTAAGATACGATGAGTGGATTCGGCACCGAACCAGTTCTGTTTTTGTGCCTATGCCCCACGAGGGACGCCCCTGGAAGGTATAGATTAAGTGAGAGGGTACAATGGATGGTAGCGTTCACAGCAATGAAACGTCTCTATCCCTACCGATTCAGACTTCCCGATAGTCGGACAGGCATACCGGAGGCCCCGCCCACGTCTCTATAAACTCCATATACACCGGCAACTATCGAAATCGTCGGGAAATGAAAGTTACAATGAACATCCTTCTTTCCTGCCACTCAGAACTACACACCATCATGCAAACCTTAAAGAGACCCTTGGGGCGAAGGAAAAATGAAATTATAATGAAAACGACATGGGAGAGGCCGGAATAATGGGGGATTAATAAAACTTCCCAGCATTCACCTGGCGACCTATCGAAACGCCCGAATATGCACACGGGTAGAAAGGCCGCCCACGAGAATAGAACCCACGACCTGCCAAATGCGAGCCAACAAGTTACCGCGATGCCACCTTGCTTGGTCTGGCTAGGAAAGTTTTTTCTTTATTTTTACTTTCTCTATATATACTATGTACATAGTGTATAGAGAAGGTATTGCACTCCACCCAAAAATTCGATACGGAGATTTCACCGGAAATATGTTTTAGGGTCCCCTGTATCCAAAAAAAGCATTTTCAGAAAAAGGTCCGCGTGTGTGTCCGTTGTCCGTGTGTCTGTGAACACGATAACTCAAAAACGAAAAGTCAATAAAATACCAAACTTGGTATTTAAGTTTAGTATCTTCCGGGGATGCGACACGAAGATTTTGAAAAAAAAAATCCCCCCACCCTAAACTACACTTTACATGGAAGTTTTTACAAACATTTTGAAATTTTCAAAAATGGCTCTAACGTTTTGATTAAAATGTCGTATATTAAATATATTTACCTGACAAATGAAATGTATATCTTGAATTTTCTGGGAATAGCCTCTGAAGACTACTTTATTCTGGATGAATTTTACGGAATTTTGCATAACTGCTAAATCGTAAGAGATGGACAGAAACTTACTATATAAAAATCTAGAGCAAGTTAAAACACACAATTTATGTTACATACATTTTTCCGTGGAGTTGATCGTTTTTGAGATATTCCTTGTTTTTAGTTTGAGCTTAGAAAAACTTACCTTTTCTCATACAGGACTTTGTCAACTCCTGATAATACAAACAATGGAATTTCAGTCACATAGCAACCAGCTTTTGACTATCACTTTAACCTATGGTACTCCCTTATTTCATTTCTACTTACAAGGAAGCAAGTAATAAGACCATTTCTGCTAATTTTTCCTCGATTAGAATGAAATAAATGAAAGCATAAGCTTTTTAAAATAATTTTTTGCAGAGATGTAGAGAATGTCATGTGAATGGAACACATCAGATTTTTTTTTAAATTTATTCTTCCATTTAGTGCATGGTCGTTTCGACGACATTTCCCTGTGAAACATTGCCTATCGACAATAGTGTTAACCCATATTATTTGTTCTCGTTAGATTTCTATATGGACTTAATTTTTAGCCATTAGATCACATTCTCATGCATACTTGCAGACTCTGTGAAAGACAGGGAATAATCTATGGTAGAGAAAGGTTCACACCTCTCAGTCGGGAATCGAACCTGGGACACCTAGTACAGCAGGCGGAACTCCCGACTAACTTACGGGGCCAGCGGTAAGAATCTTCTTCTTTAGTCATCATCCTTAGTTCGTTTGCAGCGATTGTCTCTGCTTTCCTTTTAATTCGTTTGTTCTGCAATTGAAGTCGATCTTAATTTGTTCCATGTATTGTAGTATAAGCAGTAATTATCGCGTAACCCATGAGGCATTACCGACCTATGCCTATTAGCTGCCAAAACTGAAGTTGGATCGATTAGCCTGTTGGTCAAGGGGATTTTCAATGCTGCGGTGGCTATCAAGCTAACCTTTCTGAATCCCGAGGAGGAAGATGGCAGCACCAACATATCTGTGTGGATTTGAAGCATGGACCTTAAAGAGAAATGGTGTTAAAAGAATACTGTTAGTGTAAATAAAACTGATTGGAAGAGTAAGGGTGCATAAAATTGGATAAATATAAGAACGAGATATAAGGAATCAACTAAAGATACCAATAACAGATGTTATAAAAATACAGGAGTCGCTGGTCAAAATATCTGAAAAGAATGAACAACGAAACTTCCGAACAGGCATTGCTCTACAAACTAGGCGAGAAAAGATATTGGCCGAACCAAGAGCAGGGTGGCGAGCTGAAGGCGGAATAAGAGTATTACTTACTCCATTAAGAGAAGAAGACGAACTGGAGGAGAGGTCGGAATAGGAGTTTTCCCTACACCATTAAAAGAAGACCATTCCTCATTCCCAATCATTATCTTCTAACTTCTAGGTTGCAGTAGGGCATTTTGTGTGATTCATGCCTGCAGTCTATATTGTATCCGCTGTAAGAATTACAGCTTGTGTTACTACGTTCCATTAAAACATTCTAGACCAGGCATGACCAAAGGTAGCTCTTCCGAGGTACTGACATAGGAATATGTTTTTCCCTTATATCAATCAAGGTGTAGAAATGGCGAGTCACACATATTGTCATATATACATATATGTATATATCTGTGTGTGTGTTCCGTGCGAATGTGTTGTTTTTAAGCAAACATAAATAGAATGGAAGCTTCGAAAGGTAAATTGTTCGAAAAATGAGGTTGGAAGCTATTTAAATAATTGCATAAGGATTCAGTTTTCGGTTATTAGCATATCGTTTAATGGAAATCTTTGGCTCCACAAATATTTGCGATTAAAGCTTCTTTAAAATTAATTATATTTAAAATCAGCATTGCCGTAGACTAAGCGACGATCATTTGGCTATTATATTAAAGCGTTTTCCTTGGCATCAGATGTTCATGCACTCGTCCAAAGTAAAACATATCATTACCGAAAAAGGATAGATTCAGATGACGATGGCTTTGTATTTACAAACGTTCCAATACGTCGCATTGCCATATGTCACAATGCTTTACACGGAGTGGAATGGGTTGCTGCGCCTTCCTCTCTGCTCCTTTAATTTAGAAATCTGTTTTAGACAAAAATAAAGTCAAGAAAAGACTAACTATTTTTACATCCTCATGATGGGCGTTTCGGTTATGAACCAATTAGAGCGTTCACAGTGGTCATACGCTTCGGTAATTTTTTTTTTTTTTTTTTTTTTTATATAGAACCTATCTTCACTTGGTCCCGTCCATTAGACGGCAGCTCTCCTATCTCTCATCGACTGCTACGCGCGACCATAGTGCCCTTACCTTAGGTTTCATATTACTCCCTTTTTTACTAACCTTAGTAATGAAGATTTTTATTGAGTAAGGCCACACTCTGGTGGCGAATATCAACTCCCAGCTTTTTTTGGTAGTGTTTAACGCCCGTTTTTACTTGTGGCAGAGCAGGCGATGACACTAGTGATACATGGAATGAAGATGGAGCACGGTGGAATGTGATGGCGGCGGAAACCGGAGAACCCGGAGAAAACCGCTCCGCTTTGTTCACCACAAATCTCACATGCGGTCGCTTGGGATCGAACCCGGGCCGTCTAGGTGAGAGGCGAATGGTCTAACCACTCGGCCACGGCGACTCCCAGCTTGGCGGGGTTATTGCGTAAGAATATTTTCCCACCGTTTGAAAAAAGAGTTGATATCTAAGTAATTAAGTAATTAAAACTGCCTGTTATTTATATATTTCTGAGAGATTCCGAAAGAATATCTATAAATACAATTTTAAATATAACATTTAAGGGTTAGTCTATCCATTATATACCTGCAGTGTATCCACAGAAACATTTCCCGAGTATAAACAGATATAGCGTCGCTACCAGTTGTTGGATTTACATCAAACTGGTGTCATTAAAAGAGAAACATAAACAGTTTAATATCTATCTCCAAGACAGGAATGTGTGCTCCGCGTGTAATGCTGCAGACATCAAGAAGTAATTCCCACTCGAGCCAAACGCGCTCCAAAATATCTCGTGATGGACTTGATAGTGGCAGCGATACGAAGTAGCAAATGTAAATTTCGAAGTAGTCGTGGTACGTAGACAAGACCCATACAAAGAAATCGCAGACGGTCAAGTCAGGGAACCTCGGAGCCAGCTGCAGAAAACCTTATCTTAGCTACCAGCGCCCTGTCCATCATTTTAGATTGCTGATTCAGAGCATCCCACACAGCAAGATCCCATAACATTCTAAATGTGTAGAATTCGCACTAAGTTGAAAATTTAACCTTCATAATATTTAACATAACTTGATTAGGTCCAATAATGACAAACGAAATAACGAAAATAGCGTCTTTTTGTCTTCTGTACTGCCATTTGCTGTTTGTGTCAACAATTAACAATTGCATACCGCCAAAAAATATTTGTTTCTCTTTCTAATGACATTAAATTGTGTAAATCCAACAACTGACAGCGATGCTACACCTGTTTATAAAGGGGAAATGTTGCTATGGACATCCTGTACATAGGCAATTCCACTTTTGGTTTCTATTCATAAGGACACTATTTATGAGATGTACTCCACGAAAATGTTTGGTAAAAGGTGATATCACACTTTGGTTTTAAAAACGATAATTTATTACAACGCTGTTTTCTGTTGCTTTAGAAGAAGGGAAGGTACATTAAACTTATTGGTCACCCATCATCGCCTTTATCTTGACATGCATTGCACCCAAATCTGCGATTGTACATCATGGCTTCACATTTCTTGTGGACGAACTCAATATAGCAACCTTCTTAAATCATTAGAAATCTAGGTAGATTTCTAACATTGTAACTCTAACATAGTTGGTTTTTTGGTCTACCCTATACGAATGCATTTTCTAGAGTAAAGCGTAATGAGGTTAATTATTTATTTTTGCCTGAACATATTTCCACATATTCTTTCATATTCCATCATTTCTCTGTTTTCTGTAAAACAACTTACATTAAAGTTGATTAGTCTTACAGTTTTGCTAAAAATGTATTTATTTCAAATTATTTTCATTACTGGGCATCTCCTATAGGCCTTGATCTAATACTGTCTGAATCTCTTGAATCACACACTGTTACACCCTGAATACTTTTCAGTTGTAGCTCATTGGTCTTTATTAAGCAGATGACTCCACGGCAACGTGTGAGATTGCATTCGTGAGGCATCGGGTTCGATTAACGGCGAGTTACTGTGGGTGTTCTTGGGGTTCCATAAGTTGGTAGGGATTGCTGGAGTGTTTCCCCTTCTACCATGCATTTCCTATCCCCATAATTTCATTTCATTTGTTTCATAGCATATGTTTCACGTTTGTAAGTTATGCGCTGCGGCATGATGGTGGATTTTGCGCTGTGTCAAGCTTTCTCCCGGCGCTTGGCCGGCCGATTGAGGCTCCTTCCTAGGATTGGCTTGTTTCATTCCGTGACCCCCAGGTTGAGGAGCCTAAGGTGGAGTTGCCGACATTAGATTGGTGTCATTCTGTAAACGTGGGGATCCCGATCTTGTTAGCGCTCATCCCCTTTGGGTTTCCTCTTCATCCCTTTCTCCCAGTATCCACATTGGAAGCACAAAGGGCCTACTATGGCTTACATCCGGTGTTATACTCCAGGACTCTCCATATACTTAACCTTAGTTCCTTTATGATTATTGTCTTGTTTTGTTATGGACAATTCATATTCGAACCAGGATATTAAGTTGCATTGCTGTCACGTTGAAACTTTTTGTTCTATCCTGTAGTACGCCCCATCATGTTGGCTTTGGAGCAATCTATTACTTTCTCCATACGCACTATGTACATAGTGTTTAGAGAAAGTATTGCACTCCACCCAAAAATTCGATACCGAGATTTCACCGGAAATATATGTTTTAGGGTCCCCAATATCCAAAAAAAAGCATTTTCACAAAAAGGTCCGTGTGTGTGTGTGTGTCCGTGTGTCCGTGTGTCAGTGAACACGATAACTCAAAAACGAAAAGTCGGTAAAATACCAAACTTGGTATTTAAGTTTAGTATCTTCCAGGGATGTGACACGAAGATTTTGAGAAAAAAAACCCCACCCCAACTACCCTTTACATGGAACTTTTTTCGAAAATTTTGATTTTCTCAAAAATGGCTCTAACGATTTTGATTAAAATTTCGTATATTAAACATATTAACCTGACAAATAAAGTGTATATCTTGAATTTTCTGGGAATAGCCTCTGAAGAGTAGTTTATTCTGGATGAATTTTACTAACTTTTGAATGACTGCTAAACCGTAAGAGATGGACAAAAACTTACTACACAAAACATGTAGAGCACTTTAAAGCACACAATTTATGTTATATACATTTTTTTTCGTGGAGTTCGTCGTTTTTGTGACATTCCTTATTTTTGGTTTCTGCTATGAAAAACGTATTCTTTTCTCATACAGGAACTTGTCAACTCCTATCCATATAAACAAAGGAACTTCATTGACATAGCAACCAACTTTTGACTATCACTTTAACCTACGGTTGTCCGTTATTTCGCTTCTACTTACAAGGAAGCGAGTAATACGACTTTTTCTGCTAATTTTTTCTGATTAGCATAAAGTAAATAGAAGTATAAGCTTTTTAAGAATTATTTGTTGCAGGGATATGGAGAAAGTCATGTGAATGGTACACATCAGATTTTTTTTCTATATGGGCATTTTATGGGTACTGTCTGACGCCCAGGTGGGCCTAGATGACTAGAATATGTAACTCAAGTTAGTCACATGGACTTCGAATGTAGGATGAATTCCACTCCTCAAGAGTTTTTTCAGCTCGAGCTTTTGCTTAGAATGTGCCATGAATTCCACTCCTCAAGAGTTCTTTCAGCTCAAGCTTTTGCTTGGAATGTGCCATGAATTCCACTCCTCAAGAGTTCTTTCAGCTCAAGCTTTTGCTTGGAACGTGCCATGAATTCCACTCCTCAAGAGTTCTTTCAGCTCAAGCTTTTGCTTAGACTATGCCATTGGGTTGATTTAACTTAGAGGGAAATTTGTCTGTATGGTGGTGAAGAAGAAGGGAATAAAACGGCTTGATTGTTAAAAGGCTGTTAGGATATTTCGTGGATCAAATTAAGTAATCCAGGTTTCGACTATCAACGGAAGAAAACCACGAAACAACATTCGGTCAATATAAGCAGTCCCGCGGAGTTTGAACCTGGGATCTCTCGAACCGTCTTAGCCAACCCGCTGGGTTACAAGAGAGAAAAAAAAATGATGTATTCCATTCCATGATTTTCTCTAGCTGTTCCGCAAACAACTTTTCTTGCAAGAGATTATTACTTTACCTACATCATGCTAAAGGAGATCAGCATTAGCAGAAATAGTCTTATTAGTACGTAAGTAGAAAGAAAATAAGGGAATACACTAGTTTAAAAAGAGGGTAAATCCTTTAAAAACCAGTAACTATGTGAAACAATTGAAATTCGTTCTCTTTGACTGCCAGGAGTAAACAAAAGAGAAATGAAAAGAATATGCTATGAATCAGAAGTTTTGGAAATTGCTCTTGAATACGAAATACACAAATTTTGCTCTAACCACGAGTATCGTGTACATAGTATCCTAATCTTTTTAATAATAATAATAATAATAATAATAATAATAATAATAATCTCTGAACAACTTCTTGTAAATATTAACAAGAACTTGCTGTTAAGAGCACAAATGCTTCTCTCAGTATTATGTTTCTCTACAAAAATGATTAATTAATTATTGTCTAACTTTACCTACAGTTATTTGGTAGTATTCCGATTCTATTCTTGCCTTTAAACATTACTGATGTTAATTGGGTTCATTCGGAATGTGCAGCAGTAAGCGACAAGAAATATTTATTTGTGACACTTGTATTGAAAACATATACTGCAAAATGACCAAATAGGTTTACACGTAATAATAAACTAATTATGCAAAGGGCTCAATTTCAAATTTCAGTTGGTTTAATTTTTGTATTAATTTACCACTTACTTCATATATTTAATGATGTTTAAATATTGGAATACTGAGGAGAAAAGGCGTATGTGGATATGACGTACAAAAAAAAACTGCACTTTAAAGCTTATTTTTTACTGAAATTCATAATTTCATGATCATTAATTGCTTGTTCATTACCCCACAATGATGGGTAATGATAAACATTGGAACCTTTTTTCAATTTTAAAATGTCCTGCATTTTTTAAATAATTTGGGACATTCTTGCTTTAAAAATGTGTAACATTAAAAATGCGTTTCGGATATAGCTTTTGAAATTGTAGTTTTACAGTTATGCCCTTTAAAACATAATGTTTCTTAGGCATTCATAATTCCCACACTCTTACCTAAAAATATAGTATTAACGGCGTATGTATATCCCAATACTTATTTTTCATTGTTAACTATGCTGAAATTGTATGTTGAAATGATAAAGAAATTACTAAAGGTATTGGTTCTTTAGCGGGATTTCGAAATACAAGGAATCCCTTAATGTTAGCTAACTACTGTACAGCATATAAGTACGGTTACGAAAACACTACTAAAGCATGCGACTCTGATAACGTGCGAAGATCTGGCTTTGTTCCTGGGTAACTGCCTAATCCACGCTGACTATAGTCATTTTTGTTGATGTACCTTTATTGTCGCTGAAAAGTATATTTTCGTATTACATAGAATATGAGCAACAGAGTACGCATTTTGGTTCAGTGTCTTGAAACACCCTGTGTATTGGTGATTTTAGTAGAATAATTGTGATTATCGATGCAATGGTTAACTAATGATATTCTGTACCATGTATGGTGATCCATATATCCTACAAGTTAATTTTATTTACTAACATTCAAATTAATCACCTTTTATATCTTAACCACTGCAAGTGGTTGCTGCATTAAATATATAGAGCTCGCCTGTCTTTCCTTATTTTATACACAACGTAACACGTTTGGATTCTATAACTGTCTAGACATGCTCTAAGTTTCATGTAATGCACAGACATCGTTTATCATGCAGCTCTAGTAGCATATAAATGCTGTTCTTTTCTCGTTTTTCTTTGATAGTAGTCTGAAGACTATTCTTCAGTGTCATCTTGGTGGTAGTGTTCTGTAATGCAATTACTTCCAGACATGTTAACACCAATCTGACTTATGATGGTCTGTAGCATAAACCTGCTTCGATAATGTTCCGCAACCAATCTTGTCTGGCGATGGATGGCAGATTATTTGTTTGAGGATAAAGCCGAAAGAATTCTTGTTCTTTTTGCAGACACCCCGAAATGTTATCTGTATTTGCAAACGCTATGTTAAAAGTAATAACATGTTTAGTGCAATCCTTGGAAATAATGACTTCAGCCAGACTTTTCTGACAGTTGGAGGCAAACAACTTTATTCTTTTCTGAAGCTCTGTAAGGGTTGTTTCAAATTATTATGTAGTTTTATATAATGCAAATTAGTTATCTGTGGAAATGCTCATTGTGGAGATGATTTGTTTTCAGTTGTCATCTCTTCGTAGTCTTAAGGATTCTTCTATCCTACTCAGTTGGTAGAGATGGTGGTGTAACACTTTTATAATTATTTTGATAATGTCTTTCACCCCGCATAAAATACAATGTTCTAGTTCATTGCCCCTCATCTGTTTCAAAAGTATTACAGCCGCCCTCATCCACGTTATTATTTTTCCTTCTCTTGTTTATTAAATTTATCTACATATCCCTTATCTTGACCATTCTTTCTTTGTTTTAGAGTATAAATCACTTTTTTATTTTCTAGTTCATCCTGAATTTTCTGTTTATCAATGTCTTCTATCCTATTTCTCATTTACTTCCAGAATTCTTTTTCATTTTCTCCTCCCTTCCTCCATATGTCTACCATCCCTGTTTTCGTCATGATTTCGCTCACCAGCACTTCTCGTTCTTATTTTTCTTGAGGTGTTTCATATTTGTATATATTTACTTTTAGCAGATTCTTTTGTTTACTTTTTATACACCTATACCAATATTTCAATATCCTCTCTAGGATTTCCTCACTTCTTCCTGGTCTTGTAATTCTACGAGTACCATTGGTACCCCTTTTGATGCTGCTCTGCCTAGCTCTTTACGAACATTCCGTACCTCAGGTCTATTTTTTTTCCCCTATATCTGATATTTACTCCGTACTTCCGTTGCGCAGAATTTCTGAATTTCGTTAATTGCCCTTGAAGCCCTATTGCCGCGGATACTCCCACCAATAGGCATTTACGTATAGTAATTTTGGATAACACTTTTATAACCAACTAGAAGTCCTTTCCGTGTTCATTGCGTAAGTAAGAAATTGAAGATAACGGTGGTGAGAGTTTGCACAAGCTATGATTAGCCTATTATCTTTTCTGGTTACTGGTTAAACATAACAAGGGATGATAAAATTAATGAAGAGTTACAAATAGAAAGTGTTCTTGACACCATTACTCTTCAATACTGAAGTGACACAGCATACGATGAGAATGCATGCAAACGACTGCAGTATCGAAGTTCCGCTATTGACAAGTTGGCAGAAGAGATTTTGGCAAGCCCAAAAAGAGGCAAGAACAATTTTGATTTCCTGGAAGTCAAACTGGATTAAAGATTTAACCAAGTTACTTGTGATAATAATAATGTTGACAAGAGGTTCAAATGTTTAAAGTTTTGTTCACATTTGTAAAAGGGGCAACTTTGTACTTATGAGCCTGAAAATATGAACAGATCGATTTTGTAAAACAAGTCAATAAGTTTCGCTTGGTCTTACAGCTCAAATTTGCGCCCCTATTGGCTAAAACATAATAAGGACAATTAAAATTCGAAGCACTTTATGATTTAACCGAGCGAGGTGGCGCCACGATAACGTGTGCGACTCGCATTCGGGAGGTCGCAGTTCGACCCCTGTCGACCGCGCATTTTGACTTGGGGTTTCTCGTGGTTCCCCCTTGTCACTTAGGCGAATGCTGGGGCACTTATTCTCCACGACCTTCTTTCCCCTCATTCCCTTTCATGTCATTTCCTTCTCATATTTCAGGAGAGTACCTCTGAGCTCGAGAGGTGTGTGGCAGTGCTGAAAGTTGGCGCGCGGATGCATGCGTTTATGAATGCTGTTCTCGGAATTGTGGCGGCATTGCGGTCACTGTCTTCACGGGGGCAGGGTGTTGCCTTGTCGACACCCGGAACTCACGGTGTTGGCAGCTGCGAGGCGATGCTGGTGTCGAGATGAACTGTCAGCCAAAAAAGAAAGGGGCTTCAGCGTGACTTTTCAGCCTATCTGTATCTACCTATGGTTCTCTAATTACATTCCTTCCTCCTGGGAGGATGTTGACGTACAAAAGATCTATAGAAGTCGCTGCTCATGTGTTCCCCACCGTTGTCTATCCTTTACCTTTACTATATGATTGACAATAATATTTAGGATGGTTTTGGGAAGTTATAAAGTAACTCAAAACTTCTTCTGGATCCTATAAAATAATTGACCAATACTTAGACAACTGTACATTTCTATATAAGGATTTGAAAATGTATTATCTAGGGGTATTTTTGAGAGTAATGTATTGACTTATAATTTTGGAAAGGTAGAGCCAGACTGAACCAAGAGCCAGGATTTGAATCATGGATATTATCTTTCCAACACTTCTCCTACATCGGTTAGTGTGAAGAAACAATTATTTTTCAACTTATAATTTTGTTTTAGCTTACAGTATAAGTGAACTATTTTCATTTATAACATTAACATGGTTTTCTCCTCTCAGTACTATTTATTTTTACACAGCTACTACAAGACATTCCTGTTGGTAACCATTCATTCATGTGAATCGAAATATATCTTTGCAGTTTCAACAGACTAGGGACGGTGCAGAAAGGAGAATCTTCCTCATATGCAGCCCTTGAAATTCCCTGCTCTTTCCATGACATCGCGAAGAAAACTAATAACGGCAAAATATTAAACAAATTAATGTTAACAATTAAACCAGTATTAATGGATATCTTGGGTATGGTTGATGGTATTGAAAATATTGTTTTAATTAAATTATGAGTTTAAAGAGATCTATATTTTTGTTTAATACGTTTTTGTTCTACATGTTATACTTATTAAATTACCTGTGAGTAAAGAAATCATTTTCTGAACACTCAGGATATAATTTTATTTTAATAATAATATCATAAATAATAATATAATAATAATAATATCGCATACAAGTTGTACATAAATTTGGAGTTATTTTGTACAAAAGTTTATCACTGATCTGATCCGCTTTGAGCACGTTAGGACATGGTACCAGTATCATATGTTGTCAAAGTATCACATGCACAGGTGCCGTCCGGGATGTGAAATGCCTTATTCCTGCATACTTTGTGATGATATCCATGCGCTCCATGGATGTCGTGAAGTGTCGAAGCTTTTGGTTTGGCCAGTCCAGTTTCGGTTATTCATTTTATTTTTCTACTAGTATCTTGAATATTTGTCATTTTAATAAAAACTGATTAACTCTGAGAAAGTTAATTAACTGAAAAAGTCATTTGTAAGAAGTGTAAACAGTAAAAAATTGTAAAGAGTAGTTTGTTTGGGAGATAAACTTATATACCAAGTTTGCTACTTAGTCGGAATTCATTTTTGAGTTTGTTCTCAGACACACGTGATTATTTTTCTATAAGCATTTTCCAGTGAATCTCAAAACATATCTTTCTGGTGAAATAACATACATTTTTTGGGAGGAATGCAACTTCCTCAGTTTACTGTAGGTACGCAGTACTAGTTTGTGTACGTACGTCAAAATGTGCTGATTTGATATACGAGGTTGGAATTAAGGATACTAGACGTTTTTGAATATTATAGGTTGGTTTAACATTTTTACCAATTCCAAATCCCAAGTGGACCGAACACTACCAAACTCCTATAAAAATACTCCTTGATAACAGAGTTCAAGGAGATCAGAGAGAAATTAGGCGGTATGAACAACATTAAAAGAAGCTACTGGGATGGCTGATTAAGTCCCGAACCTCACACAGATATGGCGCCACTAGCCTGGTTAGACAATGGCATCGTATAATTTAACCATAGAATAGCTTGTATTCATAGTTGCAGGTCAATAGCTTGTTTAGTTTTCGAATGACAGCATTTTAAACAAGACAACTTTAGAGTTTTCACGAAAATGGAGGATTTGGAAAAACGAGCAATGATTAAATACTTTCATTTGAAAGGCTTAACGCCTAAAGCAATCAAAGAGGAAATGGACAGTACATTGAAAGACTCTGCCCCTTCATATTTAATGATTTAAAGGTGGGTTGCAGAGTTTAAAACGGGACGTACGAGCACTAGTGATGAGCCTCCCACTGGAGGCCCTGTAGAAGTGACAACTCCAGAGAGCATTGAAAAAATTCATCGTTTAGTAATGGAAGACCGTAGATAGCAGAGGCTGTAAACATATCAAAAGAACGTGCAGGTAATATTTTAAGTAATGTTTTGACTTTCACAAGGCCTGTGCAAGATGGGTGCCGCGTTTTTTGACACCTGATCAAAAGTTGCAAAGAAAAAGTATTTCTGTTAAGAATGTGGAGCTCTACCTTAAAAACCCCAGTGATTTTTTGAGACGGATTTTTACCATGGATGAAACTTGGATACATCACTACACTCCAGAAAGTAAATAACAGTCAAAACAGTGGATTGCGCCAGGTAAACCAACTCCAAATAGGCAAAGTAAATTTTGTCAGCTAACAAGTTTATGGCGAGTGTTTTCTGGGATGCACAGGGAATTATTGTTATTGATTTCTTGGAAAAGGGTAAAAGTATTACTGGTAACTACTACGCAAGCTTACTGCAACGTTAGATGAAAAAAGGAGCTCATTTGGCAAAAAAAAAAAAAAAAAAAAAAAAAAAAAAAAAAAAAAAAAAAAAGAATTGTTTCATCACGACAATGCTCCGGCCCATCGTGCAGTCATTGCAATGTAAAAAATGTGTGAAAAGTTGGAATTGATTGAACATCCACCTTATTCACCAGATCTAGCACCCAGTGCCTTCCACCTGTTCTCAAACCTCAAAAAAATTCTTGGAGGACGAAGATTTCACAGTAACGAGGAGGTCATTGATGCGGCAAACAGCTATTTTGAGGACCTTGATAAATCGCACTACAGAGATGGTTTAATTATATTAAAACCCGATATGACAAATGCGTTATTCTTGCTGGAGATTATATTGAGAAATAAAGCAAAATAAATAAATGCTGTTTTCATTGAGAGGCCCGGGACTTATCAGCCAACCCTCGTACAGGCCTCAATAATCGAGTACACTATTTTTCAGAACATGATAGCCCTGCTCCTCTGCCAAAGACGGTGTGATTTTAAAGTTTTGGTTTATGTTTTGTGCAGCTGGAAACCAACCTTCGCAGTTGCTAAGTCTAAACTTGCTGCTCCCTTGACATGCTGTGCAGTAATTGGCCGGCTTGGGCACGTACTAACACGAAACACAAAACTCTATTGCCTACAGAGTTTACAGGAAACAGATAATTTACTACGTTGCCTCTAATAGAGCGTTGCCTTTTGTTTGCTAATGGTTATTGCCCAGTGGCAAGAGAGAGAGGTACAGTTTGAGGGCTGTCATGTTTTGGAGAAAACAGTAATAGATTCCAATCGATATCTAACAGATTGAAAAGATACGTGTTTTCGAGCCAGTATGGACAGCGAGGCACTGTCGGATGGTAGCACCCTGTTCTGAAACTTACTCACGCTCACGACAGTTGGCAGCTGAGGGCAGCCCGATGGTGTTTAGACGTGTTCCTATTCTTTACAGAACTTAACCACGTTATGACGGGAATGTGGGGTTTGCAGGATGGCGGGTGAAAGATGAGGTTGTGGAGTGACAGGAGGAGGCATGTTTGGTCCTCGACGGTTGCCAATTATGGTGCAACGGCCCTTGTGCACCGCTGGTGTGATGATTTTTCAAAAATGTTTACTTTTGAGGCTTTAATTTTGATATCCAAGGAACTCTTGAAGGATTGTAAGGAGCTTAACCGTATCAGCTGAAACTTACTTCCTCCCCGCCTCCCTGAAATGTGGTGAGAGTTTGCTTTTGAATGAGTGGTGAATTAGTTAGTGCATTTCTATTGTGACATTAAATGCTGATATCTCAGTGCGTTCTCCGAGTGAGCTCGTAGACGGGAATGTGATTTTTTCACAGGAATGGGAGTAAACAATGGACATTGCTTTTGTTTATCAATAGAGTAAGTGATAATCCTAATACTTGAAAAATTATCTTTATGTGACATTTTAATGATACAAAATTCTTAAATTATGAGTGAAAACCCAAGAAAATCAATACATCACGACACAAAGAGTAAGAAAATGACAAAATAGAAAAACATGCCTGAAATATACAATGGTATCAATATAAAATGTGCATTTCAGTAATCTAGGATCCACGATAAAGGTTTATTTACACTTTAGCAATGTCTATAATGCAATAACTAAAAATCTGATGTTTCCCATTCACACCACTTTCTCTACATCTCAGTAAAATTATTGTTAAAACATGTATTCTTCTATCTACTTCAGGCTAATCGAGATGAACATTAGCAAAAATGATCTTATTGCTTGTTTCTTGTAGAAAGGAAATAAGGGAATACATTACGCTAAAAAAAGCTGTTTGCTATATGATTAAAATTCGCTTCTTTGCATTGTCAGGAGCTGACAAATTTAGAGTCTTTTAAAAACGAAACCAATAACAAGGAATATCTCGGAAATGGTCAACTACACGAAAAAAATGTATACCACGTAAGTTATGTTTGATCTACATTTTTTGTGCAGTAAGTTTCTGTCTATCCCTTACGATTTACCAGTTATGCAAAAAGCCACCCAGAATGAAGTAAACTTGAGTCTACTCCCAGAAAATTCAAAATATGTGTTTTATTTGTCGTATAAATATCTTTAATATACGGCATTTTAATCAACATCTTAATAATCATTTTTGAAAAAATAATTATTTTCGAAAGTTTTTCTAGGTAATAACTATTTTGAGGGGGAGAAATTTTCCTCAAAATATCCGTGACGTGTCCATGGAATATAGTAAACTTAAATACCAATGGTATTGGATTTAATTGTTTTTCACTCAGCCATGTGTAGGACAGGAGTTAGATAGGTAGAATCAGACTGAAAAATTCAGTGCCATAGCCGGGATTTGAACCTCGGATCTCCCGATCTCTAACCGATTGCTATGCCACTGAGCTACTATGGCAACATGCCGGCATAGCATTAAATTTCTCAACTGACTCGCATTTTTCCCGGTAAACCACAAGGTGATCTCAAATTCTTTTTAAGATGACAACCCCAATGGCGACTTACAATGGTATAAGTGCTTTAAGTCCCAGAATTCATAGTATAGCCAACTATTATGGTCATTTGGTATTGAATTTTTCCGTCTGACTCTGTCTATCCAACTCCTGTCCTACACATGGCTTGTGTGAAAGACAATTAAATTCAATACCTAATGATCATAATAGTTGGCTATACTAAGAATCCTGGGACTTAAAGCACTTATAGCATTGTAAGTCGCCATTGTAAGTCGCCATCTTAAAAAGAATTTGAGATCACCTTGTGGTTTACCGGAAAAAAATGCGAGTCAGTTGAGGAATTCAATGTTATGCCGGCATGTTGTCATGGTAGCTCAGTGGCAAAGCAACCGGCTAGAGATTGGGGGATCTGAGGTTCAAATCACGGCTATGGCATTGAATTTTTCAGTCTTACTGTACCTTAAATACCAAGTTTGTTATTTACCGACTTTTCGTTTTCGTGTTTACAGACACAATACTATGTATTAAGAAGAGAGAGAGAGAGAGAGAGAGAGAGAGAGAGAGAGAGAGAGAGAGAGAGAGAGAGAGAGAGAGAGAGAGAGTAAAATGAGATTACAGAATCCGCGCCCTGTTGATGACTTGGGGATAAACAAATGCAGTTACTTTGAATAACAATCTGTTTCAGTTTACGGTATGGTCGTGAAACTTTGTAGTCTTACAAATCACAGCCTACAATAGACCCCCACTTGACACGACGAAAAGCAGACTACTGGAGGTGAGAGCGCACCATTGCATTTGCCAGGTTGCATTAAGTGCGCGATTGGACCATCTCCAGAGCACACAATACAACGTTCCTCTGTGCAAATTAATGTTCCACATTACATTGCTCCTCCATTCTGGGAACAGGATTTAATAAACCGTCATTTTCTCTTTGTTTATGCTTGTTAACCCTGCATCATTGTTGTTTTGAAAGCTATATCGGGGTGTTTAAACTTAAAGACTGCACATGAAATTACTTACCCAAGCGTAAAAGAAACGAAAATACAGAGTGATTTATGTAGAACTGACACATTTCTTTCTTTAATTATTCCGTTGGAAATTCATTCAATGACCCAATTTTAGCACCAAATTAAGCAAAATGTTCTGGAGTTTCGATTCCTTGTCACTAGATAGGCAGATGTTTATGCTTTATTCCTAATTTCATCGTTGGCAGCTGTTTCGACATTTTGTTCTTGTAGTCGACGTGAAAATGCAGTACGATGTAGAGCTGAGGCAAGGGTATTTTCAGCAAGATGGCGCTACATGCCATACATCAAATGAATCCATGAACCTAATTTCAAGTTTCTTTGACGACCGGATAATTTCCAGGAATCTGTGGCCACCGAGATCTCTGGATTTGACATCGCCGGACTACTTTCTATTGGGATACTTAAAATACAGGGTTTACGCCACACGTCCCCAGCAATTGGAGGATCTGAAGCACATCACAAAGGAGATTCAAGCTATTGACAACAGAGTCCTCCAACGAGTGGCCAGTAACATGGAACGACGTGTTGAGTTGTGCCTTATGCAGGATGGAGGACATTTTCAACATTTACTACAGAGGTAAATAATCTCTACAATTTAGGAATAATAATAATAATAATAATAATAATAATAATAATAATAATAATAATAATAATAATAATAATAATAATAATAAGTTGTCGCTAGCATAACATAAATCACCCTATATTAATACCTGATTTTTGTTGTATAATTATACAAAATTGGATATAATAATTAATAATTGTTATTATCATCATCATCTCTAGCACACATCAAATTTGGTATTGCAAGGATTGCATTCTAAAAAAAAATCTGGTATGCTCCATTCACATGACTTTCTCTACACCTCTGCAACAAATTATTGTTAAATGGGCTATGCTTCTATTTACTTCATGCTAATCGAGAAAAAATTAGCAGAATTGGTCTTATTACTTGCTTCCTTGAAAGTAGAAGCGAAATAAGGGAGTACCATAAGTTAAAGTGATAATCAAAAGTTGGTTGCTATGTGACTAAAGTTCCTTTGTTTGTATGCACAGGAGTTGACAAATTCCTGTATGAGAAAAGTGTTTTTCAAAGCTGAAATTAAAAACAAGGAATATCTAAAAAACGATCAACTCCTCGAAAAAAATGTATGCAACATAAATTGTGTGTTTTAACGTGCTCTACATTTTTTGTGTGGTAAGTTTTTGTCCGTCTCTTACGGTTTGGCAGTTATGCAAAAATCCTTAAAATTCATCCAGAATAAAGTAGTCTTCAGAGGCTATTCCCAGAAAAATCAAGATAAACATATTATTTGTCAGATCTTTAATATACGATATTTTAATCAAAATCGTTAGTCATTTTTGAGAAAATGAAAATTTTCAAAAAAAAGCTGCATGGAAAGGGAGTTGGAGGTGGGGTGATTTCCTTGACACACACGGACATTTTTCTAAAAAGTTTTTTTTTTTGGATTCAGGGGTCTCATAACATGGATTTCCTGTGAAATCTCAGTATCGAATTTTTGGGTGCATTACAATGCCTTCTCTATACACCATGTACATAGTACACATAGAAACAGTAATACCTTTTGAGATCCCGAATTTTTAGAAAAAAGAATCACATCTTTAGAAAAATGCGTGTTAGTGTGTGCGCGTGTGCGTCTGTACACTGCACAACTCAAAAACAAAGTTATGGATAAATACCAAACTTGAAATTCACGATTTCCGTATTTCTAAAAGGATTCGGCACAAAGGTTTTCAAGAAAATCCCCAAAATTTGAAGTATCTTTTACATGAAAATTTTTCGTTATTTTTTAGTTTATCATAAATACTCTTATACTTTTTATTAGCACATCATACATTTAAGCTATTTACATAAAAATTCAAACTTACATCTTGATTTCCTGGGAACAGCCTCTGGATTTATCTTTATTGAGGAAGAATTGTGTATAATTTTGTATAACTGGTGATCACAAGAGATACACAAAATCTTACTAAAGAAATCTTCAATACACACAATTCATTTTTATAGACCTTCTATACCTTCCGATACATTTTATGATTTTTATTAACATCCTTTCATATCGGTCGGCGAATGAATGAAGTGATTGAAATAATGCTGAAATGGCTTCGACCTCTTGACTTAGATTACGCGATATTTGCCTTCTCAAAACAAGAGAAAAACCAGGCAAAAAGTCTTATTCAAATAACTCCTACTAACGGAGGTTCAAACTTGGGACCCTTTCAGTGCAAGATAGACACAGTACCCTCCCAGAAGTGAGCTGATATATTTTTGCTTTCTGTACCACGCATGTACAAGGTACATAGTAAATAGAGAAGTTATTCATTCCTGACAAAAATTCCATATCGAGATTTTATCACAAACATATATTTTGAGGACACAAAGGTACTATTAGAAAAAATTACACGTGTGTGTCTTGTGTCTGTGAACAGCATATCTAAAAACGAAAAAGTCAGTTAAGTACACCAAACTTGGTATTTAAGTTTAGTATGTTTCAAGAATGCGACATGAAGATTTTCAGGAGCATCCTGACTTCCTAAGCTATTCTTTATATGACACTTTTTTTTCTTCTTCAACATTTACGATTTTCTCAAAAATACTCTAAAGATTTTGATTAAAATGTCATATATTAAAGACAGTTATGTCGCAAATAACATTTATATCTTACATTTTCTGGGACAGTCTCTAAAGTACTCTGTAGGACTTTGTATAAGTGTTAAACCGTAACAAACTGACAAAATCTTATTCTACAAAATATGTGAACTTCACTAAAGCACATAAATTATCTTAGATGCATTTTTAGGTCTGTGGTGTTAACAATCTCCCAGATACTCCTTGTTATGGGTTTACATTTTCGAGTACTTATACTCTTCTCAAGATTAAAGACAACCGAATTTAAATGTAATCACTAGCTACCATTTTTACGTTTGCAATAGCTTTAGTATAATGTATTCCCTTATTTCCCTTGTACCTACAGGAAAATATGGAGTAAGATTCTTTCTATTTCTACTATGTGCACATACACACTCGCGCAATAGAAGTCAGTTCAAAAATGCTCACATTTGATTAGATATTCAGTACTCCTATAGCCAAATTTCTGCCTCATATAAAAAAATCTGATGTGTTCCATTCACATGACTTTCTCTTCATCTCGATAACAGACTATTGTTAAAAAGCTTATCCTTTTACCTCCTTTATGCTATTCGAGATAAACATTAGCAGAAATAGTCTTATTACTTTCTTTCTTGTAAGTAGAAGGGAAATAAGCGAATACACTAGACTAAAACGATAGTCAAATCCTTTAAAAGCTGCATGGCATGTGGTTAAAAATCGTTCTTTGCATTGCCAGGAGTTGACAAATTCCCGTATGTGAAAAGTTTAAAGAATTTTAAAACAGAAACTAACAACAAGGAATATCTCAAAAATGGTCAACTCCACGAAAAAAATGTACATGACATAAATTGTGTGCTTCAATGAGATCTACATATTTTGTGCAGTGCCTTTTACGGTTTACTAGTTATGCAACATCCAGCAAAATGCATCCAGAATAAAGAGGTCTTCAGAGGTATTCCCAGAAAATTCAAGGTATACATAATATTTGTGGAATAAAATATCTTTAATTTACGATATTTTAGTCAAAATTGTTAGAGTCATATTTGAGAAAATCACAATTTTCTAACATTTTTCCATGTGAAGGGTAGATTGGGGTGGGGGGATTTTCCTCAAAATCTTTGTGTTGCATCTTTGGAAGATATCTAACTTATGCACCAATTTTGGTTATTTTACCAACTTTTCGTTTTTGAGTTATCGTGTTCGTAGACACACGGACACACATAGACACACACACATACGCACACATAGCCCTTTATCTAAAAATGATTTCTTTTCCCTTATAGGGGACCCTGAAACTTATATTTCCGTGAAATCTCGATATAGAATTTTTAGGTATAGTGTAGTACGGTTTCTATCTACAATCATGCACTCTGCAGAGAAAGTAATAACAACAGCTGTGTAAATGACAATAGAGTCTTCTTATAGCTGCAATTCACATTTTTATCCTCAAAATTTCAAGTACATAATTCTGCACAAGATAATTGCTTGTACATGTGTTTTAAATTTGTGTTGGCAAAATATACAATATAGACAAACAAGTATAGGGCATTAAAACAAGCATCAAGTATATTCAGATTATTTATCAAGCTTGCACTATGTCACCTTTCAAGTTTGTAAGAACCGTTGGTGGCTGCCAAGTGGGTAATTAATTTTCGAGTTTCTTTTAATTCCATGCAATGCGTAAATTGTGTTAAACATTATTTGGACTCAGTTGGCACCAAATTAATGGAACACTCTCTTTACTCGCAGTATTTGAGGTTTCAATTTGTTCATTCTTATATATGAGAAGTCCTCTGATTTATATGATTGCAAGTTTAAAAAATTCCTGAGCTTCACAGAAAACGTATAAAGGACCCAATTAAATATTCTCCACATGCAAATGATCAAAAACTAGTTTGAGATGATACCAGGGGAGTATTTAAGGGGTAGAGGGGCTTCCTATTGCTTAGAAGTTTCTTATATCCTCATACAACAACAACGGCAATCATTTGATAAAAAAAGGCCAAATATTTTAGCTAAAGCCTGTTCCAGAGAGAAGTGCGTTTTAAGAAATAGAAACATTATTTTAAAACGGAACTTTTTTAATACAGTCTGAAAACTTGGCATGCTTAAAACATTCTAATGAATTATACTGAAATGACTTTATCTTTTCTGCAACACACTATTTTTTACTAAAGTTTATTCTCTATCTGCTTCTTGCTAATTGAGATAAATATTAGCAGAAATGTTCTTATTTCCTTGTAGGTAGACACTATGCTAAAGCGATAGTCAAATCTTTTAAAAGATGGTCGCTATGGGATGGCACTGAATTCTGTGCTCTGTGCACGAACAGGAGTAAGACAGAAGCAAAACAAATGAAGACTTCTCATTTGAGAAAAGCATAAGTAAAAGAACATTTAAACCAATAACAATGAATATCTCAGAAATGGATAATTCCATAAACTGCCGATCCTCATGTCCGCACTCGCTAAAGTGTCTCGCTTTGGTGCTTCGTGGCACAGGGGTTCGTGGGTTTGGATCCCGCGTTGGGTATGGGTGTTTATATGCTTGTGACTGACTTGTGTGTGCGTATCGGAAGAAAACGGTAGAAAACGGTAATCAAACAGTAAAAAGGTTAGGAAATTGAAAAAAATGTATAAAACTGGTATTTACATAAAATGGGTGCTTCTATTGTATAGTAAGATATTGTCTATCTCCTGTTTGCCAGTTATGCAAGTCTTCAGAATGAAGAGATAGTTCAAGATATATACATTTTATTTGTAACTAAAATATCTTAAAATATATGGTATTTTTAATCAAAATCGTTAGAGCCATTTTTGAGAAAATTAAAATGTTAGAAAAAAAAAACAGTTTGGGGTAAGAAGATGTTTTAAAAATTTGTAACAAACGGGTGCCTAGGGATCAGAACCCTGTCGGGGAGCCAACGGACGTAACCATAGAATGAAGAACCTGGAACGAGTGGTCGGCCCGTAGCCAGGCATGAGCGTGAGGAAGCAGATGATATGAAATTAAAGCAAAATGAATAATAGGAAATGTGATGATGGAGAAATTAGTGGAATGAGTGCGAGGAAAACCGGAGGACTCAAATGCCATTTCCTCCACCTCAAATCCCACAATTCGTGGGATCGAATCCAGGCCGCCTAGATGGGAGGCGAGCAGTTTAACCACTCTGCCATGACGTCGCCCTCATAAAGAATGTATCTGATATAAATTGTGTGCTTAACAAGATCTATATGTTTTGCGTAATAATATTTTGTCTATCTTTTACGATTTACAGTTACAGAAAAGTCATCCGAAATGAAGAAGACTTCAGATGCTATTCCCAGAAAATTCAAGATATATACATTTCATTTGTAATTAAAATATCTTAAATATATGGTATTTTAATCAAAATCGTTAGAACCTCTTTTGAGAAAATGAAAATTTTAGAAACATGTTCCATGTTAAGAGCAGTTTTGGACAGAAGACTTTCTTGAAAATCTTCGTGTGACATTCCTGGGACATATTGAACTTAAATATAAATTTTGGCATTTGCAGTATTTTTCATTTTTGAATTATGTATTCACAGTCGCACACGCACGCACGAAGACACACAAACATTTTTCTAAACATTTTTTCTTTTGATTAGGAGTTCTCAAAATTTATATATGAAATAATGGTATCAAAGTTTTGGAATGCAATACATTCTCTACTTGTTATGTACATTGTACATGGTGGAGAAAATAAAAATGATTTATTGAACCTTAAAATGTCCGCGTGTCTACGAACAGTATAACTCGAAAATGAATAGTCAGGAATACACAACTTGAAACTTAAGTTCAGCGTCTTCAAAGGATGCGACACGAAGATTTTAAAGAAAATCCCCTACCACTAACTTCAAAAACTTCGAAAATGTTGATTTTCTCAAAAATGGCTGAAAAGATTTTGATTAAATTGCCATATATCAATGATTTTTACATGACAAATATAGATAATGTATAATAATCTTGAATTTCTGAGAATAAACAAAAATTTAGTACATAAAAATATAGACCTCATCCAAACATACAATTTATGTTCTGTTTATGTTTATTTATAGGTTTCAATTTTAAAACATATATTATTTTCTCAAACAAGAAGTGGTCATACGTTCCTATTTTTTAACTTCTGGCCATGCAAATAGAAACGAATTTCATGTTCAATCCCATGGCGATAACTTTTAACAGATTTGACTATAGGTTCTTAGAAGGAAGTAAGTAATAAGACGATTTATGCTAATTTTTATCACGATTAGCATAAAGTAGAGAGAAAAATAAGCTTTTGTAAGAATACTTTGTTGCAGAATAGGAAGAGGAAAATCAGTTTTTGTTTGTTTGAAATATTAACTTTTGACAATTCTTCTATAATTCAATATCTATAGCTGTGGTTCCTATGCAAATGTTCCAAATTTTAAATTTTATTTTATTAATTGCAGTCATATAGGTATGTACAGAAACTTGGTATAATATTTTCACATGTTTACATGTTCATTTATTGATTTCACTCTTTTCGTGCATAGTTCTATTTGGTATCGTTCACAGATTTCACTATACATTCACAACACACGCTCTGGTTGGGTCATGATATATTCTTGTTTTTCCAAATTAGATAATGGAAGTCGTGAATAGACAATCTAGTCACGAAATGTCGCAATTCGATATTCGGGACTGTCAATGTACGGTTCGTGACTGTTTCGGTGCCCTAGAACTCCGGCCATACTTTAGGTCTATTATCCTCCATGCTCTTTGTCGATCTGGGTAGTTCATCTGGTAAGGGCTGATCTTCTGATCCCAAGGTCAAGGGTTAAAAGAGACAGCTCCATATCAGTAAATTTATTGCAAAAATCCTTATGCGTCTATCTACTTCATGGTAATCGACATAAACATTAGCAGAAATGCTTTCTTGTAAGCAAAGAGGAAATAAAGGAATACACTTGGCTAAAACGATAGTCAAATCTTTTAAAAGTTGGTTGCCATGTGGATGAAATCCGTTTCTATGCATAGCCAGGAGTTGAAAATTTCCCATATGTGAAAAGTTTTAAGTATTATAAAATGAAACCAATAATAAGGAATATGTAAAAGGTCTGATGTGTACCATTCACATGACTTTCTCTACATCTCCGCAACAAATTATTGTCAAAAGCTTAGGCTTCTGTTTAATTCATTCTAATCGAGAAAAAAATAGCAGAAGTAGTCTTATTACTTGCTTCCTTGTGAGTAGGAGCAAAATAAGAGAGTACCATAGGTTAAAGTGATAGTCAAAAGCTGGTTGCTATGTGACTGAAGCTCCTTTGTTTGTATGGGCAGGAGTTGACAAATTCCGTGTGAAAAAAGTTTAATTTTTTTAAAGTTGAAACCAAATACAAGGAATATCATAAAAACGATCAGCTACACGAAAAATGTCTATACCATAAATTATGTGTTTTAACTTGCTCAACATTTTTTGTGCGGAAAATTTTTGTCCATTTCTTACGGTTTAGCAGTTATGAAAAATTCTGTAAAATTCATCCAGAATAAAGTACTCTTCAGAGGCTAATCCCAGAAAATTCAATATACTCGTACATTTTATTTGTCAGGTAAATGTCTAATAAACGATATTTTAATCAATATCGTTATAGCCAATTTTGAGAAAATAAAAATTTTCGAAGAATGTCCCATGTAAAAGGTAGTTGGGAGTGGGGGATATTCTTGAAAATCTTCGTGTTGCATCCTTGGAAAATACCAAACCTATATATCAAGTTTGGTATTTAACGCTGTTTTCGTTTTTGGGCTATGCTGTCCACAGACACACAAGGACCTTTTTCTATAAATGCTTTTTTTGGACTCAGGGGACCCCTAACATATATTTCTGGTGAAATCTCCACATCGAATTTTTGGCTGGAATACAATACCTTCTATATCCAGTATGTAGTTGTACATGCGGACTAGAGAAAGTAAAAATGCTCTTTTTGGAATACAGGGGACCCTAAATGTCTATTTCCACTGAAATCTCGGTATGAATTTTTTGGGTGAAATGCAATACCTTCTGCATATACTATGTGCATAGTACGTGTGGAGAAAGTAAAAACTGAATACGTAAAAAATAGCTACAGGAAGCTAAAAATACTAGAGCGATGTTAAGCGCTGCACATGAACTGTTTGTATTTTTGGCCGGTAGACATTCCTCTGGTCTGATGAAATGCGAGCTTGGGCTGACTTCCCGCGCAACCCAGCTGATAGACATCGTCTTTGTAGCTGCACAACACGGTGCCTTGGGCTTGGACCGTTCAACAGATAACAGTAGCGGAAGTCCTTTCGAGTTTTACAAACCCAGAAAAAGGTTACGCACGGTTTTTTTTCATTATTAATTAAATACTCTTCCGGAGTCTGGTCGGGACTCCAGCGCTGTATACCTGTTTTTACATTTTTCCTAAACTTACTGTTTGATTACTGTTTATTTTTGCTGTTCCAATACACACACACATATACACAATCCACAAACATAGAAACACCCTCTTCCCAAGTCGGCCCTCGAACCCACGATCCCCGTCGCCACGAAGCACCAAAGCGAGACACTTTAGCGAGCGTGGCATTGGGGACCGGTTAAGATTGGGAACTAATTACTTTCTCTATACGTACTATCTACATAGTGTATAGAGAAGGTATTGCATTCTAACCAAAAATTCGATACCGAGATTTCGCCGGAAATAGACGTTTTAGGATCCCTTGCATCCAAAAAAATCTGATGTGTTCCATTCAAATTACTTTTTCTACATCTCTGTAACAAATTATTGTTATTAAGTTTAGTCTTCTATGTGTTCCATGCTAAAATATTAGCAGAAACGGTCTTATTACTTAGTTCCTTAATAAGTAGAAGGGAAATGAGGGAATACACTAGGCTAAACCGACATTCAAATGTTTTAGAATGTGGTTGCTTGGGATTGGAATCCGTTTCTTTACGTGCCCAAGCGTTCACAAGTTCCCGTATGAGAAACGTTTAATTATTTTAAAACTGAAACCAATAACAAGGAATATCTCGAAAACGCCCAACTCCACGAAAAAAATATATGATGTAAATTGTGGGTTTATCGTGATCTACATTTTTGTGTAGGAAGGTTTTGTCAGTCTCTTACGGTTTACAATTATGTAAAATTCAATACAAATCATCCAGAATAAAAAGGTCTTCAGAGCTATTCCCATAAAATTCCAGATATATATTTTATTTGGCATTTAAATATATTAAATACAAGAGATTTTAATCAAAATCGTTAGCCATTTTTGAGAAAATCAAAGTTTTCGAAATATTTTCCATGTAAACATTAGGGGTGGGGGGATTTTCTTAAAAATCTTTGTGTCGCATCCTTGGAAGATTCCAAACTTAAATACAAAGTTTGGTATTAACGAAGACTTTGAGACAAACCTCCCCTTCCCAAACTATCCTTTACATAGAAAAAAAAAACCATCGAAATCTTGATTTTCTCAAAAATGGCTTTAACGATTTTGATTAAAATACCATATATTAAAGATATTTATATGGCAAATAAAATGTATATCTTGAATTTTCTGGGAATAGCATCTAAAGATCACCTTATTCTGAATGATTTTTTTCTGAATTTTGCGTAACTGGTAAACCATTAGATAAAGGCAAAAACTGAAGATCACGTTAAATCACACAATTTATGTCATATTAGTTTTTGTTGTTGAATTGACCATTTCTGAAACATTCCTTGTTATTTGTTTCAGATTCAAAATACTTAGATTTTTTTCACGCGGAAAGTTTAAACTCCTGGCCCTGCTTAGAAACGGGTTTCATCCTCATGGCAACTGACTTTTGAATGATTTAACTATCGTTTTTAGCTAGTGTATTCCCTTATTTTCCTTCTACTTATAAGGAAGCAAGTAATTAAGACAATTTCTGCTAGTATTTGTCTCGATTATCATAAAGTAAATAGAGAATATGCTTTTTAACAATAATTTGTTAAAGCGATGTAGAGAAGGTCATTTGAACGGAACGCATCAGATTTTTTTTTTTTTTTTTTATTTAGAGCGATAAACTGAGAGCGATTTCAGAAATGTGTGTGTAATTCTGGAGCGAGGTTAGTGGGACTTCATGTAGAAAACGAGATAAATGTAAAATTATTAGACATTAAGGCGTGAAATAAATGCTAAGAGAGGCGGTAGGCAAAGCATATCTTTCTTGCTTATCAGCAATGTTTTCGTAAGTACCCTGCTATTACCCATGCAAGCACTATTAGTGCTACTACTTTAACAGCATGGAATTCAGACATTATTACTAAGTATATTTTCCTTTGACCAACAAAAAAACTATTCAAATGACTGTTTTCACATTCTCTTTCCATACAACAGACAACAGCTTGTTTTCATTCGTATTTCCAGCTAAGAAAAAGAATTGGTGCAGAAGTTTTATGATATAAACTTCAGTTGATAAGCAATCGTGTAATTATATGAAACAGGATCTAGCCATTTGGCTCCTTGTTAACGTGTGAGGTTCGAATTTTAGTTCCCGTTGATGGTCAAATCTGAAGTTGGTTTTTTTGTGGATTTCGCTCTTCCGTTTGCGAATGCTAGAGTGGTTTCTCTCCTACTACAAATTTCTTATTATCATTACCATTTATTTCCTTCTCATGTTTCACGGGGAGTCCTTTCAGGTTTCACTCCAAGAAAGGGCATTTCCGTAGGCATCAGCGGACTATTGTATGGGTTGTTCATCGCCATTTTTGGGCAGCTACGGAAGTACATTGAGTCCTCGAATTGGATTGTTAGACTTCTGCACGCCTGTCTGCCGACTGCATTTACCCCCTATAATTCATTTGCTTCATCTTGGGGAGGTGGTATGGTGTAGGGTATTGGAAAGGAGGGGGAAACTTCACTCGATGATGTATCGATTGTGGCTACACCTCCCGGAATGCAGAGGTGAGGCGAAGAGGTTAGAAGGTCCACAGCGACGCGCAGAAGACCCTAATATTTCCAGTTCAAACACCCGCGCACCTTTAGAGAGCAATCCCTTATTTTAGAGAGCTTAGAATGATTTACCCGGATAAGACTTTTTCTGGAAGGTTCCCTTATTCTAAAAATCAATGCCGGGTGGTAAATTTCAAGTATGGACTGCGGGCTCATGTGAGTATTGGGGCAATATTTATATCCTAACTCCATGTTGCGGACATTTTGTAAATTTTATTCCATTTTGTGTATTTGATGTTCATAAGCTTTCTTGTTGCATACCGAGGTTTAAATCACTGGGTGTAATATAATTATTCCTTGTGCTTTTGTTATATATGTGTTTTGACTTTCTCTCTGCGATTTTTATTCTTTATAAACAAGTATTGTGGTAATGTGTTGATGTTCTTGGTTGCGAAGCCAGTAATTATAAAAGAGGCTCTTCATAAGCAAGGAAAGGGCAATCAGAGACTTAGTAGTCGAGTGTGGTCGACAGTGAAATCACGCGGTGCATATTTCCTAGACTGGGATCCTGGGCTGCTACTATTATTACTACTACTACTACTACGCGTGCATTTAAGTTTCCGTGTTGAGTTAGAATCTCATAAATATTTGCAGCGGGATTGCTAATTAACTTCCGCTCATTGTATTGGAAAGTGGCCACATATTTTGTTCCGAGGAATTAAATAGATTTTCTGTCGGAATTAATGAAGAATTAGAATCGCGAGAGATGGAATTTTCTTGTGCAATTTCGTGTATTGATTTTAAAAGTTGATTGAGAATAAATCACAATTCTACAAAGTGAGCTCGAGTAATCGATTATTTGAAAAATTACAGTCCAACATCAATAACCAGCATCTAAAGAGCTCATTAAACCCAGCATAACGCCCTGAGTTAATTTAGAGAGCGCCATTATAATTTTTGCTTCAGTATCATTTCATTAATTCATCTTCAATGTGACACATCCAGTTAAATAAGCAAAACTGTGTGATGTGTTACGTCTTTCTCTACCCTCTATTATTTATAAATGAATACAAAAACTACTCTAAGAAATCTTAATTTTCTATCCACTTCATTTTAGTCTAATACAACTTTACAGTAAGCTGCATATTATAAAAGCAAAGGCAATAGCGACAGTCAAATGTTAAGAATTGAGTGCTATATGCTGACCATAAAATTCTGTTCTTCTTCCATGTAACGTGAGAAAGAACATTGGGATGACCAATTCAAATCACTAATCATGCATATTTCAGAAATGCCGTATGCCACAGAAAAGGTTATTTGTAATAAATTCTCTGTTTTAAAGAGATCTATCACTTAACACTTAGCAATTATACAAGAATATACAAAATTCCTTAAGAATGAAAACTATTTCTCAGGCTATTTGCAGAAGATTCAAGATACACATTTTGTTTGTCGTGTAAATATTTTTAATATATGGTATTTTAATAAAATTCGTTGGAACTAAAATTTTTCAAAAACTGCTTCATGAAAAGGTCGGTTAGAGTTGGAATTTTCTTGAAAATCTTTGTGCCACATCTTTGGAAAACACACACCCACCTATCCACACTCACACACATACACACTCACGCACTAACTCACTCACTCATACACTCACACATGGACCTTTTCTAAAAATCTGATGTGTTCAATTCACATGACTTTCTCATTCTATGGCACAAGTTATTGCAAAAAAAAAAAAAAAGTTGAGCAGACATTGTTTTTGCTACTTGCTTCCTTGTGAGAAGAAGGGAAATAAGGGAATACACTTAGCTAAAGTGATAGTAAAATCTTTTAAAGGAAGGTTGACACATGGTTGAAACCCGTTTCTTTTCATGGCCAGGAGTTTACAAATTCCTGTATGAGAAAAGTTTTAAGTATTCTAAAACTTGGAAAAGCCCAACTCCACGAAAAACTGTATATGACATGTATTATGCACTTTAACGATGTATACACTTTTTGTGCAGCAAGTTTTTGTCTATCTCTTAAGGTGTACAAGTTATACAAAATTCAGAAAAATTCATTCAGAATAAAGAAGTCTTCAGAGGCTATTCCCAGAAAATTCAAGTTGTACATTTTATTTGTCATGTAAATATATTTAATATTCGGTATTTGGATCAAAATTATTAGAGTCATTTTTGAGAAAATCAACATTTTCGAAACATTTTCCGGCAACAGGAAAGTTTGGGGGGGGGGGTTTGAATATGTTCGTGCCGTATCCTTACCAAGTTTGGCATTTTACCGACTTTTCGTTTTTGAGTTATCGTGTTCATACACACACATACACGTACCTTTTTCTAGAAATGCACTTTTTTGGATACAGGATACCCTAAAACGTGTATTTCCGGTGTATATACATTTTTAGTAGAGTATAATAGATGTCTTCCTTACCTACATACCATGTAGGTGCTATGTGGATACAGAAAGTAAAAATATATTTTTTCACTTACTCTACACGTACTATGTGCATAGTGTATAGAGAAGGTATTGCACTCCAACCAAAAATTCGATACTGAGATTTCACCGGTAATACATATTTTGGGACCTCTGAATCCAAAACAAAAATCATTTTTAGAAAAAGGTCCGTGTCTTATATAGTATGTGCAGAGAAAGTAAAAAAGCTTGTTTTAGGTTTAGAGGAAACTAAAACTATACGCTAACAACTTATTAATCCAGGCACTGCTAATAATACTAATATGATAGAAAATAATTCCAAAGCATTTAATTGATAAACAAACGTCAATTATTTCTAAAGAATCATAAGATCAATCAGTGTCGCACAGCTTTTAGAAGGTATGCTAGGGGATTTTGTTTGAGAAACACAACACAAATTGAGGAATATTACGAAACACACGTGTGAAGTAGAGCAATTTGTAAATTTCATAATCAGGGTAGGGAGAATGAGCGAACGCTGCCAACTATGTCGGCAAGTGCACCGCCGCGTTATATTTAAACTTCTTGGAGACAGCAGATTTTGGCCCTCCATCCTGCCCACTTCGCGTCAGCGATGATCCCCTTTTTTCTTCATCCGCCAACATAATATATATAGGTTGTGGCCGGCATAACAGAAACCAATCATTGGATGAGTGCTAGAATCAGAATGAAAAACTCCTCTGGGATTTCAACCATGGGTCTCCGGTTTCTCTAACCAAATGAACTACCATGAAAACAGATTCTACATTCACAACATTCTCTTACACATGTTTTTAGTTCGTTTTTTGGTTCTATTTATACCCCGCCTTTAATTAATATCATATTGACGGTATTTCCTTTTGGTATATATTGTCTATTGGTAGTGGTGTTAACTCGTGTACTTCTGTCCTTGGCTTTATGTTTTCATTTAGTTTTTATTCATTATATCACACTTACACATTCACATTCATACTTCCAGACTTTGGGAAGGATAGCGAATAACCTTAGCTAGAGGAAAATTCCCACCCTCCAGCAGGGATTCAAACCCGGACCCCTCGTACAGTAGGCAGGGTGCTCTACCGACTGAAGAGTTTACCTAAATAACGAATAGTCGGTTAAATATCAAAATTGGTATCTAAGTTTAGTTTCTTTCAAGGATGTGACACGAAGATTTTCACGGAAATTCACCCAACCCAAACTACCGCTTACGTAGAAGATTTTTAGAAATTTTCTGTTTTATCAAAATTGGCTCTAACGATTTTGATTAAAGCACCGTATATTAAATATATTTACATAGAAAATAAAATGTATATTTTGCATTTTCTGAGAATAGCCTATAAAGACCTCTTCATTCTGAATGGCTTTTGCATAACTGGTTAACCGTAAGAGATAGACAAAAACTTACTACACAAATTATGTAGATCTCGCTAAAACACACAATTTATGTCATTTACAATTTTGTTGTGAAGTTAACTATTTTCAAGACATTCATTGTATATCTACTTTCTCATTCAGTTTTCTTTTGTTTTACTCCTGGCCATACGAAGTGAGTCAAATTTCAAAGTCAACTGTATAGCGAAAGCTTTTAAAAGATTTGGCTACCTATTGCTTTAGTCTAGTGTATACCTTTATTCCTCTTCTGCTTATAGGAACTAAATAAAAAGATGTTTACCTCAATTAGTATGAAGTATACGAGTCGTCCTCCGTGGTGTAATGGTTACCATACTAACTTCATATACCCAAGGTCGCGGGTTCAAACCCGGCGGAGGACGATGGATTTTTTCCCCTTACTTCGGAAGGGAAGTAAAGTCGTTGGTCAAGCCTGATAGAGTGGCCTCTGAGCAAAATTAAGCGGTCTTTCATGCCCAACTTAGAATGGGACGCTGAGAACCACAGTAGTTAAATAGCGTCCATAAATAACACGCCATTTACATTTGTATAATCCTTGAGTTGTAAGTCGGCCCATGGCCATTATCCTTAAAAAGAGAGAAATACTAAGCATTTCTTTCTATGTCCTTTCTCTTTTATAGCGAATCAGGTAGAGCAGAAACGCCAGTAGTGGATGATCCTTCTTCATCTGTCTGTTCTTCCATTTTATTTGCAACAGTTGCAACACCGCTGACTTTTTCTTAACCTTATACCAGCACAGACAATTAGGGAACTGATAGAGTTTCAAAATGGACTAATCTAAAGGATTTTCCGCATCCGTTTTAAATAAGGAGAGTGGGAAAAGTGGCAGCTTAAAGCTCGTGCACTATAGCACAATCATTTTTTTAAGCATATTTGTTTGCAGAACATGTAGAGAAAGTCACGTGAGAAGAATACATACTTTTTTATGCATGTGTGTACATTTACTTCTTGATAGACTTCAATCAGAGTAACAGATTCTGTATACACAATGTTCGTGAATTATTTTGTACTTAAGAGGACCAACCTGTGTAAATTGACCAAAATTCTTGAAAATACTGAGTTTTGATTTTAGTACATATAATAATCCTTGTGTAGATTAATATACCGAGCTTTTTTTCAACCACTTGAAACTTAAAATCTTACCGCATGATGTTCTAACTGTCAGTTTAGTGGTAAATATAACTCAAATATTAGAAGGATTTTTTCTCTAAATACATATCCCAAAGAATGTAAATTTTCAAAATTCTCCTTGCGGTGCACATTTAAAACTTTCAGTTTAATTTTTCTACCAGAGAACCTTAATATCATAATACATACAACTATCAAATTAGTTTTCTAAATAAATAAAATTAATTATGTATTCGTATTAATAAAATTAATTAATCCGCAAAAATAATGAAAAAGTATGAAAGAATAATTAACCATACCTTTTCCTGAGGTAATGTTTAATTCATTTGAAACATCCGCTAATATTTTAAAGTCATATTCCTAGAATATAAATATATAGTTTTGTTACAAAGTTTTGGAGACTGAAGCGCAAAGAGCTTTTTTGGTGGAGAAGTTAAGAAAAGCAAAACTATATTTTTCTCAAAAACTACGTGATGCATGTGTCTCAAAAATTCAGAATTAGTTACACATAACAGGTACGTAGTAAAAACCTGATGTGTTCCATTCAAATGACTTTGTCTACATCTCTGTAACAAATTATCTTTAACAAGCTTATTCTTCTATCTGCTTAATGCTAATCGAGATAAACATTAGCATAAACGATCATATTAGTTAGTTCCTTATAAGTAGAAGGGAAATAAGGGAATAAAGTAGACTAAACTGACAATCAAATGCTTTAAAATATGGTTGCTATGCGATTGAAATCCGTTCCTTTGCATAGCCACCAGTTGATAAGTTCCCGTATGAGAAAACTATTTAACAAGGAATATGGTTCAACTCCAGGAATATATATATATATATATATAAAACATGAATTGTTGCCTTAAGATCTACATTTTTGCATAGTAAGTTTTTGTCTCTTACGGTTATGCAAAATTAATCCAGAATAAAAGGTTATTCCCATAAATTCAAGATATACATTTTATTTGTCATGTGAATATTTTAAAGATAAGGAATTTTAATCAAATTCGTTACAGGGTGGTTGGGGGTGTTGTCTCATTCTTGGAAGATACCTAACTTAAATACCAAATTTGGTATTTTGCCGTCTTTTCGTTTATGAATTATCGTGTTCACTTACACAGACACACATTCTTTATGGCGGTGGCTAACACCGGACCTTTTTCTAAAAACTTTTTTTTTTGGTATAGAGGATCCTAAAAGGTTTATTTTTGATGAAATTTCTGTTTAGAATTTTTGGGTGGAATACAATATTTTCGCTGTACGTTATGTACATAATACGTGTAGAGAAAGTAACGCTTTTTTACTTTCTCTAACCCCATTTGTACAATGTACATAGGGATAGAGAAGGTATTGTATTCCACCCAAAAATTCGATACCTAGATTTCATCGGAAGATACAGGTTTTTGATCCCCTAAATCCAAAAAAAAAAAGAAAAAGATCGTTAAATACCAAACTTGGTATTTAACTTTATTATCTTCCAAGGATGCGACACGAAGATTTGCAAGGAAATCCCCCCACCCTAAACTACACTTTACATGGAACCTTTTTCGAAAATTTTGACTTTCTCAAAAATGATTAAAATATCGTATATTAAAGATATTTACCTCACAAATAAAATTTTCTGAGAATAGCCTCTGAAGACTACTTTATTATGGGTGAATTTTGCGGAATTTTGCGGAATTTTGCATAACTGCTAAACCATAAAAGGTAGGCAAAAACTAATTATGTAGATTACATTAAAACACACAATTTACGTTATATACTTTTTTTCGCGGAGTTGATCGTTTTTGAGATATTCCTTGTTATTGGTTTCAGCTTTGAAAAACTTATACTTTCCTCATACAGGAATTTGTCAACGCCTGTGCATACAAACAAAGGAACTTCAGTCACATAGCAACGAGCTCCCTTATTTCCCTTCTACTTACAAGGAAGCAAGTAATAATACTATTTCTGCTAATTTTTCTCGATTAGTGTGACGTAAATAGAAGAATACGTTTATTAATAATAATTTGTTACAGAGATATAGAGAAAGTCATGTGAATGGAACTCATCAGATTTTTTTTTTTTTTTTGACTCAGAGGATCCCAGAACAGTATTTCTGATGAAATCTCGGTTTGGAACTTTTGGGTAAATACAATAAATTGTTTATACATTATGTATATATTACGTGTAGGGAAAGTAAAAAAACAACAACAGTGAATTACAAATGTTCAGAGGTTGGACGCCTTAAGGACAAACAGAGAAGCTAATAGGCGATTGCGGTGGCAAATGCACTTAATAGTTGAAATCCCTCTAAGGGCTTCACCGCTGTAACATGGTTTTGTCTTCAATGTGTTTTCTTTATTTTGCAGTAATATTACATAGCCAGACACTTGAATTCATCTCTGTCGCACTTCAAATTGCTATACAGGATATTACAGGGGCGGTACAAAAGGCAATTCTGTTAAGAAGAATGGCTTGCAGTACATGGTCAACTAGCTTGTGCTGGAATGTGTTTGTCTCGCTCCTGTGTCTTCATAGCTATTATTTTTCCCTCACTTTAAGGTCTAGGCTGAGAATGTATGTTTCGAAATATACAGGGTTAATTAGAAATCCGGGATCATCTAAATAACTTCTGAAGCATGTCGTTAATTGAAATGAAACTCGATATGCGGCGTGCCAAAGTACAGGATCTCAAAGGTTGTGTTGCTCTATAGTTTCTCTACCACGTACGTAGTAAGTAGAAAAGATATTACATTTCACCCAAAAATTCGATGCCGCACATTTTTACTTTCTCTAGCGTATATGTACAGCATATATAGTAGATAGAGAAGGCATTGTATTCCACTCAAAAGTTTGATACCGAGATTTCACTGGAAATATATGTTTTGAGAACCCCTGAATAAAAATATATCATTTTTAGAAAAATGTCAATGTGTGTGTCTGTGTGTCTGTCTGTTCATCTGTGTGTATGTGTCTGCGTAACTAAAAAACGAAAAGTTGGTTAAATACAAACTTGGTATTTAAGTTTAGTATCTCCTAAGGATGAGACTCGAAGATTTCCAAGAAAATCCTCCACCTCAAACTACACTTTATATAAAACATTTTTCGAAAATTTTGATTTTCTCTAAATTGACTCTAACGAATTTGATTACATAACTTTAAATTAAAGATATTACATGGCAAATATGTATATAAAATTTCCTCGGAATAGCCTCCGAAGTCCTCTTTGTTTGCACAAACCATAAGACAAAATCTTGCCACACAAAAAATGTAGATCTCGTCAAAACACAATTTTTCTTGTGGAGCTAACCACTTCCGAGATTTTCCTTGTTATTGGTTTCAATTTTAAAATACTTATATTTCTCTCAGACAGGAAGTCGCATGTGTTTCTTTTGTTTCACTTATGGCCAACATAAGGAGCGAATTTAAATGACAACCATATAGCGACAACTTTTAAAACATTTGACCACCGCTTTAGCACAGTGCATTCCTTAGAAGTAAGTAATACGAATATTCTGTTAATGCTTATTTTAATTAGCATGATGTAAAATAAGAATAATCTTTTGTAAAAGGTTTGTTTCTAGAACAGCTAGAGAAAATTATCAGTATAACACATCAGATTTTTGGAAAAAAACACAAAACCAAAAATCCTCCAAGGATGCGACACGAAGTTTTTTCAAGAAAATTCCACATTACAAACTATGCTTTATATGGAAATATATTCGAAAATTTTGACTTTGTCAAAAATAGCTGTAACGATTTTGATTAAAATACTGTATAATATTACAGATATTCTTATGACAAATAAAATGTATAGCTTTAACTTCCTGGAAATAGTCACTGAAGTCTTTTTCATTCCAAATGGCTTTTGCCATTTTCGTAAACTGCAAGAGATACCCAAAAACTTACTACACCAAAAATGCATATCTCGTCAATTTGTACGTTTTTGTTGTGGAGCTATTTCCGAGATATTCTTAGTTATTGATTTTAGTTTTCGAATACTTCAACTATTCTCATATGGAAAGTCTCTGTTCACATTTCTGGTCAAGCAAGAGAAAGGAATTTCAATATCTTGCTTCTCATAGCGACCAACTTTTAAAATATTTAACTATAGCTTTAGTTTATGGACTGAAACTGCTTATCTTGTTAAGTGTGTAGTCATAGATGAAGAAGTTTCTGTGAGAACAGTTTGTTTTAGCATAGGTAGAATGTATGTGAGTGTAGCACATACGATTTTTTGTAAAGGTCCGTGTGTATTCAAAAACGAAAAGTCGATAAATCTCAAACATGGCAATTACGATCAGTATCTTCCAAACATGCGACATGAAGAGTTTAAGAAAATCACCCTCCCCAAGCTACTCTTTGTACCAGGACTTCTGAAGGTGTATGCCGGTGCATTGCACGACTCAAAGTGCAAAACACAACCTTGTACGTTGATCACAGTACAAATCACCCCTCTTCGATTTTGAACAATAGCGTCGTCTCTTTCTTTCCTTAGGTTTGCCTTGCTCACTCCACCTTTCTCTCCCTTCATCGCTTTCCTCAGTATTTCTTCCTTGCTTTGAAATGTCCGAGCCGAGTCGGACCGATGCATGGTGCGCAGTAGCTCTGCACCTCGGTTTACTTACTGGGGAGTTTATGCGTTTGAGAGACCCTGCTTTACATGTAACATTTTCTCAAACGTTTTATTTCTCGAAAATGACTAGGCTTTTGATTAAAATGCCATTTATTAATTATCTTACAACCCAATAAAACGTACATCTTCAATTTTCTTGGAATAGTCTGTAAAAATCTGTTCATTTGGAGGAATTTTGTATAATCTTATATAACTGGTAAAGTTAAGCGATAGACGAAAACGTATTACACAAAAATGTGTATTTCTTTAAAACATACATACATTTTATTTCAAGAGCATTTTGTAACATTAGTTATTTTCCTACATTCGTTATTAATGTTTCGAATAGTTAAAAACATCGTCATTATTTAAAAGACCTGTCGATATTCAGTTTTTTTTATGATTGGATAGGTTATGGGATTTTAAGGCCAACATAAAGTATCCAGCTCATTTGACTATCGTAATTCCCTTTGTATTTATAACGAGATATGTAATGTACTTATTTCTCCAAATGTTTAATTCGATTGGCATGAAGTAGATAGAAAACTAAACTATCGCAAGAATAGTTTGTTTATCAATAATAAATGATAGAGGCCACAGAAGCTTATGTGAACGTGGTACATCTATTTTTACCTTCTCTACATAATTCATGGTACATAGAGAATGTAATTGCACTCCACCCACAAATTTGATACTGAGATTTCACCTGCAATACTCCCACTTTACTATAAAAAGCATTTTTAGAAAAAAATTCCGTGTGTGTGACCGTGTGTTTGTGAACACGATAATCAAAAACGAAAGAGTTGATAACATGCAATACTTGACATTTTAGTTAAGTATCTTCCAAAAAGCGACACGAACTTCTTGAGATAAATCTTCCCACCCAAACTATCATTTACATGGACAAAATTGCAAAACTTTTGAATTTAAATACCAAATTTGGTATTTTATCTACTTTTCACTTTTGAGTTATCGTGTTTACAGATACACAGACGCACACACGTACACGTACACATAAGCGTACCTGTTTCTAACAGTCGTTTTATACAGGGGGCCCTAAAACTGTATTTGTGACATATCGGTGTCAATTTTTGGGTGTTGTGCAATACCTTCTCTATCTATGTACTAAGTAGAGAAAGTAATAAATAATAGTGGATAGAGAAAGTTTAGTGAATGTAACAAGTACGATTCTTTCATCTTCACACAGGTCCACAAGATTATTAATATTTAATCATGCAAACATTTATGGTGCCTTTATAAACGCTATGACTATTGCTCGCCCTTTCCAGGAAAGATGTAGCCAATTCCTTAAAATACAATTTTTTACTGGTCTTCTTATAAAAAGTGGTGTAATCTTGGTGCGTTGCATGAAAATGCTTTTGGCAACATATTGCGTGTGACTGGCTGGATTCGTGTTGATGGTCGCGTGCCGGTGCCACTCAGGATTTCCTGCGGGTACACTATCAGAGGGGACGTCCTCAACGCGGGAGACTTGGACCACGAGAAGAAGGCGACTGGGATCTGAGGTAAGAAGGGGCTTACTGCTCACATAGTTGATTTGTTTACTGTGAAATATATGTGTGTGTGTGTGTGTGTGTGTGTGTGTGTGTGTGTGTGTGAATGTGAGTCACCCATATTGCCACATCTAACTGTAGCGATAGGTATAATTATGCATTTCCAGGCTCTCGTTGCTGGCGCGCGACCTGACAACGATGTATGTGTTTATTGGTGCCAGCGTGCAAGAACTCTAACGCCAGGGCACAAAATGCTTATGCAGCGCAATCCTTTTGCTTGGCTTCTTCTCGTGCTCATACAGCACTACTGATGAATATTTACTGAGTGATATGGTTTCGCGTTAACATGTGAGGACCGCATTCAAAAGTTCTTGGATCCGTTCTCGGTGATCATGGGTTCTTCGTGGTTTCACCGGATTTTAGGAGAATGCTGTGGTAGTTCCTCTTATGGGTGCGCTTGCGCAACCTCGGTTGCGTTCCAACTACAAGCGTTGGCTTGCGTTCGCCGTAATCTGGATCAAATGTTCCTCCGGACTTCTCCCCTCAACCCTTCCTACCAGGATTATTTTAGAAGCACATAGGGCCACTAGTTCTACGGGAAAGCTAGGGCCGGGTGGAAGAAGAGAGAGCTCACCCAGCTGTCTTTCCGTAGTGTTGTCAACTAAAGAATGTCCTTATAGTGAATAGGTTAGCTAATTTACTGCGAATTAGCTGCATTATTAAACGCACTTGCACTCTGCTATCACAGAATGAGCTCTTAGCATTTAACCGACTAGATAACAGAGTGTATAGCGCACATTCATGTCTCATATTGTCTACTCTGCTTCCGCAACGTTTTTTCGATAATTACTGAATGTAGAGCCCAGCGTCCAAGAAAAGGTGCGCGCATAGTAGCTTTACCTTTACTGGTGGACTTTTAATATATGAGGGTTTGCTTTAAGAGTAAAAGGTATAAGGGTATACAATGGAGGAGGACATCTCGCGCACTATTATCTCGGGAAATCTATTGCCACTACCAAAACCCCAGGAGGAAGGGAATAAATGAAGGAACCAGAGAAGACTACATGCCACAGAAAGGTCACGGAGACTCGCGAAAGTCCCTAACAGTTCCTGGCTTGAAGAGACATCCCACTGCCGAAGCTGAACAGCGACTGAAATTTACGAAATTATCAAAGCTTAGATTTTTGCATCACACTTGAAACAATGCACATAGTTGCTTTTTATCTCTCATGACTCTCCTGTTTTTAAATGAGTGATACAGTGTTGAATCGGAAGGTAGGTAAGTTCTGTGTCACTTATAATGTGTCTTTTTTTAAATAATTTCCTATACCCATTTTTCTAGCCTTGGATTAATCCTTGTGCATAAATTTTTATGAAAATATTTGTTATTCACAAGTATACTCACAAAACTAACAGATATATTTTGTTTAATCCTATTGGCTTGGTGAAAATAAAATTTAATTAAACATGATTATCTTACCAAGACCTTATCTCACGAAATGAAGAATCTCAAAGGAAGTCTATTTTGAAAAATATTTTCTGTGATAATGTCCAATGTCCGTCTGCAAATTCACAGCAACACGGTTACTGTTCGCCTGCATCTACTTTAGTATATGCATATTCAAACTTGTTTTCCAATTCAAGAATTTTCTTGTAAATTGGAAGACCTGCAAGACTTGGCAATGACGTAAAATGTTCAGAGCACTAAATAGAGAACCCGTTCTCGAAATTAATGTACTATAAAATCCTGGTATAATACTTAGCAATGAAATATTGGCCTTTACGTAATTGCATAGCGTTTTCGCTGTTATAGCCTAAGAAATCAGTTTACGATCAAGGAATACAATGTAGATAACAAACTAATAGCCAAGCGATACTATATAAAATTGCATTATTGTATACTTCGGAAATATGTCCGGCAATTTATTCATATTCCCTCGTCTTCATCTGTTATGGTAGTCCACAATGTATAGACATAGTCAACTTTCATATAATCCAATTAGTTTTAGAAAGTTGAAAAAGTGAATAGTATATGAGTGCAATGAATAACTTGCTATAAAGGAAATTAGCAATTTAATTAACAGTAAGAATTAATGGTAATGTAGTATTACTTTAAGAACTATAATATAAGCTATTTTAAGTAGAATGTACTGGATATCAGCACATCAGTGATCAATAAATTATATTAGTTCTTAACATTTTTAAGAACTATTGTAATATTTATCAGTTATGTATTTGCTGGTTCCCAGAAAGAAATTAGTATATCACTTAGAGAGGGTAGCAATTTTATGTAATTGCATTTTATTTAATTGTAAAATAATAAAAAAAGATTTCGTTTTTAAATTATTAATAATCCCCTATTTAGTTTCTCTACACTACTATATACATAATGTATAGAGAAGGCATTGTATTGCTTCCAAAAATTCTATACCGAAATTTCACTGGAAATATATGTATTGGGACTCCATGAACCCAAAAGAAAGCATTTTGGAAAATGTCAGTATGTGTGTGTGTGTATGTGTGTGTCTGTGGGCAGCAGATCTCAAAAACGAAAAGTCTGTTAAATACCAAACATGATATTTAAGTTTAGTATCTTTCAAGGATACAACACGAAGATTTTCAAGAAAATCCCTCCATCCCCAACTACCCTTTACTTGGAAAATATTTCTAAAATGTTGATTTTCTTAAAAATAGCTCTAACGATGTTGATTAAAAACTCTTATATTTAGGATATTTACATGAAACACAAAATGTATATCTTGAATTTTCTGGGAATAGCCTCTGTATTGTATTATGTATGCATTTTTCTAAGTTTTGCATAACTGGCAAACCGTAAAAGATGACAAAAATTTATTACTCAAAAACTATAGATCTCCTTAAAACACACAATTAATGCAATTGATTTTTTCACGGAGTTGACCGTTTTCGAGATGTTCCTTCTAATTGGTTTCAGAAAATTCAAGATATATATTTTATTTGCCATATAAATACTTTTAATATACGGTATTTTAATCCAAATCGTTAGAGCCATTTTTGACAAAATCAAAATGTTCGAAACGTTTTCCATGTAAAGGGTAGTTTAGGGAGTTTTCTCAAAATCTTCGTGTCGCATCTCTGGAAGATGCCAAACTTAAATACCAAGCTATTTTACCGACTCTTCATCTTTGTGTTATCGTGTTCACAGACACACGGACACACACACACACACACACACACACAACTGGACATTTTTTCAAAAATGCCTCTTTTTTATACAGACAACCCTAAAACGGGTACTTCCGGTGAAATCTCAGTTTGGGGTGGATGCAATAACTTCTCTAGTCACTATGTGCATAGTACGTGTAGAGAAAGTAAAAAGGGTTCTGCTTTGCTAATTACAGCTCTAGCCCCTTCAAAGTATGATCAAATCGACACTCAAAAGATGATCTTTTATGTACATATATTGACAACGTTGCGATTACCACCATTAAATATGCAGATTACTTTATGCTTCTGGCAAAGAAACCAGATGTACTGCAAGGAAAGGTCAACAGACCTTCCTGGTGGAAACAGGAGGAAAATACGGAATGGAAATAAACCAAGAAAAATAAAATGTGAGTATATCAAAGACAGAAGAGCCTCTCCAAATTGTCATTGGAAATCAAGGATTAGAAAATGTGAATCAGTTCAAATACTTGGCAAGTTCGCTGGTGAAGGACGCATACTGCACCAAGATTGCCATTCCGAAGAAATTCTTCACGAAGAAGAAATATTGCTTGCTAACAACTTGAACCTTGAGCTATGTAAAGTCTGGTTAAAGTGTTACATTTGGAGCATTACTCTGTATGATTTGGAGACGTAGGTTTTGAGAAAAACGGAGATAACATATTTGGAAAGTTTTGAGATGTGGTGCTGGAGACGGATAGAGCATATAAAGTGGACCTACATGGTGACAAGACGGGTATGGCAGGAAATCAATCCACAATAATTTGCAGTAGGAAAGCAATGTGGATAGGGCATATTCTAAGAAGAAACTGTCGTGACATGACATCATAGAAGGAAGGAAGTAGTGGGTAGAAAGCTGTGGAGGACAGAATTCGCCAATTTTGAGGACCTGCCAAAAGGTACAATGCTTATTAGATAGCATACTCTTTGGTCAAAGTCTTTTGAGTCATTGGAAGGGGAACATAAGAATGCCAATTAGCTGCACCAGCAGCTGCTATAAGGAGTCGACACACCTAACTGACCTAGGCACGAGCATCTTTGCCCTTTGGACGGTCTCAAAAGGCAATCCGAAGAATACTGTTATTTCAATAATTTGAGCACTTAGATGTGATTATGGAAATTCATTTGGATTATTCAAAATACATGTTTTGAGACCCCTTGAATCCAAGAAGAGCATTTTTAGAAAAATGTCTGTGTGTGTACCTGTGTGTGTATGTGTGTGTGTCTGTGGGCAGCATAGGTAAAAAATGAAAACGCCCTTAAATACCAAACTTGGTATCTTCCAAGGATGCGACACGAAGATTTTCAAGAAAGTCCCTTCCATCCTTTTTCGAAAATTTTGATTTTCTCAAAAATGGCTATAACGATTTTGATTAAAATACCGTATGCTTAAGATATTTTTATGACAAACGAAATGTATATCTCGGATTTTCTGGAATAGCCTCTGAAGACCACTTTATTCTGGATAATTTTATTGAATTTTGCATTTTAAGCTTATTACACAAAGGACATAGATCTCAATAAAAACACAATTTATGTCATATACTTTTTTTTTCGTCGAGTTGGCAGTTTTCGAGATATTCCTTAATATTGATTTCAGTTTTAAGATACTTAAACTTTTCTCATACGGGAACTTGTTGACTTCTGGTCACGGAAAGAAACGGATTTCAATCCCCTATAGCAACCATATTTTAAAACATTTGATTATAGGTTTATCCTAATGTATTCCTTATTTCCGTTCTACTTACAAGGAACTAAATAACAATACCGTTTCTGCTAATCTTTTAGTATGAAATGGATAGAAGGATAGACGTATTAACAATAATTTGTTACAGAGATGTAGAGAAACTCATGTGAATGGAGTACATCAGATTTTTTACTTATCACTTCCCTCACATACCGATTCAACATCTACATAGAATGCGTTCGTGTCTTCCTGTATTTTCAACGACAGCATTAATAGTACTTGGGAAATTATAATCCTGATGTTAGATGTGACAAGGAATAGCATAATGGAATAGCTAGAACTCTAGAACTTCAAAACAAAAATAACATGATTTAAAACATTTTTTAATCAATGTCGTCATTTATATACCAGTGCCCTAGCTCAAGGGTTAGGCAGTAGTTATATAATTTTGGGTACATGCATTTTGACTCAGAAAAGCTGAATCAGATTTTGTTACAGTATGTCGATTAGTATACATGAAGGTGATGAGGCACACTTACGTTTGCAGCGTCCTTTGTAGGCGATGGGAATGGCCTTGCCCTTCCTGCACGCGGCTTCCTGGAGGTGGCAGGCGCTCTGGTAGGTGACGCCGTCCGCTCCACACACTTGACGACTTGCCCCCGGTCCAGCCGCCGGACACCTCTGCGCGCACCTCACGCAGTGTGGACTCAGGTTCTGGTCGAGTAGACATTGCTTGCCGGCCGAACAGCGGATCCTGTCGCACGTACCTGCATGAGTGAGCCAGTGACGGACGGCGCGGTACTCCCAGGTCCTGTTTGAAGGCATATGGGCCCCGTCACAACAAGCTAACCATCCCATATGCCTCCAAGATAGCCATAACTAATCACAAACAACTAAAACAATCATATCATAATTTAATATGAACTCTAAATACCCACTTTCTGCCAGGAAAACGAAATATTTAATTATTATACATCACAGTTTCTCTCTCTCTAAGTTTAAAAACCTTTAACCTGGTAGGTCATACGGGGAAAATGGGCCTGAGCTGCATGGAGCTTAAAGTTACCTAACACTTATCTTCTCAGCATAAGTAAAAACCTTAAACGGGTCCCCTACCGAGATTCGAACTCGGGATTTCTTGAATGTGAGGAGACACACTTCCCCCACACCAGCCGAGCCAGGTGGCTTTGGCATTTCATCTGGAACTGGCTTTCGGAAGGTCGTGGGTTCGATTCCTGCTGCCGACCTCTCTGATCCATGTTTTTTTCGGGGTTTACCCGGCTCATTCGACTGAGAAAGTTTCTTCATTCTCCGAACTTCCTATCCATTCATTTAATTCCCACTTCAACCAAACGGTCTGTCGACGAAGATTGCGAGAATGGCATCCTTTTGGAAATACAGTTTATAGTCATCCCAGGGAATTCGATCAGACCTGGTGCGCGGGCTCCTAGCGCTCCCCGCGTCGAGATAAAGAACTGCTTGGACTATATTAAGAACCCTCCACGGTAGATCTTTCCCTGGGGTCCGGGTTTAGCCGCCCCTTTCCCGTGGACCTGACGCACAATAAAGTCCATGGTGGCTGCAGTGAGGATTCCCCTCTGTAATGATACACACACACACACACACACACACACACACACACACACACACAAACCACAGAGATGTGGTAATTATATTATATTATATTATATTATTGTAATAATTTAAGAGACTGGTGAACTGTCCTGTGAAGCAAGCTTTTATAGGACGATACGTAGTGTTACAAATTCAATTATATCGTGCTGGGTGCTAAAATTTCGGACTTTTTTGTACAGCTATCTAGTTTTAATAATCTGCCTAGGATCCAGATGAATGTTTTTAAAATAATTTACGGTAACTTGGTGATGCTTCAGAGGCAGTTATTTGTTGACCTGTACTACTGCTGATGGTATGGAAAATTCAGTCTGAGAACAATAATGAGTATAATAAACAGTTGAAGTTTCAACTCGCCATGTTGGCGTACTATACTCAAATATAATTCTCCATAATCATAACCCCAATAATCTTACCAAAATTGCTATTATTTTCATGATTAATGGTAAACAGTTAAAATTTAACATTCTGCCCCCCCCCAACTGCAAGTACTATTAATCCTAATATTCTGAAAACTATTATTCATCTATCTTCTCCTAACTTATATTTTGACATTCCCTTAATTTATATATTGTGGGACACCTTTACAATAAGTTTTTACCTGGCTAGAAGCCTGAGAAGATTTTGAATTAACACGTCGCCAGGAAAGCTTTAGTTCTTACCTTTACAATAGTTTTTTGATCAGAGAGTTTCTAGTTCGCGAACTTGCAAATATGTACATATAGTGACGAGGGATCAACTCATCGCCCATGGATGGCAGTATACGATGCAATCAGGATTTGCAAAAACATAGTAAGTTTAGTCCAGAGATGTTTTTTTTTTCACTATGGGGTTCTTTTACGTGAAAATAAACGTGCTTTACTTCCCTTCCAAAAGAAGCCATACTAAGAATTTTTACCTCCGAAAAAATTCGATCACCCTCCGCCGTGTTTGAACCCGCAACGTTGAGTATTAGAGACTGTCATGGTAACCACTACCACGGAGGGAAAAAATATACAATGAGTATATTTAGAATATAATGTGTGTTTTAATATTGATAATGATAATAAAATGCTAATAAATTAATCATAATACTACTGTCAATAGGTAACTATTAAATTGATCAAATTGATTCAGACAGCGGTGACTAATGAATAGTGAGAGAAATTTTGCTTAATAAACAATAAGTAATGACAGGCCTTAAATGCGTTCAAGGTGACTTGGCGTTATTAGATTGTTTCGTATAAACAGAGCGAATAGAAAACATAATATACGCGCGTTTGTTTTACGATATTAAAAATCAAACAAAATCACAGGTCAATTCATTCTAAATTATAATAAAGCTATAACTGATCAATTTTCATGTGACAAATTTCATTTATAAACATTTATTTCAGAAATATTCATTTTACTCTACTTTTTATGTTTTAAAATTTACTCCGCACGGTAGAATTAATACAAAAATTATATTTGATTAATCAGTTGTATAATATGTGATTAATAAGTCTTAGAAATGCATTTTAGTTATCCTACTAGTTTGTGAGAAAATAAATGTCAAATATGAGACTTCAAATTTGAAGTCAAATTTTAAAAATATACGTAAATTTAACATTTGTATAATAATTATACAGCTTAGCATGCTAAACAATATTCATCTGACAAATTTTTTACCATGCCGTTATCAAATTTCATGGATTTAAGCGAAAAGGACATTGAGTGGAACAATCTGACAATGAAAACGTGCCGAAAATGAAAACCCAAGAAAAGAGCATTTAAAAATTATAGCTCTAAAACTACTATTTATGACTTTATTCTGTTAGAAAGCCTTTTGGGCCCGTAAAGGTTCATCTAACATTTTCTCCTCTATAGTTGCTGTAGTTTAAAGGGGAATTCTTTGTTTATTTGAAGCATATTAGTTTATTATATTCATAAAATTAAAGTGCAAGCTTATATTCTAACAGTAAAAAATATATTTAAGCATTTCTGAGGCTTCTCTGAATGGCTTATTTTCTTTAATTTAATGCATATGTGAAATTTGGAAAACTCACTGTATGTAACATATCTGGTTAAAATGCATACCAGTTATCATTTCACAAAAGTGTTTTTCTTTGTTTTTTGTTTTTACAGGTTGAAACTGCTAACATGCTAATTTAAATTAAAAATCTGATGTGTTACACTCACATGCCTTTCTCTAGCCGTTCTACAAACTTCTTACATAAGATTATTCTTCTTTCTGCACCTTGTTAATCGAGGTATTCAGCACAATGTTCTTATTACTTATTCCTTATAAGTAAAAAAAAAAATCAATAAATAAATAAAAAAATAAGGGAATATACTAGGCTAAATTGATAGTCAAATGTTTTAAAAGCTTTCGTTATGCATTTGTCATTACAAATCGCTTCTTTTCTTGGTCAGAAGTAGAACAAAAGATAAACGGACACTCCCGTCTGAGAAAAGTATAAGTACTTCACAACTGAAACTAATAAGAATGAATACCTCGAAAACGGTAAGCTTCACGAAAAAAATGTATATGACGTAAATTGTGTATTGTAACAAGGCCTACATTTATTGTATAATAAGTTTTTGTCTATCTCTTACGGTTTATTAGTTATGCCAAATTAAGCAAAATTCATCCAGAATAAACAGGTCTTTAGAAGCTATTCCTAGAAAATTCAAGATAAAACATTTTATTTGTCAGGTAAATATCTTTAATATACGATATTTTAATCAAAATCGTTAGAGCCATTTTTAAGAAAATCAAAATTTTCGAAAAAAGTTCCATGTAAAGGGTAGTTTGTGTTGGGGGGATTTTTCTCAAAATCTTCGTGTCGCATCCCTGGAAGATACTGAACTTAAATACTAAGTTTGTTATTTTAGCTACTTTTCGTTTTTGAGTTATCGTGTTCACAGATACACAGACACACGGACACACGGACACACACACACACACACGGACCTTTTTCTGGAAATAATTTTTTTGGATTCAGGGGGTCCGAAAACATGTATTTCCTGTGAAATCTCGACATCGAATTTTTGGGTGGAATGCAATACTTCTCTATCCCTATGTACATTGTACATACGGGGCAAGAGAAAGTAAAAATGTACTGTTTAAATTCATTATTTTAATAAAAACGCTCCCCACGATGCGTTTTTAAAACTATTCACATCAAAAATTCAAATTTTACAGTAAATGAATTTATATACATCACATCAGATAAAAAAAAAATACTGTAGAAGAATGATTACTTTTGTACTCTCCAAAAATCCTGATTCTTCAAAATTTAATTTATTTATCAAGCTTGGAGCATTATTTCAAAAGCCTATATAAGAATTTTCTTTAATGTATTTTTAAGAGGCAGTACAGACTTTTGAAGCAAATTAACAAAAAATTGCATCGTGTGGAGCATTTTGAGTATAGAAAAACATTGAAAATAGTTTGCGAGAAAACAAGTCTTAAAGTTGGGCACGTCTATTAATAAGCATGCTAACCATTTATACATCCTGTTAGTTTATTAATAGTTCCAATGAAACAAGTAGAAAAACGAATATATTTTCTTGAAGTTTAAATTCATATTCTTTTATTCCAAAAATACTTTTTCCTTAAATTTATCTCAATTGGCAACATTTCACAGATGCTTCAGCTTAATAATGGCAGAACTTGTCGTTTTTTACTTACATATTACAGGAATTAAACTGACAGTAACATTTAAATCAGTACAAATGGGAAGTTTTAGGTCGTAAAATTATAAAATATACACAGAATTAACGTAGAATATTAGTAATTTTAATAGCATTAAAGTATTGCAAAATATATACATAAATAAAAGAAAGTCGGTGCCTTTACATCATATCAATTTCATTAATTGCTCAGCATGGGCAAATGTTACTCAGATTGCACACTGAAAAATAAAATATGACTCTAAGGCATACAAATGAAATGAGATTGCTCATATGGAAGTCCTTAAAACGAACACTAACTCAATCATGGGGAGGAGAAAGTAAGGAGACTGTGTAGTATTGGAACACTTCATTTTTAGGTGAAAATAATGGATTTTTAATAATGTGTTAACTATTCTGTAGACATCCTGAATCATTCTGACAAACCATTTTTCGTGATTTGCCGTTTTTAAAAGCACAGCCTTCTAACCCTACTTCTCCTTTCTATGTACCGTTTTTTCTCCATTTTATATTTTTGCACATGAAATTTATTCCTTTTGTTTCAGCTTTTCTCTGATTTGTTTGCAAATAATAGGATTTCAAGTGTTCTTTTAAAACTTTGATTTCTTTATCCATTGACTCAAGAAACATTTTAGTGTCAACAAAACAAAAAATATATCTCTCTATATTAATAACTAACTGAATTGAAATCCATTAATTTAGTTTTACTGCTCTAAAGTACCAGAAAATGACAGAAAATCATAATGCTCTTATAAAAGTGAATGCGTTTTTGAATATATGTATTTTTTTTCAATAATTAAAAAATGTAATTGTATTATCTGAGAAATTATTTGAGCTAGGAGTTTCAGCTTTTGTACAGTCATTTCTTTATTTGCTTTATTAACTGTAAAGTAAATGGTTTAAAATTAAAAAAGGCAAAGAATTCGTTTCTAGTGTCCCTAAGGTAAAATAATATCTTGTAGGAAATACAGTATAAGTCTAGGCCCAGCAACTGTACGGGTACCAGTTCGAAGTGTGCAGAACAAGGTATTTAAGGAGGTTGAGCAAAGAACATGCGAGTCGTATTACAAATGGCCGACATAATAATAGGTTCAAAAGAACTAACAAAGCTACAGGAAATAATAAAGATATTGGAAGAGTGCTGCAATAAACACAGATTTGAAATAAATGTGGAGAAGACCGAAACGATGGCGGAGAAACACAAGAAGCAACAGAAATCTTCACAAAGAACATAAAACTGAAAGTGTACCAGAACACAAGTACCTAGGCATAACACTACAAACAAGCGCAAAAGCGTAACGGAAAGAGGCAACACAATTAGCGAGGGCGATACACTATACATAAACTACAGTACAACCCAAACACTTCCGAACCGCTGCGCCGTGTTTTCCCGCTGCTCACACGGAAACATGATAACACACAAATGATGTACACAAGGTCACGGTGCTGACTTGTTTTTTTTTCTGTTCTGAAATGCAGAATTGAGCTGACTGTGATATCGTGTGGTTGAGTTATTACAAGTGAGTTTTATTATTTTGTCCCGTACTTAATCACAAAGTGTATTATGCATTTGTTTTCTTCTGAACAGCGGGTATTTATGTTATTTATTTATGTTATGATTCGTATTGTTAACACATTTTGTGTGTGGACTCCCAATAGTGTATACAATGGCGAAATTGACCGACGTTTAATATTTTTCACAGACGAAGTTTGGTTCTACCTTCATGGATATGTGTGTACACAAAATAGATAATAGTTACTGGAGCTCTTGTTCTTGAAATACCCCTTCATGACGAAAAAATTGGTGTATGGCGCGCCATTAGCGGAAAAAACTTATAGGCCCAATTTTTTCGAGTAAACAGTTGATGCCCATACATATGTAAATATTTTTTTTAGAGAATTAATATACAGAGAACGTGATTTTGCCTTTTTTTCATCAAGATTCTGCAAGAGGTCATACAGCCAATTTTTTTAGTGAGAGCAACTGAAATTGTGTTTCAGACAGAATTATTAGTAGAGATTTGTGGCCCCCTCGGTCTCCCGATCTAAAACCCCTGCGATTTCTATCTTTGGGATAATTTAAAGCATAAAGTGTACAAGACAAACCCACACCCCTAGAAGAATTAAAAAAAATATCCTCCAGGAAATGTCCAGAATTTCTCAACGTGAACTACGGTGAGTGATAGATAATTTCCTAAAGAGGTGCAACAATGTGTGGACAACAGCGGTGGCCTGTTTCAGCATCTCCTTTAATAACATTGGCAAGTAAAGCCTTTAAAATTAGTTTTAAAAATGATGCATAGTTTCATCCGCACCTTTCTATGATAGCGGCAGATGGCAACAAGCGCTGGGGGCGCAGACAGGCAAACCACCGTGGAAGTTTTTGGATCACCTGGTATATTAAAACTTTCCACTTAGAAACTTCAATGGGAATGTTCAAAACAAAAATAATGCCAGGACTAACACGTGGCATGGAAATAACCGGAGACAGCCTAGCAATGACAGCTTTAGAAAGACTAGAAAAAGTGAAAACAACCTACATTAAGAAAGCGACTGGAATTTCCAAAAACACACTACCTACTAGTAAGAGAAACCTTCCATATAAAGGTCAAACATGAGGACAGACAAACATGATTCTGCCCAGGAGGAGTACCAACATTACTAAGAGAGAAAAGAGAAGCCACTCCACCAGAATTCTAAGACACTGGAACCATGGATCGAGAATGGACAATGATATACTTAATAACAAGATTGGTGGTCCACGCGTTTCACCACTCATCTGCAAGAAAACAACATACCACGGCCAAATGAATCGTGCAATGTACAATGCGTAATGAAAAATGTGAACGCTACCAAATAGAATCATAAAAGAAAAGGGACGATATCAGTAAGTCAATACTCAAAACACACTGTAACTAAACGGACATTTGGCTGCAATAAATGTATCATAACATATGATTACAGTGTATCTCTATAGTACTTGTTCAGTAGTTGGAGAATTAAAACGTTTATTAACGTTTGTAGTAAAAGCACAAACTGCACGAAGTGCAGGAATTTCAACCTATCATACATGACAATATGATCAGGAAGTGGATAACTGTGGGAAAATATATCTTTTAGTATTGGATACATCAATGACATAGGGATGAACTGAAATTGAGTTTTTGTTTATGGACGCTCGTTAACTGTTGTGGTTCTCAGAGTCCCGTTCTATATTTCTTAATTTTGCTCAGAGGTCTCTTTGTCAGGCTTGAGATTGTTTTATGTGCCTTAAATCTACGCTACGTGACCAACGACTTTACTTTCCTTCCGAAATAAACCATGCTAAGGATTTTACACCCGAAAATATCCAATCGAGCTCCACCGGGTTTGAACCGGCTACCTTGGGTATAAGAGGCTAGCATGGTAATCAATTACATCACGGAGGGCGATTAAAGAAAGAAAGCCACAGAAATATGTTTCCATTGCTGCTTCTGGAAAATGCACGAAAAACACCTACAGTATAACCTCAAGATGTAAAGCCATATTTTGCTGTTTTTCTTCACCTATCCTGAAGGCAAGCACGGTTCTAATAACTCACCGGATGTTAGTCGTTACTATTTTGCCTCCAAGCTACCCACTATCCATTGATGTCTAGACTACTTCCTTTCGGTGCAGTACACCTACTTATATCCTCTACAAGATGCAAAATATTAGCCCACATATTTATTGTACCTTACCGTTTTTGTTGAAAGGCCTCGGATATTCTGTCGAGGCAAAACGTCTTGCAGTTTGACAGGGCCACATAAAAGTCTTCATTGAGTAGACAAGTAAAATATTATGCACAAAGGAATCCTTGTACTTCCTCTCCTTTTGAACTTTCATCTTTTTTATAAGGAAATGGCCCTTATCGCTTATCCTGTTATTCAACTTTGCGAATACTTAACCCCAATAACTTGTATATCATCATTTTCTGGTGGCTGCTTGTTCCAAATTCGCAGTTTCCCTTTCATCGTTCTTTCAGGCTTTTCATATCGAGTTTTTCAACCATCCTATAGTTAAATGGCTTTTTGGGAGTACGATATCCTCCATTCGATTACTTTCTCTACACGTACTATGTACAAAATGTATAGAGAAAGTATTATATTGCATCCAAAATTTTATACCGATTTTTTTTTAGAAAATGTCAGTGTGTGTGTGTGTGTGTCTGTGGGAAGATAGCTCAAAAATGAAAACACCGTTAAGTACCACTTTCAAAACAACCCTTCCACCCCCAACTGCCCTTTACATGGAAACTTTTTCAAAAATTTTGGTTTTCTCAAAACTGGCTCTAACGATTTTGATTAAAATCTCGCATATTTAAGATATATAGGGTTTAGCATCTTGGGGACCGATAGCAAGACACACGCGTATACCAATTGTATGTCTATCGAGTAGCGACCTACCTGCATTGGCGACTGCACGCGCCGCATGTAAACAACCTGTAGTAACGCGTTGGGGAACGTGGCTCGATACAATACTGTTTTACAGGCAATTAATGCCTTTGATGGTAGCGCGTGCTCTTCAATCAAGATTGTAAAATCTAATGTTTCAAGTAGATTGTATAAAGATTTGCAATTCATACAGAAGAACTTTGCATATATATCTGCGACAATAACACATATATGAAAACATTGAAATGCCTGAACCCTGAAAGCAGTTGATGAACTTGTGCAAACAATTAACCAGAGACCCGTGACACCTGTTTTAGACAGTGTGAAAAAGAAAGTGAAGACAGTGTTTGTAAAAAATGTCGGACTTGTTGCACATCAATTGATTGTACGTAAGAATTAAAATTGTTAGTACCCGTAAGTTAATTGCATTTATGATTAACACCCACCCAACTTCAATGCCTTTCACTGCTTGTGAAAATATCCCATTCTACCACTGTCCCATTTTCCTTCTATTAGTATCACTACGCACACACTGCATTGTCAAGACATGACAACCATGTACTATCCTGCGCTAACTTCGATTCTGACCCGCTATCGTTCTCCAAGATGCTATCCCTAATAAATACTATGATGCATAATAGGTATCGCAACTTTTAGACCAATCTAGTAGAATATGTGCAAACAATAGATTTATTTTTAATGTGAATTTCTATTGAAGACTTGGAAGAAAGAAAGACAAAAAAAAAACAAAAAAAAAAAAAAAACATTACTATGCTGTTTGCCTGGTGGCCACTACCCCGTACAAGAGAAAATCTAAAATTGGATCGGTCATATGTACAAATATGTTCTTATACAAATTTTATGCCACAACTTTGTATAGACACAATCGAGACAGTACAAAGGGGAGATAAAGACATCATGTGGCTGCACCGGAAGCTATAACAGACTGGGCTCGAGCAATCTGTATTCTCTTTTGCCCATTCCACTATCACAAAAGATTTACCAAAGAATATTTGGCCTCTGAGGACTCATCCAAAGGCTCTCGGTATGGTGCTTTCTCGCTTTACTGATTATTGACCTGTATTTCCACTTACGGCGAACGTTATACTGTCTGAGGGCTATTTTTCGATTACATATTTATCCATAAAGGCGAAGAAAAAAAGCTGGAATTCTGTATTACTATTATAGAGCAACATGACTCCGAGCCCATGTAAACGTGTGAAGCTCACATTTAAAAAGGACCGAGTTAGAATCCTATCCCCTTGACCAAAGCTTTTCTTCTTCTTCTTCTTCTTCTTCTTCTTCTTCTTCTTCTTCTTTTTCATGGTTTGGAGCTAGTTACCTCCTACCAAGAAATTCTTGTGCATAATTTCCTTTCAACGTTTCACCTCATCCATTTCAGGGTTGTAGAACCAAGCGACCGCGGGCGAATATTGCACTCTGGAAAGACATCTCCTCTGCGTCTGGCAGGACTATTGGGATTCCTTTCTTCCCATGTGTCTTGTCTGTTCCTGGGACTTCCAGGTGAAGATGGCTAACGCTGGACTAGCCGTCCTCGCGATTAGTGTTATACTGGAATCGTTATGGCCTGTCCGTTATAGCACGCATCGTCGACTGAATCAGTTGCTTAGAACAGGGTCTTTGGTTGAAATCCCAGCTATGACATCACTGGCAGATATCCCTTTGGCCAGCCAATATTCATGTTCCTTAAATCCACAAGTGTAATAGTGCTGGCTGCACTTCCTTACCAGACTTCTCTGCGGTGGGGGATATTAGTGGGTAGAGTGAGTCATGTTAAAAGCTCAAAGAGCTCACTATAGCCTTCGTGTGGTCCATTTGTTGGAAGCCCTGTGTCTTTCACTCTTTAACTTCTATGACTCCTGCTGACAGGGGCACCGAATGTAACGTTAGAACTATGAAAAGAATTGCATTTTTAATTAATAACGTGAAATTAGTATATTACCATACTCTTACGTTTCTTAGTTCAATATTTTTCGCACATTTGAGATAGGGAATAGTTATACCTTTTGTTTCTTTGTCCAAGGCTAAGAATTCAACATTTTCATAGCTATGCGCACCACGAAAACGACAAAACTTTGCAATTCTGTAATATTTTAAGGGTCACAATTAGTAAGAGAATAAACAGTTATTAAAATGGTATCTGTATATGTAACAGATCCCTTATAACACATTTCTCAAAGAAACATTTTGGGGTGTATATGCGAAGAAAAGAGACAGTAAACATTTGGCAGTGCACACAGGTTTCCAAATCTAACAACATAAAACTCACTAGTGTTAAAACTTTCAGAAAATTCTATTTAATGAGGCCACTGACCTGTAAGCATTTATTTTTTGCTAAATTCCGATAAAGAGTTCCGCACAAAATTCATTTTATGCATTAGTGAAAACGAGAGGATGAGTCTTTCATTACGGGAACGCCGGTGAAGCAAAAAAGAATTACAGTATATATATGAGACGTAGCTTCGTAAGCAAGCTATGCGAAGGCGATACGATATACTGGTGTTCTATAGAAGCGACGTATTTGGGGTAAACATTTTATTGAATTGCTTTTAGAGAAATATAGTGAATTTGTTTAATATTTTATGTTCTCTACCAGAAGATGTTAGAGGAAGTACATATACGTGTTTTTATTCAATCCTATGTTTTTGCAGTTTTAGAACATTATATCCTAGAGAAGTAAATTAATAATGTCAATACATACAAATCCTCACCATTTAGTTACTCATAAACCCTGGTCTACTGTGCAATGACGAGAATTACAATTGCAATAATTGGATTCATTAAATTTTCTTATGAAGGCCCCCTGAATAAAATATTTTAAGAACTGTGTGTGTCTTCAAAAAGGGAATACTTATTAAAAATAATATTGGCATTTACTTGTAATTTCAGGATTTTCCAAGGATGCAACACGAATATTTTGAAAAAAAGTCCCCCATCCGAAACTTTTCTTCAATAGAAAAGTTTTCAATATTTTGAATTTTCTCAAAAATTTTGATTAAATTATATTACTTTCATTTATCTTTATCAGAATCAATATTATAAAATGCATATATTGAATTTTCTATGTATAGCTGTGAAGACCTCTCTGGATTTTTGCAAATCTAAGAGATGGAGAAAATCTTACCACATAAAGTACTCGGTAAAGCTCACAACTTGTCAAATTTACTTTTTCTGGCGTTAGCCATATCTGAGGTATTATATGTTATTAGTTGAAATTTCAAATAATATATACTTTCTCAACTACAAATCGATATTCCTTTTTCCCCTCCCTTCCGTTTTCGTGTTCATTCAAAGAGAACAGAACCTCAAAGTCTCCACTTAGAAACCAGCTCTGAAAACATTTGACAATCGCTTAGCTTAATGCATTCTTCTTACGTCTACAACAAAGCGTGTGCGTGAGCAATGAAGTTACATCTGTGCTAACAAGAAGTAGGCAGAAGAATACGCATTTAGAAGAATATTAAGAGAAGACCACATAAGTTCAGCACATCACATATTTTGTTGTGTTTCACGTACCTAGTAATTAGAAAAGCCATTTCATTCCACCCAAATATTCGATATCGCGATTTTACCAGATATATGCTTTGAGGCTCTTTAAATAAAAACAAAACTAGAAAAAAGTCCGTGTCAGAGCAGTATACCCAAAAATGAAACATGGGTAAATGCCAATGGTGTTTTAAGTTTGGCATTTTCAAGAAAATCCCCCCCACACCAAAGCATGAAACATTTTTGGAAGTTTTATTTTCTCAAAAATTACGCCAACAATTTTGATTAAAATACTGGTATTGGTATATAGTATTATAATACCATACTTATACCGAGATATTTGTTAGTATATATATTTAAACTGTTCAATGCTTTGTTATTTTTTAAGTCTTGTTACTACTCACTTCTTTCGCACAATGTGATGCGAAGAATTAATTACCTTTTGGAACATATTGTCTTTCAGTAGTGGAACTGCTGAACAGTACACTAAACGTGTACTGTTATCATTGGATTTTTCTATTTTTCCTTTAATTTTATTCATTAGATCATATACATACATTCACATTCTCCATCACACTTCCAGACTCTGGGGTGGATAAGGATTAATCTTGGCTGGAGAAAAATTCCCATCCCCCGTCGGGAAGCGAACTCCTCGCGCAGCAGGCAGATGCTACAGAGCCAGCCAAGAATGGCTTGTAGAAGCCGTATAAAAATATCATTAGCCTATAGGATTAGGCTTAAGATTATACACGGCCGGGGTCCCCAGACACTTGGGCAGAGCACTGCACGTAGGCCCTCGAGGCTCTTTGAGGTTAAATGACCCAAAGGAGGAAGGAATGAGGGGGAAGTCCGAAAGGCGAAGAACACGCATGACGAGAGGCTCAAGCATGGTTGATTCCAGATTGAACCCATCGATGCCGCCCGACGCCTCCGGAATTTCCCCGATGGGACTGCTATATCGGCTTATGAGAGGAGTGTTGGATCAGATTATGAGAGGAGTATTGGATCGGGTTTTGAGGGGAGTTTTGGATCGGTTTGAGAGGGGAGTGTTGTGTTGGATCGGCTTGTGAGCGGAGTGTCGGATGGGATGAATGTTGAATCGATTTTTAAGAAGAGCGTTAAATCGGTTTGAGAGGGAAATGTTGGATCAGTTTGTGAGGGGAGTGTTGGATCGATTTACAAGAGGAATGTTTAATCGATTTGTGAGAGGAGTATTGCATTGGTTTATGGACAGAGTATTGGATCGGTTTGTACGGGAAGTGTTGGATCAGTTTCTAAGGGGAGTGTTGGTTCGGTTTGTGAGGGAAGTGTTGGATCAGTTTCTGAGGGGAGGTTGGTTCGGTTTGTGAGGGAAGTGTTGGATCAGTTTCTGAGGGGAGTGTTGGTTCGGTTTGTGAGGGAAGTGTTGGATCGGTTTGTGAGAGGAGAGTTTGATCGGTTTGTGAGGGGATTGTTGGATCGATTTGTGAAAATTTGTGAAAAGATTGTTGAATCGGTTTGTGAGGGAAGTATTGGATCGGTTTGTGAGGGGGTTGTTGGATCTATTTGCGAAGGGAACATTGGATCGGTTTGTGAGAGGAATGTTGATCCGGTTTGTAAGAGGAGTTGTGTTGGATCGGTTTGTGAAAGGAGTGTGGATGTTTGTGAGGGGAGTGTTGGATCGGTTTGTGAAAGGATTATTGTTCGGTTTGTGAAAGGAGTGTGGATATTTGTGAGGGGAGTGTTGGGCCGGTTTATGAGAAGAGTGTTGGATGGTTTGTGAGAGGAATGCTCGGTCGGTTTGTGAGAGGAGAGTTGGGTGGTTTGTGAGGGGAAAGTTGAATGGTTTGGCAGGGGAGTTTGGCTCAGTTTGTGAGAGGAATTTTGGGTCCGTTTATGAGGGGAATGTTGAATCGGTTTTTGAGAGGAATGTTGGATTTGTTTGTGAGAGAAGTATTGAATCGGTTTTCGACTGGACTGTTGGATCGGTTTATCAAGAAAGTGATGGATCGGTTTATCAGGGGAGTGTTGAATCGATTTGTGAGTGGATTGTTGGATCGGTCTATGAAAGGAATGTTGGATCGGTTTGTAAAAGGAAAATATCTTATGTGTTCCATTCACATGTGTTTTTGTCAACATCTCTAAAACAAACTATTGTTAAAAAGCTTATTCTTCTATCTGCTTCATGCTAATCGAGATAAGCATTCGCCGAAATGATCTTATTATAAAGTGTCTCATAAGAAGGAAATACATAAAGGAATGCGCTAGGTTAAAGCGATAGGCAAATATTTTAAAAATTGGTTGCTCTGTGATTGCAATTCATCCTCTTTGCATGTCAGAAGTTGGCAAATTCCCGTATGACAAATGTTTTAATTTTTTTAAAACTGATACCGGTAACAAGTATCAAATCAACTCCACGAAAAATTATACATGACATAAATTGTGTGTTTTAAGAAGATGTACATTTTTGTGCAGTAAATTTCTATCTATCTCTTATGGTTTATCGTGATACAAAAGTTATCCAGAAAGAAAAGGTTTTCTGAGGTTATCCCCCAGAAATTTAGATATATATATATATATATTATTTGTCATGTAAATAGCTGTATAAGTCATTAGAGCCATTTTGGAGAGAACCAAAATCATGTAAAGGATAATTTGGATTAGGGAGATTTTCCTCAAAATCTTCGTGTCACATCCTTGGAAGATACTAAACTTAAATACCAAGTTTGGTATTTTACCGACTTTTCATTTTTGAGCTATCATGTTCACAAATATACGGAAAAACACACTGACACACGGATATTTTTCCAGAAATGATTTTTTTTTTTGGATACAGAGGATCCTAAGACATTTATAGCAGGTGAAATCTCGTTTTGAATTTTTGAGTGGAATGCAATACCGGCAATGTATCTACTATGTACATTGACTACGTGTTAGAGAACTAAAAAGATCTATCCTCCAAATAAATCAAACTTTAGCCCTAGCCCTAAAGTACCTGAAGGTGGACCCCGATAGAACGATGCTGCCACCCCCGAGGATAAGCGAGGAATGAACATTTACCATCAAGCCACAACCCACCAAACACCTGATCATCCGCTTTGAAACAGTGATAAGGAAGTGGAACAGGAGATTTTTTTCGTAGTCGGCTTACCCTCCCCTTAGTTTAGGACTGAGACCCCTTAGAATTTACAAGCGGATGCTTGGGAGTCCGAAGCCTGTAGGGGAGCCAACTGAAAAACCACAGAATGGACAACCTGGAACGAGTGGTCAATCCAGGGTGAGGAAGTGGATGTTATAAAATTCTAGCGAAATGGATGATAGGAAAGATGATGAAGAAGCAACTGGTGGCATGAATGGCGGAAGAAACCGGAGGATCCGGAGAAAACCGGTCCAGACGTCGCGGTCTAATCACTCAACCACGGCGACGTTGGAACTGAAAATCATGGGCAGGAAATTCCGGAATGTAATGATTCTTGTTGGCATTTGCCTGATGACCTTGAGAAACTCGAAAAAACCTATGGGTCATGAAAGCCGGGCACAGGAATTGAACCCACGACCTGCCTACTACATAACCTCCTCGTTCGGTATTAGTGTGTAAAGAAAATCATGTGAATGTAGTACATGAACATTTTTCAGTGCTGAGAGACAGTAACATGTTGGTTTTATTTAGTCTAGAAGTATCACTGAAGACATGCTGCAACAAGGAATCTGGTCTTTATCGCTTTATAACTTGCGTTCTAGTTGGATGGCTGCTACATTTACGTCTTTAGCCAGAGAGAGGAAAAATAAGTATGTGATAAGACAGTGACATGAAAGTGTTGCGATCTTCTTCGACATGAACCAGAGAAGCAGCTGTTGTGAAGTTGTGGCTTTTATGACTTGTAAACCAACCGAGTTGCAGCAAGATAATATTTTTGAATGCCTGCTAGGATTAATACTCCCCACTTGTATTGACCAGTTTCGTCATTTCATCTTACAGCCTCTTCTAGAAGGCCGGTTGAGATTTATTTTGCATGCATTTATTTCAAGTAGTTTTCTATGAAAAGTGAATTGCAATATTCATATAACTATCAATAGCTATTCTGCGACAAACTATTCTTATAAAAGTTTATTTTTCTATATTCTTCGTGCTAATTGAGATAAACATTAACCGAAATGGTTTTATTTCATATTTATTTGTGGGGAAATGGGAATAAGGGAATACACTAGACTGAAGAATAATCAAATCCTTTAATGACATTTTAGGATTTGCTATGTGACGGTATTGAAATACTGTTCTCTTTGAATGACCAGGATGGAGGGAGAGTAACGAGTCCCCATTTGAGAAAGTTATAAGTATTGCAAAATATATATCATATCAAAGAATATTTTGAAAATGTTTAAATCCACAAAAATGTATCTGACATAATTTGTCTGCTTTAACGAGATCTGCATTTTTTTCTAGTAAGACTTTGACCCATTGCAAGACCAGAATGGCAAGGGAGGGGAATATTATCTTCCTATTTGAGAAAGTTATGTGTTGAAAAATTTCAATCAATACCAAGGAATATATTGCAAATGTTTAAATCAACAAAGATGAATCTGACATAAATTGTTGGCTTTAACAAGATCTACTATTTTTGTGTAGCAAGATTTTGCATCTGTTACTGTTTACAGTAATGCAAAAACCATCCAGAATGAAGAGGACTTCAGAGGATATTTCCAGAAAATTCAATATATATGTCATTTGTCATCAAAATACACTAAACACGTGGCATTTTAATTAAAATTGGTAGAGCCATTTTTAAGAAAATAAAAAGTTTCAAGTAAAAGTGTCATATGCAATGTAGTTTGGAGTGGAGGGATTTTCATGAAAATGTTCGCGTCATATATTTGGAAAATATTGGATGTATCAAGCTTGGTATTTAACTGGCTTTTCACTTTTGAGTTATTTTCTCATGGACACACACATACATTCATACATATAAACCTTTGTCTAAAATACTTTTTATTCAGGGGGCCTCGAACAAATTTCTGATGAAATCCCGACATCTGATGCGTGAGATCTGATATTTATATAATAAAATAATAATAGAGGCAGTTGTAGACTATTTTAAAATAATAATATATGTATTTTATCTACAAATCAGAATCACTGCAGTTATAAAGCAATACCATTGCGAGCGGTGTACATTACATGTGGAAGCACGGTTCAAATCGAGGAATGTGTGCAACAAAGGTTAGAACACAACTTGTGGCGTTGTAAACTTACGCCACCAGAGAGTATGGATGTTTGTATAGAGAATGAATAAGAGCTTGTACCTCTATGCTTATCGAGACTAGGGCAAATTAGAAACAGTGTCACGATTGATACATGACGGGGTGGTGACATGACCTTACAATTGACTTTGGATCATGAGAACTCTGACGACAGAAATAGCTGGATAGGCGAGTTAAGTTCACTTTCATCGTACATTATTATAATTCTTTCAACAACAGGTACCGTTTGAATATGTACTTTTTTAATGCGACAGTCAAACATGTAGTTTTTTCTCCAGTACGTTCAGCATATCGTATATTCAGAATTATGCATAGTCTGAAGTAAGCCTTCGTGTGTACTCGGTTCCCTGGGACACATCTGAAATCTTTACAGAACTGCTGAGTCGCCGGAAGTGTAGTGAAAAGGACATACGGATGCTGCCCTATATTAAGAATTAAAATTGAAAACGTATTATAATGGTGTAGCATTATAAATAAATTTAAACTAATATTTAGATGTTTTATTCAATGGTTAAATTATTCATTGATGTTAAGCAGTTTATTCAAACTGTGCTTCAGATTGAGCTCGTAAATATACATAAAGATATTTTAATTCTATGTTCAGATTTTCAATTTGAGATTTCTTTATGATTATAAGTCTTCACATTAAAGATATTTTGAATTGAACGTGCTCTCATTTCTGGTAGTTGTTCATATTCCTTGAGATTCATGATCTTGAACTATTTAGCCATAAAAAATCAAAATATAAAATATTATTAAATGAAATATATGAATTAAGAACATAACCACCGACAACGCGGGAGGCGGTTGCAACCTCTCGTTGCGAGATGTGTTTATCCGAGCATGACTGGACGAAATAGGGCAAACCTTCTTCGCAGGTGAGTGAGTCATATTGCTGTCAAGTGGCTTTCAGGTGCATAGTTAGCCGTCGTTGGCTGTATTAAGGGAAAACCATGTGCTGTTTTCAATGGTTACACATACTCAAAGTAAAGAACTAAGTGACTCAGGCGTTTCGTCTGGAACTGGATTCGGAAGGTCGTGGGATCGGTTCCGTGTGGCCGACTGTCTGACCCATGGATTTTTTTTGGTCACTAGGCGAAAGCCGGGGAGGATTCTTCATTTCCTCGAATTTCCTGTCCCTCCATTTCATCAGTCTGCTCCTTCTGTCAAGGTTGTAAGCGTCGGCGAGTACTGCGGTGATGGCGCCCATACATGGTGATAATTGCATTTTTGGAAACTCAGCCCTCGGCGGCCCGGTGGCACTGGGGTCGTTGGTATACTCAGGGGCGTTTATTCAGACCTGAGGGTCAGGCTCCTAGCGCTCACCACGTCGAGATGAATTGCTTAGGGACTCTCCACGATGGCCCCCGGTCGCAATCTGGTTTATAGAATTATATAATTCCTCACCTTCTCCTACCGGGGTTAACGTACAAAAACCCTAATCAGTGGCTGAGGTGCGGAATTCTCTCCGGTACACTACACTAGTATGGGGGTAAGTTTGGAGGAAAAGTCCAAAAAATATGTTAGAAGATCAAGAAGAGCAATGAATTATATTTTGAGATTATAGGAGCATCACTGTTGAGCACGTATTTACATATGAAAAAGCGCGCATATCAAGCGAAGAAGATAGTCAAGGGAGCAGCATTCTCTAATGTGCTTGTTAAAAATGATAAAGCTTATTAAACTGATTTGAAACAATCGGTAATATATACTGTTGCCAATCCATAGCCTAGGAAACCTGTGATGGGAATCATTTGTTTTAAACGAGGCAGTTGTCAATTAAACTTAAGGACAAAGACTGGTTCTCAATAAGCGAGTACGGTAACCAGAATGTTAAAGAAAAGTTAATATACATACTAGGTTCAGAATCTTTCCGGAATATATTTTTTATTACTGAAAGGAATAATGTAATGCACCTTATTTCTATGTCAAGTGTTAATAGCATTCGTAACATCAACTCCGTAAAAGTTTCGTGACCATAGACATTGTTATTATTGCCTGGCAGCTGGCTTTTGTTATTTCTGTGATAGTTTCGTCGCATTCATAATGTGGAGAATGTAGGATACAAACATTGCGCAAATGTAACATTTTGTTACGTAAATCTCTTTCGGAGACATAACGAGTGCAACACAAAACATTAAAACAGATATTAATAAAGGAATCGAAATCCGTGTTTTAATAGTTATGCAATCCTCTACTATCCAAAAGTTTCGGGTTCTATACCGGCGATGGGTAATGGAAACTTTTCGGTATAAAAATTCTTGGGAAGTAAAGTCGTTGTCCCGCGAATTTGAACGCAAAAGAACTCCATACCTTAAAAGAGAAGGTTTTTGGTCAAAATTATAGTATTTTCACGTCCGCAAATCATGATGTAATCCTATGGTGCCAGCTGATAACTGGTCACCATGTACGCATACTGGCGAAATCGTGAATTAGACATTTCACTTGATGTAGGAAACGTGTTAGGTGTATCAAATACGCTAACATGCCCTGATGGAACATAAATACATATATACACACACACACACACTCACATGAATACACGCATACATAATATATACATAGGAATCAAGTATACACACGCATGAGCACATGCATGCATACACACACGCGTGAATACGCGAATCTGACATACATACATGCAATACATACGTACATACATTAATAAAGAAATGACAACTTGGCACGATTAGAGGGATAAGATAATATATAGTAACAGATCTACTTTAAACATATTTTCTGTTTCGAATTTTGATGTTGAGTACTTGTTTAATGGTGACTGATTTCTAACCAGGAGAAAAAAAAAAAAAAAAAAAAAAAAAAAAACATTTGCCAGTGGGAAAAAAATAGCATTGTTCTTAATCGACTTTCCTCTTTGTGATCGATATGATCATCGATATGCATCCACTTTCACGTTACCGGGGAATTGTCAACCAAACTTTTGTATGCTGTGTGGTTTTCGTTCTCGAGTTATTGTAAACCAGCAGTTAACCTTCGGTCGTCATTACAATTGCTGATTTGCAGCAGTAAGCCTAGAAATAAATAAAACTAACTGCTTATTTCACACATTGGACTTTCTAAACCCCCACATCTATCTAAGTGTACCTGTTCTGTAAGGTTGACCTTTTTTTTTCACAGAGCATATTTTTACTTTCTCTACACGTACTACGTACATAGTGTATAGAGAAGGTAGACACACACACACACACACACACACACACACACACACGGACTTTTTCTAAAATTGATTTTTTTTTAATTCAGGGGATCCCAAAACATACACTTATTTCCGGTGAAATCTCGGTATTGAATTATTTGTACTTACAATACCTTCTTGTATTTTCGAAGTGTCCATATCGATGGTGTGGTGGAAAGAGTGTGGAATTTTAAAACCACAATGAGCCACTTTTAAAAATCGATCATAAATATCACCAGTCATATCTGAAAAATGTACTAATATTAGGTTGATATGGTCAATGAAATTATTAGAAATATCTTGAAAACCCCCCTAACCGGAGTTTGAACCATGGATCTCCCGATCTCTAGCCGGTTGCTCTAACCACTAAACTACCATGGTAACAAGCTAGCACGGCACTTAATTCCTCACCTATCCAACTCTTGTTTTACACACGATTGTGTGAAAAATAATCAAATTAACACTAATTGACCTAATAGTTAGCTAAACTATGAAGCCCGCACTTAAAAATACTTAGGACATTGCAAGTCACCGTTGGGGTATGTCATCTCCAAATAATTTGAGACCACCTTGAGGTTTACCGGGAAATATGAGAGTCAATTGAGGAATTTAGTGCCGTTCCGGCATATTGCTTTGTAGCTCAGTGGTTAGAGAACCGACTAGAGACAGGATATCCGTGGTTCAAATCCCAGCTATGGCACTGGATTTTTCAGTTTGACTCTACCTATTCAACTCCTGACCTACACACGGTTTGTGTGAAAAAAAACAAATAAAGATCCTGGTTCAAATCCCGGCTATGGCATTGAAGCTGTCTTAACCTATCCAAACTGAAAGAACTTAAATAATTACACGAAATGAAATTGTAATATTTAAAATATTGTATAAAACAGTAATACGTTAATTCCAGTTACAAACAATGCTTGTACTTTGTAGTATTTGAGACGGGAGACCACCAGGATCTGCAAAGTAGCATTAGCTCATATTCCGATTCCATGCTGTTACGTTGGCAAACGCGAGAAGGATATTGATATCGAGGTGTCGATGCCAAATCCAGGCGAGCGAGAACCTATATCTCACAGTAATGCCGGAATAGGCTAGAGAATTTCAAGTGTGCATGTCTTTGTTGTGGATTTACCCCGTCCAAGACGCCTCTATACATCCGAAGAGGTCCGGTAAGCGGTAGTTGCCAACTTCATTGTCAGTTCGGAGAAGTCAGTCTAGTGTAGAATTGGTATTTGTAATCTGCCATTCAAGACATCTTGGAAATTCCGTACATATGTATAAGTTGCGAAGATGCGATCTTCACTACAAGATTATACTATTTTGAGGCCTCTGGCAACACACTACTCTACAGCAAAGTAATATTGACATTAAAATGAAAAAAATAACACTATATGTAACGTATACACAACGTTTTGTTCAAGCCTGAATTTTTATCTATAATAAGCTTTCACTTTTGAGAAGTACAATGAACAAACAAGTTTTACAGCTCGACAAGAAGACAACAATTGACATAGTATAACACAGGTGAGAGGGTCATTCACATTATGATGGCCATTGCAGTGAAAGCGAACTACACGCACAGCTATAAATGCCACGCATTTTAGATTCGAATCCCGCAGTTATGAAAATATACATTTAGCAATTTTTAAGTAAATTTTGTTTTTTTTTATTTGGATTATATCTTCTTGTCTATAATGGGCCTACCGTTTTCTCTCAACTCCCAAGACTACTGCAGAGAGAGAGAGAGAGAGAGAGAGAGTAAAGGGTAGTTCTTGGAACACATTGAACTTAAATACCAAACTTTGTAATTATCTGCATTTTGTTATGTTTTTTTTTGTTTTTTTTTGTTTTGTTTTTGTTTGTTATGCTATTCAGAGTCTTCTACTAAAATTTCTTTTGGGTTCAGGAATGCTCAAACCACTGTATTTTCGGTGAAATCTCAATATCGAATTTATGGATAAAGTGCAATATTTTCTCTGCCTACTGTATACGTGGTAGAGAAATTAAAAAAAAAAACCAAAAAAACCTATGGATAACCGGGATCTAACACTCGCAGACAACCAAAACTTGTGCACGAACAGATTATTTTGTACTGTTTTTTTTTCATTTTATTATGTTATGTTTGTGTAAATATAATAAGCCCAGAAAGTCATTAATAGTGGTTTCAATCTAGCCAGTTCAAAGTCATGCAGGTGCTCTGCCGACTGTGCTACTAGAAAATACTAAATTGCATAAAGTATTTATGAATGAGACTGCTAGATTAAGGCATTATTATGTTTTGAGAAGTATTTATCAGGCATTTAATTCTCTTAAATGAGGCACAACTTACGGAATTGGAGGATGAAAAATCCTTGGACATTTTTGAAGTAGGGGATACGGAACAGGGGGTTCGGTAAAGGAAGGTTTCAATTAGACAAAAGCTTACTAAACAAAAATCTGTAGAGTGAGATCAATAATTATCATAGATAATGAAGCTGTAGAATAGATCTTCTATCTGATTCCAGAAACAAGAGCTCAATTTTTCAAACTGGTTTTTACTTTCTCTACACATACTATATATTGTGCTTGCAAATAGACGTAAACACTGTCAACATGATGCGCATGGCATGAACTGATGTGAGGTCGTCCGGCAATGTTGCTTAGCTATCGCTTGAAGACTCCGCCTCTTTATCGCCACTCTTTGTACCGCGCAACTAGAGTGTTCACCTCTATTTGCAAGCATAATACCTACATCGTGTATAGAGAAGGTATTGCATTCCATCCAAAATTGGATACCGAGATTTCACACATTTTAGGGTCTCCTGTATAATTTTTTTTAGAAAAAGGTTTGTGTGTGTCAGTGTGTCCGTGTATCTGTGGACACGAAAATTCAAAAACGAATAGTTGGTAAAACACTAAACTTGGTATTTAAGGTTAATATCTTCCAGGAATGCGACACAAAGGTTTTGAGAAAAAATCCCTCCACCACAAACTACCCTTTACATGAAAAAAAATTTCCAAAAATTTTAATTTTCTCAAAAGAGATTCAAACAATTTTGATTAAAATACCGTGTATTAAAGATATTTATATGGCAATAGCATGTATTTTCTTGAATTTTCTTGAAATAAGTTCTAAAGAGTTCTTTTTTTCTAGATACATTTTGCTGAATATTATGTAATTGGTAAGAGATAGATAAAAACGTACTACACAACGTAGCTATTCCTTGTTGTTTGTTTCAGATTTAAAATACTTAAACTATTCTCACACAGAAGTTTGTAAACTCCTAGTTATGCATAGAAACGGATTTCAACCACATGGCAACCAGGTTTTAAAAGATTTGACTGTCGTTTTAGCCTATTGTATTCCCTTATTTACCTTCTACTTACAAGGAAGCAACTAATTAAGACAATTTCTGCTAATGTTTATCTCCATTATCATAAAGTAGATAGAAGAATAAGCTGTTTGACAATAAATCGTTACAGTGTTGTAGAGAAAGTCACGTTAATCGAACACATCAGATTTTTTATTTATGGTACTAAGGGAAATGTTGGACCTACACGGTGGTTATTTCAGTAACTATAATAGAATTCAAACAACTTGATATTCCGGCGGAACGGTACTGCCTCTCTTTGCAATTTTCAGCCTCAATCTATATGAAGGAGAACCACCTACATTTCTGGATTGGATGAAAATTAGAGATTGAGCTTGGTTAAATTAGGATTTACAAACAGATTGCAGACATTTTATTCCTGGATATATGTTAAATACTTCATTATATACAAGCTAAGTTAGGGATCCTAAATGAACCCCAGGGCCTAACTGCAGCTTTAATGATAATTGACTGCAAACCTATGTACTGAACTGGATTACTGCATACTTTATTTGGTGCGCCAGAAATTCATAGAATAGACTATAAAGACATCACTGAAACTTCGCGTACATGCTGCGTACCAAAGTTTAAACTTTGTGCTAACTGCTCATTTAAATTTTTTTTTAATTTATGGTATCTAATGAATTTTGTTACTTAGAGAAAGGAAAACGCATTAAATTTGGAATATGCATTTAACAAACCATTGCAAGAACTGCTCATTTGATTTTTTTTTAAATGTCTGGTATTTGATGAATTTTGTTACTTAGAGAAAGGAAAGAAATAAGCTTGACATTCATGAATTTGGTAAAGGCATTTAACAAACCATTGCAAGAAACCTACAGAGATGCTTAGAAAAACCCGTATGAAATGGAGGAACTAGTCAAGAGCAAGGAAATGAAAAAAATGAGGTATAGATGAGAAATAATCCGTTGTTCACCCTGTTCAACATTGACATAATGAATTTAGTGAAGCATTGTTTTCAGAGCAACAGTCAAATGGCAGTGGGAGGAAGACGAATAAAATTCATAAAACGAACATTTACAAAAGAAGAATATATCGAAAGGAACATGCCAACGATGGAAAGTAGGCGATAAAAATAAATATAAACGGTACAAAAAAAGGCGTTATAGAAAAAAAAATAGCATCCTGAGAGCTTCAGATGCTTGGTCATGAGCAGTTGTTAAGAAATTAGGGAATATCAGAGATAAGGGAAGCATTTAGCTTTCTAGCTTAATTTATTTTCGCTTGAAACCAGTTTTGAAACCAGCTGGCAGACAATGAATGTGCCCTTAGAGAGTATCCCTATCTGATCTCTAAATCTTGGCCCAGCTAGCTAAAGCGCTTAACATCACTTGCCAGGGTTTTCATATCGGAGGTTAATTAGGTGTGAATCAGCGCTGCTGTAGTAAAGAATGGAGTTGGGCCATGTAAAATAAGCGGTGACTGACACGCATGGGTGCTTATGGGACACCGTTAACACTGTAGCACAACAAATACTTTGCCTTTATATAAAATATCAAGGATATGTTTATTATACTAATAAATTTAAAGAAAACACAGAAGTATATACCAGAACAGATAGAGAATTATATAAAGTTAAACATTCTAAGTTCAAATCTTTTTTATGCGATTTTCAACAGCAAATATACATAATGCTGTCAAGTGGCATCGTTCGTGGAAAGGGTTATTGGAACAAATATTTACTTTGGCATCTGGAAGAAAGCTAAAGGAAGTGTGGAAACTAGGATCGTGAGATGAAGAGAGGGAAAAGGACTGGATACATTTCAAATCTATGGAGACCACTGCTACGTTAAAAATGGAATGATAAATTCGTAATGAGCTGTTTTAAAAGAGGAGCAACGCTGAGACTGGAAAGATTAGTACATTAGTCGAGAGAAAATTTGCCTCATAAAGAGCATGGAAAGATGATTAGGGCAGCAGAAGGTACTTGAAGACAGAGCATGGTGTTATAATAAACGTTTGTCGGAGATGAAGGGAGAAAAGCCAATAAGGAAAGGAACAGATTTTAAAATCTAGGAAACAATTATGAATTTTATAAAATTGCTAAATTTTGGTACTTGATTACTGTTTACAAAGTGCTATAAACAATTAGTTTAGTTTTCAAACAGATCTTATTAAAATAAGAACTGAAGCTTTCCTGGCGACGTGTTAATTCAAAATCTTCTCGGGCATCTTATTAAATCAAATTTAGCTGCTAAATATGAAATTAGTTTCGCTTAAAAGTAGGTGCCTTTACCGCATTTATCAAAACTGAAAATTATCATTACAACAGTGTTTTAAGGCATATATACACGTTAGGACAAACCAATATATATATATATATGATATATAGGACTGTATATATAGAGTACAATTTTTTTTAACTTTTTTTTTTAAATTGTGATATTTGGCATGGTAAACTCTTTTGTATTCCAAAAAACAACAATCAATGTAGCAGGTGTAAAAATACTTCAGCATACCATTTCTTTTATCTGAACATGTACAATAATGTGAATTTAAAATATTTCAAGTAAACTTAATATTTAAAATGCTGTGCATTTTGATATAACTTGGGTTAAAGTCATAGATGTTGGTTCATATCACTCCCTGCCTAATAAGCTTAATTTTAAGACTAATGGCCTGCGGTTTAAACGGAAAAATGTTGACAATTTTAGTTCGAAACAAAAGTCAAATAAATTTCAACAATGTGCTCAGAGTAGCAATGCAGCGTGGTACAAAATCCTAACTTAAATCGGGTCTGTAAAGTAATGCAATATAAACTATATATTTTTGAAAACTAAAAAGTAAATACTATTATATAATATCAAAGTAAAGTGTCGTTTATGTTCCATTCACAAGACTTTCTCTACCTATTCTGTGAACAAAATTATTCACTCTCGACTTCATGTTAATCGAGATAAACGTTAGCAGAAATTGTTTTATTACTTACTTCCTTGTAAGCGGAAGGGAAGTAAGAGAATGCACTAATTTAAAGCGATAGTGAAATCTTTCAAAAGTTGGTTGCTCTATGGTTGATATCCGGTTCTCTTTGCATGATCACGAGTAAAACAAAAGAAACAGGAATGAAAACTTCCCGTTTGAGAAAAGTTTTAATTAGCTACCCTCCTATTGGAGAGAAGTTGTTCTATTGGGATAGAGATTAAATGTTATTATTAATTATTATTGTTAATTAGGGCTAATATAAAAAAAGATATGACTCACTATTTAGAAACTCATTTACTGTGAAACTGGATATTTTCATGTAAATATTTTTAAAAATGCATCACGTGGATCATTTTTATTGGAACAATGAATATAGGAGTACATTGTTATTTAAATAGACATACAAGCTTGAATTTTGGTACATGACAAAGATATTACTATTATTATGTACAATAACTAGTGTGACTTTCAATTAGATATCTAAAATACTCTGGATTTTCCAATTTTCACCTTAGGCTTAAAAATTAATCTTTTCTGGAACATCTACGTCAGTAACTTGCTCAGAGATTACCTTATTATGCAGATGGCCTTCTTGTTTCCAGTGGTTCTAAGGTGGAATTTTCTTATCAAGAAGTATAGGTGAGGGGTGGCAATTTTTACCTTCTCTATAGGCACTATGTATATAGTGTATAGAGAATGTATTGCACTCCACCAAAAAATTCGATACCGAGATTTCACCGGAAATATATGTTTTAGGGTCCCCTTTATCTAAAAAAAAAAAACATTTTCGGAAAAAGGTCCGTGTGTGTGTGTGTGTCCGTGTGTCTGTGAACACGATAACTCAAAAACGAAAAGTCGGTAAAATACCAAACTTGGTATTTAAGTTTTGTATCTTCCAGGGATGCGACACGAAGCTTTTGAGAACAATCCCCCCACCCCCAACTACCCTTTACATGAAACTATTTTCGAAAATTTTGATTTTCTCAAAAATGGCTCTAACGATTTTGATTAAAATTTCGTATATTAAAGATATTTACCTGACAAATAAAACGTATATCTTGAATTTTCTGGGAATAGCCTCTGAAGAGTAGTTTATTCTGGATGAATTTTAATAAATTTTGAATAACTGCTATACCGTAAGAGATGGATAAACACTTACTACACAAAAAATGTAGAGCACGATAAAACACACAATTTATGTTATATACATTTTTTTCGTGGAATTCGTCGTTTTTGTGACATTCCTTATTTTTGGTTTCTGCTATGAAAAACGTATACATTTCTCATACAGGAATTTGTCAACTGCTGTCCATAGAAACAAAGGAACTTCAGTGACATAGCAAGCAGCTTTTGATTATCACTTTAACCTATGGTACTCCCTTATTTCACCTTTACTTACAAGGAATCAAGTAATATGGCTATTTCTGCTAATGTTTTACTGATTGGCATGAAGTTAATAGAAGTATAAGCTTTTTAAGAATACTTTGTTGCAGGGATATAGAGAAAGTCATGTGAATGGTACACATCAGATTTTTACTTTTTCTAGCCCGTTTATACAGTGTAGATAGTGGATAGACAAGGTATTGTATTCCACCCAAAATTCGATGTCGAGATTTCAGTGGAAATATCTGTTTTGATTCCCCTGAGTCCGAAAAAAGCATTTTTAGAAAAAGGTCCATGTGCATAGCTCAAAAACAAAAAGACCGTTACATACCAAACTTGGCATGTAGGTTTGGTATCTTCCAAGGATGCGAGACGAAGATTGTCAAGAAAATCTCCCCACCACAAACTACCCTTTACATGAAAAAAATTTCGAAAATTTTGATTCTCTCAAAATTTCTCTGACGATTTTGATTAAAATCCCGTATGTTAAAGATATTTACACCCCAAATAAAATATATATTTTGAATTTTCTGGGAATAGCCTCTGAGGACCTATTTTTTCTGGATGAATTTTGCCAAATTTTGCTTAACTGCTAAAGTATAAGAGATAGACAAAAACTTACACACAAAAAATGTAGATATTGTCAAAACTCACAATTTGTGTCTTTTGTTGTGCAGGTAATCATTTTCGAGATATTCCTTGTTATTGGTTTCAATTGTATTTTCAATTATACTTTTCTCAGGCAGGAAGTGTCCGTTTTTCTTTTATTCTACTTCTGTCCAAGCAAAGAAGCGATTTGAAACGACAATCGCCTAACGACAGCTTTTAAAACATTTGACTATCACTTTAGCATAGCACATTCCTTTAGCTTTCCTTTTCCTTATAAGAAAGTACGCAATAAAAACATTCTGCTAATGTTAATTTCGGTTCATAACGACAGCTTTTAAAACATTTAACTGTCACCTTAGCATAGCGCATTCCTTTAGTTTCCTTCCACTTATAAGGAACTAAGTGATAAGAACATTCTGCTAATGATTATCTCGATTAGGATAGAGTAGAAAGAAGAATAATCTTTTGTAAGAAGTTTGTTTGTAGGGCAGCTACTAAAAGTCATGTAAGTGTAACTCATCAGGTTTTTCTAATATTCGTATATTTTATATCACGGTCACCTCGAATGGTTTTCTCTGTGAAGAATGTTACCTCCGTGATCAGCGAGCAGATTTCTCACTCGGAGGTCCCGAGTTCAATTCCTGGCTGGGGCGGAGAATTTTTCTTTATCCAGAAGTAATCCCTATACCCTAGCCATGTGAGAATGTATGTGCGTATGTTTAATAACATAACAAATTTGCTGTATTCCATTCACATGACTTTCTCTAGCTGTTCCACAAACTAAATTTTCTTTCAAAAGATTATTCTTTTATCAACATCATGCTAATCAAGATAAACATTACCAGAATTTGACTTATTACTTGCTTCTTTGTGAGTAGAAGGGAAATTAGGTAACACACAGGCTAAAGCGCCTAGTCAAATCCTTTATAAGCCGGTCGCTATGTAAAACAATTACATTTGGTTCTCTTTCTTGCTAAGAATGTCTTTCCATTTGAGAAAAGCTGAAGTATCTTAAAACTGAAACCAGCACTACTCGGAATATCTTTAAAACAGTCAAATCTACCAAAAATAAAAATGTCTGTCTCTTACGGTTTACCCTCACGGTTTACCAGCTATACAAAAGTTATATACACATAATCTAGAATGAAGAGTTTTACAGAGTCATTCCAGAACATTCAAGATATACATTTAATTTGGCATGAAAATATCTTAAACGGATGACATTTTAATAAAAATCGCTAGTGCCATTTTTGAGAAAATAAAAAATTGTGGAAAAATGTTTTATGTGAAGGGTGGTTGGGGTGAAGGGGTTTTCTTGAAAACCTTCGTGTCGCATCCTTGGAAGATACTAAACTTAAATACCAAGTTTGTGTTTAACTGGCTTTTCATTTTTGAGCTATGCTGCCCACACGCACACAGGGGAATGTTTCTAGAAATTCTTTTTTTGATTCAGGGGGTCTCAAAACTTGTATTTTGGTGAAATCTCGATGATTCGCTATACAATATGCACATAGCACGTGTAGAGAAAGTAAATAAATCTCTATATTGGACATTGTAATTATTATCTTTTAAATTTTCGAGTCATTATATGGCTAATTTTTTTTTAATTGTTTCATTTATATAGCCCCCTTTAATATCTAAGATCATACCGGGGGCTTTCCACTTGAAACAACTCGTTGTCTGTAGGTAATTTTACGTTGGTTTAAATCATTTTGTTTGACTCAAACACGCACACATTCACACTCACATACACTTCCAGACTCTGTGAGGGATAGGGATAAAGAAAAATTCCCCGCCCCAGCCGGGAATCGAACCCGAGACGAGGTGAAAAGTCAGCTCAATGACCACTCGACCACGCAGGCAGTCCAGTATGGGCTAATTTCTCATACATTTTAGATCAAAATCTGGATTCTGGTTATTTATTTTTAGTTTATTTTTCGGATCCATTTTAATGTGCAATAGCATACATTTATGCTAAATTTAATTGTGATACAGTATGACTTATTTTTACTATGTACAGTGCACATACGGCTTGAAAAAGTAAAATTTACTAACCTAATGTATTGTTTTCGTAATCGGCTTACCCTCCCGGTATTAAAGGACTGACACCCCCTTAGGACTTAAAGCCAATGCCTAGGGTCAGAAGCCTGTCGGGTAGTCAACGACACGAAACCACAGAATGGAGAACCTGCTACGAGGAGTCGACCAGTAGCCAGTCATGAACATGAGGATGTGGATAATATGAAATGTAAGCGAATGCAAGCGGTCTAACCACTCACCATCGTAACCTAATGTACATAACCTAAATTAATATATGAGTTGGATAGGTAGAGTCAGACTGAAAAATTCAACGCCATAGCCGGGATTTGAACCACGGATCTCCCGATCTGTAGCCGGTTGCTCTGACACTGAGCTACCATGGTAACGTGCCGGCATAGCATTGAATTTCTCAACTGACTCGCATGTGTCCCGGTTAACCACAAGGTGCTCTCAAATTATTTTGAGATGACAACCCCAATGGCAACTTTTATTGAGAATTCAATGCTATACCGGCATGTTGCCATGGTAGCTCAATGGCAGAGCAACCATCGAGAGATCTGTGAATTGTTTCACAAGTGAAATCCTCCGACATGACCATTGAAGTTAAAGGGGGCTATGCAAATGAGAGGGGAAAAAATGAACATGTCCGGGAACTAGAACGAGAAAGTTAAAACTTCAGGACGTCTTCTTTTCCGTTCACGGAACCGGGATAGCTTCCAGTTATTATGAATCCTCATGTTATAACACCTACATATATTTTAACTTATTCTTTTTCTGGTTACAGTTCTCGGCTACTGTGAACTATAGTGTATCTTTATACTTTGGCAGGCGTTACCTAGAAATATGAAACACCAGTCCTGACGGTGGCAAAGCAATATATCACTTTGTCACCGCTGACTAACGCTTTCAGCCTCGGTAATGAACTAGTGACTGTTTAAGGAAGTCCACCGGCCAAGAGATGACTTACTTTGACAATGTCCGTAGTAGGCGACTGCTAGAGTGCTGCTCTTGCGGCGACAGGCGCGCTTGCGCAGACGGCACAGCGTACGGTAGGATCTTCCGTCGGTCCCGCACACCGGTCCTCGGTGTCGGCTCTTGCCACGGCAATCCGGTGAGCAGACGCACTTGGGACGGCCTCGGCGCACCACGCACTTCTTCCCTTCTCCACACTGGACTCCGCTGCACGTCTCTGTAACAACGTAACTCATTCGACAACATATTTTTCTTATGGAAGCCAAACACGTGCTAGACACTCCTACAGTTTGAATTAACAGTATCTTACTTCGCTATATACTGTGCCGAAATGTGTTTTTTGGGAAAATAGAACCTTGCGTTAGTTTTCCAAGCAATATATTTCACAGTAAAATAACAATTACAAAAGAAATGATTTTGTGACAATAGAATATGTTACCGTTTACTTTCTTACTTTCTATGGGCACGTATGCAAATACAATGTAGATAGCAGCTAGATGTATTCCACCCAAAAATTCATGTCGAAATTTCACGGGAAATATATGTTCCGAGGTCCCCTGAGAAAAAACAAAACAAAACACATTTTTAGAAAAAAGTACGCGCGCGTAAGTGTCTGTCGACAACATAATTCAAATACCGTTAAAAACTAAACTTGGTATTTATATTTAGCATCTTCCAAGGATGCAACACGAAGATTTAAAAGAAATCTCCCACCACAACCTACCCTTCAATTCGATGTCGAGGTTTCACCGGAAGTATATGTTCCGAGCTCCCCTGAGTCCAAAAAAATAAAATCATTTTTAGTAAAAGATCCGTGTGTGTGTCTGTGTACAACATAGCTCAAAAACGAAAATACCGCTAAAAACCAAACCTGGTATTTAGTTTTAGTATCTAATGATAAAAAAATAAGTATTTTTAGAGAAAGGTCCGTGTGCGACTGTAGGTAGCATTGCTCAAAAACGAAAAGTCGGTTAAATACCAAATTTGGTATTTAAATTCAGCATCTTCCAAGTATGCGACACTGAGATTTTTAACAAAATCATCCCACCCCAACTGCCTTTACAATGCCTTTAAAACATGTTTAAAAAATGTCGATTTTCTCAAAAAAGGCTCTAATGATTTTGATTAAAGTACCGAATATTAAAGATATTTACATCACAAATAAAATACATAATTTCAATTTTCTGAGAATAGCCTCTGAAGACCTTTTTATTCTGGATGAGTTTTGCAAAATTTTGTATAACGCTTAGACAAGAACTGAAATGCAGATCTCTTTAAAACACATAATTTATGTTATATACGTTTTTCTTGTAGAATTGGCCGTTTTTTATCATATTCCTTGTTATTGGTTTCAGTTTTAAGCTACCTAACTTTTCACAAACGGGACCATGCAAAGCAAAATTGTTCCACATGGCGAATAGTTTTTAAAAGATTTGACTATCGCTTTAGTCTAGTGTATTTCCTTATTTCTCTTCTACTTACCAGGAAGCAAGAAATTAAAACCAATTTTGCTAGTGTTTATCTCGATTAGCATGATGCAGATAAATGACTACTTTTTTGTAAGAATATTTTGTATTTGGAACAGATTTTTACTACGTAGAGTAGGCACAGGAAGTTGGTAATATGTTTCTCGAAAAATTCGATGTCGAGGTTTTACCGGCAAAGCGTATTTTGGGGTCGCTGAACTCAAAATAGTCCGCAAGGGTGTGTGAATGTGTGCATTTATTTTTATTTATTTATTTTTTGTAGCTCTACGTCGCTTAATTTGGTTGGTTATATCGGACGATGAATGAAATTGATGCTCAAATTATTTCGGTCCATGGAGCTTAAATTACTTGACATTCGCGACCTTTTGAATGTGAGAAAGACATGCTACCCCCACACTTCTGAGGCGGGCACCTGTTTATCTGTTTGTGTGCGCCTGTGAACTGTATAATTAAAAAACAAACGGTCCAATAAATAGAGTGCCAAAATTGTTATTCAATCTCAATATCTTCTAAAGTTGAGATACACATATGCAATACAGACATTTTGAACAAAACCCTTAAATACAAACTAATCTTTACGTGACAGATTTTTGGAAATTTTTAAAATTCTCCAAAATGACTAATGATTTCGATTATGTGTATGAGATATTTTAATGAAAAAATGTATATCTTGAATTTTCTAGGAATAGGTTCTGAAGCCCTCTTTATTCTGAAAGCTACGCCGTAAGAGATTGTAACAAATTGTAGATTTCTTAAAACACATAATTTTTTGGGGATAATGATTAACGCCCGCTTTTACAACTTGTGGCACCGCAGACCATGACACTGATGATACATGGAATGAAGATGAGGCACCCGTGGAATGCGATGGCGGGGGATACCGGAGAATTCGGAGATAATCCGCCCCTGCACCGCTTTGTCCACCACAAATCTCACATGTGGTCTCTTGGCATCGAACTCGGACCATCGAGGTGAGAAGTAAGTGGTCTAACCACTCGGTCACGGCACGACCCCAAGCACAGAATTTGTCAGTTTATTTTTTTGGGGGTGGGAAGAAGCTAACCATTTCAAATATATTAATATTTAAAAAAGAAACTTTTATTTTTCTCAAATGGAAAATAGTTATTCCGATGAAGAGAGTGGAATCGCAAAGCTATTACTTAAGCGATCCGCCATTAAACGAATGGACTACTGAATTCTTCTAATTTCCTTGTACTTACTACAAGAAAATGTGCAATAAAATCATTATTCAAAAATTTTATCTCGATGAACATTAATAGATAAATACATAATTTTGTAATAATACTTAATTGAATAATAGAAAAAGTTATACGGATGTAAGTCATTAACCTTTTTTTTTTACTTTCTCTGCAGTATGTACAATATACATAGTAGATAGAGAAGGTATTGTAGTCCACCCAAAAATTTTATACCATCATTTCACCAGAAATATATGTTTTAGAATCCTCTGCTTCCCAAAAAACATTTTTAGAAAAATGTCCGTGTGTCTGTGGATAGCATAACTCAAAAACGAAAAGTCGGTTAGATACCAAATTTGGTGCACTCAGCCTCGAAAGGTCCCTGAGGGGTCAATTGAGGAGCTACTTGATAGAGACGTAGCGGCTCCAGGTCATGAGGACCGCATTAACCGGCCGGGGGGTCGAGGCGCTGACCACTTCTCACCCTCCACTACTGCACCCCATCCATGACGTCTGTAATAGATCGAGATGGGGGACGCAGCGGCCGGGCGGTAGGCCAACGTTCCCCGTGAGCTGTCGTGCCATGGAGTTATTATATAAGATAATTAAGTTAAGATTTTCAGAAAAATTCCCCTCCTCCATCACAGGGAACATTTTTCGAAAATTTTACAAAAAGGCTCTAACGATTTTGATTAAAATACATATTTAAGATATTTTTATGACAAACCAGAATATTCTGAGATTGGCCTCTAAAGACCACATCATTCTGGAAGATTTTTGTATTACTTTTGTGTAACCAGTAAACCGTAATAGACAAAAGCTTACTGCACAAAATATGTAGATCTCGTTAAAACACACATTTATGTCTTATACATTGTTTTTGTAGAGTTAACCCTTTGCGAAATTTTCCGTATTATTGGTTTCAATTTTAAGCAACTTAACCCCCGTTTGAGAAAAGTTTATCTTTCTTTTCGTCTCTATTTTGTTTACTCCGGGCAAGCAAAGAAAAAAACGGAGTTTCAATTGTTTTACATAGCGACCGTCTTTTAAAGGATTTGACTATCGCTTTGCATTCCCTTATTTCCCTTTTGCTTACAAAGAAGCAAATATTAAGACCGATTCTGCTAATGTTTATCTCGATGTAGATAAAAGAATATTCTTTTGTAAGAAAAGTTTGTTTGCGGAACAGCTAGATAAAGTCACGTGGAGAAAACACATACATTTTTACTTTCTCTATACGCATTATGTACATAGTGTATAGAGAAGGTATTGCACTGCACCCAAAAATTCGATACCGAGATTTCACCGGAAATATATGTTTTAACGTCCCCTTTATCTAAAAAAAGCATTTTCGGAAAAAGGTCCGTGTGTGCGTGCGTGTGTGTGTGTGTGTCCGTGTGTCTGTGAACACCATAACTCAAAAACGAAAAGTCAGGAAAATACCAAACTTTAAGTTTAGTATCTTCCAGGGATGCGACACGAAGATTTTGAGAAAAATCCCCCCACCTCAACTACTCTTTAAATGGAACTTTTTTTGAAAATTTTGATTTTCTCAAAAATGGCTATAACGATTTTGATTAAAATTCCGTATATTAAAGATATTTACACGACAAATAAAATGTACATCTTGAATTTACTGGGAATATCCTCTGAAGACTTCTTTATTCTGGATGAATTTTATGGATTTTTGCATAACTGCTAAACTGTAAGATATGGAGAAAAATTTACAACACAAAAAATGTAGAGCACCTTAAAACGCACAATTTATCGTACATACATTTTTTTCATGGAGTTGATCGTTTTTGACATATTCTTTGGTTTTGTTTTCAGCTATGAAAAACATACTTTTCTCATACAGGAATTTGTCAACTCCTGTTCATACAAACAAAGAAACTTCAGTCACATAGCAACCAGCTTTTGATTATTAGCTTAGCCTATAGTACTCCCTTATTTCACTTCTGCTTTCAATGAAGCAAGTAATAAGACTATTTGTGCTACTTTTTTCTGGATTAGCATGAAGTAAATAGAAGCATTATCTTTTTAACAATAATTTATTGCAGTACAGTAAGTATTCAATGCAAAATCTTAGATTTCGCCGGAAATACAGGTTTTGAAATTATCTGAATAAAAAAGGCAGAGAGAAAGAAGGTGTTCGTGTGTCTGTCTAGGAAGAAAAAATTAAAGTAGCCCAATTTAATGCTTAAGTTCAATATCCTCCAAGAACGCGACACGCTTTTCAAGAAAGCCCCCCCCCCCACTCTAAACTATACTCTATGTGGAAAATGGTTTCGTTATGATTGATTTGTTAAAAATGGCTACTATATATTTTCAATTTTTACGTGCTAAATATCTTGAATTTTCTTGGAATCAGTGAAGTCGTGTTTATTCTGAATGGTTATGTATAATGTTTAAATTGTAGATCTAGTTAACGTATACAATTTATATCAAATGATATTTTTGCGGTGTTAAAACAGTTTCCTAATTGGAATGTTAGAGCAGACTGGCACATTCAGTGCCAGCATGGATCTCCTGGTTTCCGTCCAGATGCTTTAACCACTGAGCTACCATGGCAACTCCCCAACTGATTGCGCTTTTCCCGGTTTACCACAAGGAGATATCATCGGCGACCTACAGTATCGTAAAAGGAGATCCATGGTTTAAATTCCGACTACGGCATTGAATTTTTCAGTCTCACTCTACCTTTCTAGCTTCTGTCTGTCCTATACACGGTTAGTGTGGAAGAATCAATTAATTCACAAATTCCCAATTATTCTTTGCTAATAATTTGAATTTTCAGATACTTATTGGTAGTTGGTATTAATTGTTTCTGGAGTAATGACAGGAGCATGAAATTTCAAAACTTCACATAGCTATCCGCTTTAAAAACTCTATCACTTCAGGTTATTACATCCTTCTACAGCGAATCTATAAAGATGCATTGAAACTTTTTTTTTCTATTTACAAGAGGTCGAATAAATAACAAACTTGTAATACTATGTTGTAGAAATATGAACACAGAAAGTCATATGAATGCAACATATAAGCTATGCAATGTTTTACAAAAAAAAAAAAAAAAAAAAGTGATTTCGAAACTTTAGTGTACCCAAAGCAATTCTCAGAGTTTAGTTTAGCGTACCCAAAGTTAAGTTCATATTCAGTAGTTCCTAAGTGGAGCATATGGCATCGTAATATTTCCATAATTGGATTTGAATTTCTAATTTATGAGCTTGCCGCTTGCCATGGAACGAAGGATCGGCTCGTCGTCCACAGATGGTAGGAGGAAATCACGACTTGCAGACGCGAAATGGCAGAATTTTGCACAGAAACCTTCTACTTTCACGGGATGGTTTTTTTTTTTACGTGCAAAGAAACATTACACGGGACCACCGGTTTTATTTCCCCTCCGAAGAAAGCCATGCTAAGGATTTTTGCTTCCGAAAAAAATCCATCACCCTTCCATAGGCTTGAATCTGCAGTTAGAGGCTAGCATGGTAACCATGGGTGACTCAAGCGTACCCAAAGCAATTCTCAAAACCTTTAAACTCAACTCCAGAGAATAAAATATTGTGATCTTCATAAGTTTACAGTTTAATGGGACAAAATCCTGGTACAAAACCTAAAATGTTCATATTCAGTTGCTAATACTGCGAATGAATGCTTATTTCACAGGAAAAGTTCCAAGTCCTAAGAGTAGACTAGAAAAGTATCATACATAATATTTAATTGATTAATAAGGATTAATTACACAAGATTCTGACTCCCTTTACTTATAAATAAGCAGCAGATTTTAGGTAAGTGCCTACTATTGTTCTCCTTAAGACAGATTTGCCTCATATTCTCAATTGACATGTTTCATGAATTTTATATAAATACAATTGTGGGTATCTGTGCCAATTTTAAATTTGTTTGGTTTGTTTTGAAGTCAAATTTATACATTAAATCATAAGACCATTACATTCCTTCTCACTGATGGTGTTTTTCTTTAATATATACCTCTTAATATCTCCTAATTTTAAGTGTATAGCTCTAAATAAAACGGCTAAGGCACCTAAATTAACCATCTACTTTCGCTCTCTGCTTATAAGGTAGAAGAAGCGTTTCTTTTCCTTCCAAAATTACATATTTTTATGCACGCTGAACCCATACAAGGCATTTTCGGAATTTCCTGTCCTTCTCTCTCTCCCTCACTTTGTAGACATTTTTAGCAGTAAATAGCGTCACTTTAAAAGACAAAATCTGATGTGTTCCATTCACATGATTTCTCTACACAAATTAAAAAGCTTAACCTTCTATTTATTTCATACTAATCGACAAAAAATTGGCAGAAATAGTCTTATTACTTGCTTCCGTGTAAGTAGAAGAGAAATACGAAAGTACCATAGGTTAAAGTGATAGTCAAAAGCTGGTTACTATGTGACTGAAGTTCCTTTATTTGTATGGACAGGAATTGACAAATTCCTGTATGAGAAAAGTATAGTTTTTCACAGCTGAAACCAAAAACAAGGAATATGTCAAAAACGATCAACTCTATGAAAAAAATGTATACAACATAAATTGCGTTTATTAATGTGCTCTACATTTTTTGTGTGGTAATTTTTTGTCCATCTCTTACGGTTTAACAGTTATGCAAATAACTGAACAAAGTAGTCTTCAGAAGCTATTCCCAGAAAATTCAAAATCTACATTTGATTTGGCAGGTAAATATCTTTAATATACGATATTTTAATTAAAATCGTTAGAGCCATTTTTGAGAAAATTAAAATTTATGAAAAAAAGTTCCATGTAAAGGGTAGTTTGGAGTGGGGAATTTTTCTCAAAATCTTCGTGTTGCATCCCTGGAATATATTAAGCTTAAATACCAAGTTTGGTATTTTACCAACTTTTCGTTTTTGGGTTATCGTGTTCACAGTCACACGGACACACACACACACACAAACCTTTTTCTGCAAATACTTTTTTTGGATACAGGGGACTAAAGAATATACTTTCAGTGAAATCTCGGTATCGAAGATTTTGGTGGAGTGCAATATCTTCTCTATACACTATGTACATAGTACATGTAGAGAAAGTAAAAGAGCAGAAAACTGTGATTAATATCAAATATCCTACTTGAGTGTAATGCAATATAGAGTTCTTCCAAAGTAGCCTTTAAATGAAAAACATATTTTATTTTCTATTTTCACGAAAATGGCTGTAATAATTTCGAATTACTAAAATAACACATTAAATATAAACTATGAAACACTTGTGTTTGGTATCTAGCGGACTTTTTACTATAGAGTTGTTCACTATGTTGCTCACACATACATACATTCCCCCTCTCTCTCTCTTTCTCACGCACAGCGGTGAAATGTCAAGATGTTGAGGATGACGATGTTAAATTAAATTATTTTGTATGCTAATTTTGTATAAAGAAGGGCAACTTAAGCGGAGATAATGGGAAAGAACACGAAAGAAGTCATATTTTTTTTTGGTAGTGTTTAAATCCCGCTTTAACTATTTATGGCACCGCTGGCGGTGACACTGATGATACATAAATGAAAATGGAGCACCGGTGGAATGCGATGGCGGGGGAAACCGGAGAACACGGAGAAAACCCTCCCCAGCGCCGCTTTGTCCACCACAAATCTCACATGCGGACGCTTGGGATCGAACCCGGGCCGTGTAGGTGAGAGGCGAGTAGTCTAAGCACTCGGCCACGGTGCGGCCAAGAGAAATCATTGAGATAAGAGAGCAAAATGCTAATAAAAATCTACTATTAATTTATTTGAGGTTATGTTGTTTTTATCTATTGTATTCTATTTGAGAGAATAATTATGATTCAAAACGAATCTGTTACCTTATCATTATTACATTATGATTATTATTATTATTATTTATCATACAATCCTGAAAAAGTTAAAGAATAAATATACAGTTTGGACCCCTGTCGGTATTTTACAGAGTCTAAAATAAACGAAGGGAGCCGCCGTTGGAACCCGGAAGAAGACTTACTGAGTCTGGCGACTGTCTAGAACGCAAACAGAACAATGCACTGGGTCTTTAAATTTCCGCCGCTACTTACGTACGTGCACACTATAAAGGCTGGTTCACAATAACTTGAGAACGGAAATCAGATGGAAAGTGAGAACGGAAATTCATTTATTCTTCTTTTCCTGGTGAATTTTGTGCATTATTTCACTTATTTTAACTGTTCAATGATATTTATTATGTCTCTAATTTAGTCAACATAATGCGGGTTAGCCAACGTTATAATTTGAAAGAACTGGCAACTGGCTCTAAAGCGAGATCTAGCGGCTGTTTCATGTCACGGATACTTAGAATAATTTCTACATCAAAGAGTATGCATCTAGTATGCCGTGTTCGGTAACGAGAAAGAGAAACTTAAAACTTGGCAAGACTTGCTTCCCGTTCCGTGGACCGGGAAGACTTCCTGTCAAGTGTGAATGCTTCCTTTGAAATATATGTATTTCCCCATTCCTGTTCTCGTTCTGGTTACCGTTACCGGTGGTTATAATGAAATTTATTGAAACAATGTGTACATATGAGTTAAAACAGTGGTATGATGATCATCAGATATGATCATCTTTTGCATTGACCGTCAATGAGTGAATCCTTGATTTCCACGTGGGCATAAATGAAATTATCCACAAAACAGAGAGTGTGCATGTACATATATCCGACACCAGATGGTGTCCTCGTCGTCCAAAAAATTTTGCGATGGAATCCATGGGCCACGGTTCTAGTGCATACGTATCGTAACTCGAAGGTAGGCTTCTTCCATTCTTCGGTGATCATGGCTAGACCTAGGAAGACATCGGGGTCTATGCCGCTTTTTCATCTCCGCTCTTGATGTGGGCTCTATATGACGGTGTGACTTGAAGTTCGTGGCTCTGTCTTAATTCTTTCACGAAGTAGTCCGCGTCCGTCATTAAGTATATTATCATCGTTTGGGTAGATTTCGATACTTGGAGTGCGCTCTTGAGGGAGGAAGTTTTCACTGTCTCGAGTCTCATCTGTTTCGCAACAGTTCAGATGTACCCATATGTTTCCGATTGCGTAGCACGCAATTGGGGCTATTTTGATGTGAAATAGACGTAATGCTGAGCCAAGAAAGAGTTTCTGGAGCTTCTTTACAGCCTTGCTGTCGAGATTCTTTGTTTTATATGCCTAGTGAAGGTTTTGCCTGTTACTTGTAGTGTAAGTCCCTGGTATTTATAGGAATGTACAATTTCTAACTTGTCGCTGCCATACAGGAATATGCCAGCTTCTGAACTTCAAGATCTTGGTTTTACCTGTATTTATGTCTAGGCCGTTTCATTTTGAACCATCCATGCAATCTGTCAAGTCCTAGTTGTAAGGTCTCTCTATTGCTCGACACCATAACCGTATCGTCGGAATATAGAAGCGTATGTATGTCTTGTGCTATCTCTCGTGTAACATCGTGTGTCAGCAAATTAAACGGCATTGGACTGAGAGAGTACCCTTAGAGGACTCCACTCGTCTGGGTAATGGGTCTGGAGTGGTTTACGTTATCGCTGTCAGATGATTGAAGCTCAGGATGTTCTCTATTAACTGAATGTCGGGGTTTTCTTCTCCAAGAACGTTGCGTAATTTCTTCACCAGAATGGGCCTGTCGGCTCCGTCGAATGTTTTGCGTAATCGATGAAGAATGCATAGATATACCGTCCTATTGTGTTGGCTGCTTTCCATATGGTGTCTAAAACCTTACCGATCGTTTGAATTGTTGAGCTACCAGTCAGGAACCCAAATTGTAGTTCGGGTACATATGGTATTACTGAGATGGTTCACGTCTATTGGGATATTTCCGCATACCCCCTACAAGATGAAACTGCATTCTTCCTACACTACATACACCATGTGAATGTCGGCTTTTTTTCCACTGGTAAATTCCATTTTCCACTCGTGACCTACCGCTTGAACTATCATAAACTGACTAGAAAGTCGCAAAGCTATCAATGAACAGAAACTACCGCACTTAGCAACTAAGCAGGTTAAATGGAACAAACAACTGCCGGTGTGGAAACGTTTCAGAATACGATTTCTCGTAAATTACTTGCATTAGAATCTTGCAACAAACAACATTGATATTCTAATTTACCTTAATTTTATTTTTTGATATAAATTTGTATGTATGCTCAAAAATAGAATTCTTAAGTATGATTAAAATCTATTCAAAGGCTAAAAGTATAGGCCTCATTATGCTGTGAAAACCATGATAGCACTTCCATTTCCAAAATATTTGCGGTACAAGTTTGAGGCGAGTCATCCTATACATTGAGTACTAAACTGGCATGCAACATTACTATACTGTATATATGAATTATTAAACAGAATGTAATATTATCATATAATGGAGAATGCTGGTATTTTTTCAATAAAAAATCCCACACACTTGCACATGGAGATTTTATTTTTAATTGGGTTTCAAACATTTATTTCCAGATAAATTTCGGTATACAATACTTTATGTGTCTACTAGATACGTGGTAAGCTGTGGAAAAAATGTGATGCGCCACATTCACATGACTATCTCTACCTGTTCTGTAAAATATCGGTCCTTACAAAATATTATTCTTTTACCTACATTATGGTATTAGAGATAAACATTACCAGGGCTTATTACTTACTTCCATGTAAGTAGAATGGGAATAAGGGAACACGTTAGACTAAAGCGAGTCAAATCTTTTAAACGCTGGTCGCTATGCGATACAATTGAAATTAGATTTTCTTTGCATGGCCAGGATAAAACAAAAGAGATGTGAAGTGAATGACGACTTCCCGTATGAAAAAGTTTAAGTATTATTAAACTTAGTTATTTTTAGAAAATCGAATAATTCGAAAAATGTTTCATGTAAACGGTAGTTTGGGGTAGGAAGTTTTCCTGAAAATCTTTGTGTCACATCCTTGGAAGATGCTTTCATATACACACGCACAGTCACTTACGAACGCACACACAGACCTTTTAGAAAAGCTTAAGTATTTTAAAATTGAGTTACTTTTAGAAGATCGAATATTTCGAAGAATGTTTTATGTAAAGAGTAGTTTGGGGTGGGGATTTTCCTGAAAATATTTGTGTTGCATACTGTCCACATACACACACACACACAAGCACTTACGAACGCACATTTTACTCCCGTTTGAGAAAAGCATAAGTATTTTAAAACTGAGTTATATTTAAATTAATGTTTCATGTAAAGGGTAATTTGAGACGGGGGTTTTCCTGAAAATCTTTGTGCTGCATCCTTGAAAGATGCTGTCGATATACACACGCACAGTCACTCACGAACGCTCACACACGGGTCTTTTACTAATTTTTGGGGGGGATTCATGAGTCCTCAAAATATGTATTTTCGGCGAAATCTCAGTATGGAATTTTGGGCGGAATACAGTACTTTCTCTATCTTCTATGTATATTGTACATACGTGCTAGAGAAATTAATAATGGAGATAACTTTAAGAATTCAAATATGTTGCAGTTGTGCAAGTACTCTAACATTTGTAATAATGCATATCCCGAGCCCTACGCGGACGTTGGTCTCAAAACTGTTTCATTTTATCGGAGTCTAGCTCGTGCTTGGGCTTCAGCGTATTAAATCAATGCAGGTGGGGGGGGGGGTTGAACACTATAAAATGTCTTATCTCAATGCACATTCATTAAGCTAACGAGAGGTAGCAAAAGCAATTATATCTACGGGAGGACGCACCTTTGCAGGCGCTGCATGCGACGCCGCCGCCCAAAACCCGCCAGAAAAACAAATTTCCGGCGTCCAGGTCCTCCGAACTCCACGCCGTCGCAGCATTATTAGACGAACAGCACTCCTCTCGGGTCACTTTCTCACTCAAAAGGTCCGTACAGCGACCATTACGGACCATAGCGGACCAGCAGTAGCCACCTGCAAAAGAAACACAATGTCAATATGCAATATATAGACTGTGGCTTTGCTAATCTGATATAAATATTGTCAAAACAGAAATTACCAATAAACATTTTAATAATCATCTAGGAAAAGCTTTACTAAATCGAATTATAAATAAACTCCTGCTGTAACTAAAGTTGAAGAATGAACTGATGCAGAAATAGGAGTAGGAGCTGCTATAAAAACTTGTCTCTTTGTCACGCAGACCTGGAAACTATTACTCAGTAATAGCAATGCTATTCCCCAAAATAACTTCTGATTACTCTTAATGCAAACTTTACCGAAGCAAATGAGGTAAAAGGAACAACCATTTTTTTGTAGTGTTTAACGCCCGCTTTTACTACTTTTGGCACCGCAGGCGATGACACTGGTGATACATAGAATGAAGATGGAGCACCGGTGGAATGTTATGGTGGGGGAAACCGGAGAAAACCCGCCCCTGCGCCGTTTTGTCCACCACAAATTTGCATGCGTTCGCTTGGGATTGAACCGGACCGTCTAGGAAGGAACGATCATTTCTGCAATAACCTATTCTTACAAAACTTTAAACTTCTTTGTACAGAAGAATCTCGGTAGTTCGAGGTTCAGTGTACTTCGAGATGGTCTTAAGAAGATCAACATTTTACATAAACCTAGTGTAAAATTCCATTTTTATAAGTTGGCTGCATGTGTGTTTTACGAATTTCCGAACGTGTTACATTTTGCATAAGTAAAACTGTCATTCTTAGGGTTTTCGTTCCAAATGCCCAGAAATAGCATTGGCCTCAGATTTACAGGCATCGTTAGGTTTGGAGGATTGTACTTGCTCTTTCTTTGTCGACCCTTCACTAATTGGGGCGGCGTGTCAATCAATTCTAAAGTACATACCATTTTTCAGAAAAAAAAATACTGTATTGGTACAGAAATTCCTACTCAGCGATAGTGATCATGGAAATACGCTTAAGTAGAAATACATATTTTACAGCTTTTTAACAATAGCTTGTTGCAGAGATGTAGAGAAAGTCATGTGAATGGAACACATCAAATTTTTATAAGTAAGACTTTTACATCTCTTCCTGTTTACCAGTTATGTAAATGACATCCAGAATGAAGAGGGCTTCGGATGATATTCTCAAGAGAATTTAAAATACCATTTTCATGGCATCTTAAGCAAAATAGTTAAAAGCCTTTTAAAAATTAGACATTTTCGAAAAATTATCTGAGTAAAATTTATTTTTAGTGGGACAATTTGCTTGAAAATTTTTCTGGACCGAACTTGGAATCTTAGTAAACTTAAATATCAAGTTTGGTATTGAACCTACTTTTCTTATTTGACTTGTGCTATTCACACAAACACATCGCGTGCGCGGAATCTTCTTATTCTTCGGAAATTTTCCATTTTCATTACCAAACCACAAGAAGTAGAGTTTTCTAATGGTGATGATGAATATATTTCTCTCATTGTTGAATGTTTTTTCTACGATAAAAATTTAAAAAAACAACAACAAAAAACTGAAGAGCCAAAGCTGAGTTTTTCAGCATCGATGCCTCACTATTTTTATTCCCTCCACTATAACGTTATATTGTTTCAAGCGTCAACATAATCACAGAACGTGCAAGATGTAGATTACGTCGAGAAGAAGGTCTCGCCATTTTATATTAGTATCAAATGTTCAAGATAAACGGTAGTGGCCAATCATTCAATTCCTAAGTTAGACTGTTAAGGATCTTATGTAATACTTACAAATTCAGGTGCCGTTGTAGCATAATATTTAAGGTTTCACTTTCATTGTCAGAGGCGGATCCATTTTCAAATTTCTAAATGTTACAAATAGTCTTGGTAACGATCTGTTCCACGTAAGGACGAAAGAACAAGCCAGGTTGTTTTACATTATCTTTTAAGTTATAAGAATTTCATAGTTATTTGTTGTTCTATTGTTGAAGATATCCCCCCCCCTTTATATTTAGCGTTTTGACTGCTCCAACTCATTAGATGGTAGTTAGTTCTCAGAGCTAAGCTAATGACTGATTTAGAGTCGATCGTGATATATTAAATCTGATGTGTGCCATCACATGACTTTCTCTACATCTCTACAACAAACTATTCTAGTTACTTCATCTAATCGTGAAAAAAACAAAAACAAACAAGGATTATTTAAAAAACGATCAACTCCAAGAAAAAAAAAAGCTATATAGTATACATTATGTGTTTTAACGTACTCTACAGTTTTTTGTGTTTTAAGTTTTCGTCCATCTCTTACTGTTTAGCAGTTATGCAAAATTCCGAAAATTCATCTAGAATAAAGTAGTATTCAGAGGCTATTCCCAGATATACATTTTATTTGTCAGATAAATATCTTTAATATGTGATATTTTAATCAAAATCGTTATAGTCATTTTTAAGAAAATTTTCGAATAAAGATGATGTAAAGGACAGTTTGGGGCGGGGGAATTTTTTGAAAATCTTCGTGTCGCATCCTTGGATAATAGGAAATTTAAATACCAAGTTTGATATTTAACGGTGTTTTCGTTTTTGAGCTATGCTGCCCACAGATACACACAAACACACAAACCCAGACAGATAGACACACACGGACATTTTTCTAAAAATGTTTTTTTTTTGGATTCAAGGGGTCTCAAAACATATTTCCGGTGAAATCTCGAATTTTTGGGTGCAATACAATACCTTCTCTACACACTATGTACATAGTACGTATAGAGAAAGTAAAAATACCAAATAAACCCCTGCAACAGTTTCGGAAAAACAAATTCCAACCGCTGTTGTGGAGATTAACGCATTTTGTGTTTATAGGCTCAGTAACATTAACAACCATAATTATTCCCAAAATGAAATTCTACAGAGTGGATCTTTAGGATGGAAAATTTCTTTACTGATTAATAAAAATTATGTTTACACATGTCTTCATCATACTTCTATTTGATGAGGATAATTATCAGTGTCTCCATACACATTATTTGGAGTCTTCATAATATGGAGATGCTCACAGACCCTGTAGGAAATAGTCTGAAGAAATTAAACTTGGGAAACAAAACAGTCAAATCAAATCGTTCAAAGCAAAAATAAACAATTGGAAAACAATCCTCAGAGGAAGGCCATACTTCTCGTTCAACATGAACCATAGTGCCTTCCTCTAAACGGATTCTATACGTTTGCCCTCGTAATTAAGCACTTTGAATCTCATGAAACTTTCGCCCATGCATAGCATATGGTATAGCCTATTATCAAATGGAAGAGTCGTCTTCTATTGTCTAACCCTGTCCGGGTTCAAACGCGCGGAGGGCGATGACTTCTTCAGAAGGGAAGTAAAGCCGTTGGTCCCGTGTCGTAGATTTATGGCACGTAAAAGAACCTGAAGCATCTGAGCAAAATTAAGTGTTCTTTCACGGGATGCTGAGAACCTCAGCAGTTAAAGAGCTCACTCAATTTCATTTCATCAAATGGAAGTATTCTCACGACATGACCAGCAGCTTATTTTAAGAAGCACTCGTGCAAATGTGTTGTCTTTCATAAATAAACCTGAAATTTGAGACCTTATGCACGAAAGTGAACTCTATTCAATGCCAACAAACGCCTCCTTCCAATACAAAGGTACTATTACAAGTGCAGTTGTGTTATTCTTTCTTTATATCATACTTGTGGCCTGCATTGATTGCAGGACTGTGTAAAAATCCTTAGCATGGCTTCCTACGGAAGGGAAGTAAAGTCGTTGGTTCCGTGTCGTAGATTTACCTCAAGCCTGATAGAGAGGCCTCTGAGCAAAATTAAGCGGTCTTTCACACCCAATTTAGAATGGGACGCTGAAAACCATAGTAGTTAAAGAGCGTCCGCAAATAACACGCCATTTAGTTTCCATTTTTACTGCAGGCACACCGGGTTCCAAATTCCGAGCCTTATTCATAACAAAATATAGCTGTCAAAATTAGATAAGCTGTTTGTTTTATCAATTGGAACGATTAGACACAGCACGCTCTGACTTTAAATTTCGGGGTGTATACTACTATATATAACTATGTCTATAATATACAATAAAACTACTTAATGAATTATGCTTCGCTATTAATGCAGAATTAATTTTTATGAATTTAAAGAAGAGAAAATAATACCTTATGGCAGGTCCAACTAAGTGTCGTGAAAAAAGCGTTCAGTGAAAAATGCGCTCTGGTAAAAAGCGGTCAACCGTACAGCTACATGTCTTTCTGTATTCATTACAATTGCTAAAGTAACGCAGAAGCCTAAATTCTACTGAAAAGTTCCTCAGTTAAAAATACTGGTTCCCAAAATACTTTTCACAGGCTGTGGACTGGCAAAATGATATATTATCCACCATTTTGGCATGTATAACATCAGCTTTATAAGCTTTGGCATTTTAAAATGTTTTGTCGTTTCATTTTTCTCTCCATTCTTCTTTTTATGAGATTGTTTTATTATTTTTAAATCCTTTATTTTGTTTTATTATTGTTTTTGTTTGTATTTGGTTTTTAGTTCAACTACGCTATGTAAGTAGGTATCTTAGATAGATAAAGACATCATTGACCGTAGGCAATTGCTTTCAAGCAAGTCTTTGTCATCATTTTCTAAGTATTTTTCGATTTCTTAGAATTGCCTTCTCCCTTACGTGCTACCTGGCATGCAGTGCGCGATACATGACAACTTTTTACACATCTCTGATTTCCCTTACTTCTAAATCAGTCTCTCTTAGGTATAAAACAATCCTTTGACCGTTTATTTTGCTGACAGTTTTTTTCATACATTCCAATTATGACACGATTAGTGTCATTATTGAATGAAATTTCACATACTAAAGGTGTGATTATTTTTCCAGAACAATGAGTAATGATAGAAGAAGGATTAAATGAATCAAACTAAGAATGTTATAACAAGGTCCGATCTCTAAGCTGTAGTTTATCTTGAGAATTATATTTGACGCATCGTGCTATGGTATGATGAGCACGTAAACTGCGCAACATTGTAGCAGCGGTGTTTACCTTGGCACAAGGTGAATGATGTGTTCCCTTCTCAGAACTTGGGGAATACCGGCTGACAGCTGAGTGAGTGACTTCCTTGTGTGGTGCTGGGCGGGCCTTTGGCAATCAACCGGGATGGGAACTTCTCGGAAAGGCGAGGAATGGCGGTCCACATTCCAGAACAGGTCTTCAATTGATGGGACTCCAGAAAGGGCATTGGTGGCAATTCTGCATTTTTCTGCAGTAAACATTAACAGTCTACGAACTTGCCTTTAGTCGATAAATGCAACGATAGGGATACTTTTACTATAACCAGAACCTATAAATGCAGCTTGTAAATTAAGAACTCTGCAGTCTTCACAAGAAAACTAAATTCTTCTTTGCTGGAAAACTAGTCAACGACTGTCAATCGCTAATAGGCAGGATTATTTTTATTCATGAGTTACCCAGCGAATTGAACTACACCAATGCGAATGCAAGGAGTGCAAAACTGCTGTGTAGAAGATTCCTCAGGCTTTGAATACAGGAGTGGAATACATTATGTTTGAGTTGTATTGTATACTAGGTTTACCTCAGAATTGTATCACTTTCTGGTGGGCGATAATATCCCTTTTCGCTCCATAGTCCATTCTATTCATTCGTATAATAATTTTATGATGCGTTTTGTCTGGCTGTCTTATCTCATTGTGTGATTAGATAGCATATTTCCGACACTCACTCTCTTCACACACCAACACTAAACCTTTGGCTAAACGGTAATCCTGGCAGGGCAGCCCAAAAGAACAAGTGCCATTGCATGACTTCGTTATTCTCTGTCTGTCTCTGTATAGGAAATAATGGGCAAATAGCAAAGGCGGGAGTGACATGTGAATAATATGCTGTCTCCAGAGAGATATTTATGCTGGAGATTTGGATTTGGCTACGTTTTGGTTGCCAGGTTCTTTTAAGACAATTCATGCTAGACCTTCTTCTATAACAATAACCCATGCCCAGATATGGGATCGAATTCAAGTTCTCAATGCTATCATGTAGTAAGAGTGAGTACTCAAGCACAACACTAGGATCAGAGTTGGAAGATGAGCGTGGTAGCCAACATGTCTCTGGGCAAAGCTTCACACCACAATCCTTGCGTCCTTTAACTTCATTTTCAACACTTTATTCAGCCGTGATGATAGCTTGTCCTCAAAGTTACTCTGTACTACATGTTTCAGGTAAACCCTTATGGGACGTGAGGTGCTCAATTCTCTTTTGGCGCGCAACCAAGCTGGATAGCTGCTATGATCTGATGAAAATGATATCGTTTTTTGTTCTAATTCTTCCACAACATGAGTCAATTGTCTTTTAAGGGCTAGTCAGGTAACTGGGCTCAATAACACCTTGCCGATTACCTGGAGTCACAAACAGTTTTGATACAATGGGAATATCAATTTACTGGGAAGGACATCGCCTGCATCGTCACCACGTTGGGAGAAGAATCATCGCTCTAAATTTAAAACTAAGTTCTAACAGTGGAGGTGCAGCAACTAGGGAGTAAAAGGTAGCTATCTGCTAAAACCATAGGCAGCAATGGGAGAATAGTTATGACTGCAGGGTACGAACACTTGTGATTCACAAGTTTCCCGGATTCGCGCGTACAAGTCCTTTGATCAAAGACACTTTTCGATCAGAGACACTATTCGAATCAACTGAAGATTCTCTGCTACCAAAAGGATTCAGCAACCTTACAGGTAGATTCTGCGGAAAGAGGGCCTACCATAAAGATTGAGCAACCCTACAGATAGATTCTGTGGAACGCAAGCCTACCATAAAGATTAAGCAACCTTACAGGTAGATTCTGTGGAACGCAAGCCTAGTTTTCCCTTACGTTTTTAAGTCATATGAACCGGATGCACAAAGAACAAATTCGTAATAGTTGTATTAGTTAGTGGCATAGAATTATTCATTTATGCTGATTTTACTAAAACACGGCAATTGATTTCCAATTTAAAACAAATACTTAACAGAGAGGGAGACCATAAAGTTTTCCTTATAACATACATGTGTTGCCTGCGTTACATACAGGGGAATGATGGAGTTATCTGATCATTTTTCCTACCATTCAATGCAAATAAATGTAATAGATATTTTGGAAAGGTTCTTCGATTGGAAAAAAAAATGCAACACGTCTAGTCTCAAGGACGTACCGTATGATATTCAAAAGATTTCTGTTTTTCCATTCAGAGTATCTGTGCAATGTTATTACTAGACTATGTTTGTCGTGATTCTATGTTACTTACACATGGACAGCGGTTTTATATTTGCTGCAAGACGCGGAGAAAAGGTGGTGGGAAACACTCAAAGAAGACAAATAAGATACGAATGCTTGCTCAGATTTATGCTTCTAATTTCATTTTGTTCGACTTTCGTGTTCTAACCAAATTGTGTGACCTAATTGGTCCAGCAGCTGGATCGTTGAGTTTTCTTTTGCGTTAAGTATTTATAGAGCATGTTTATAATATAACGCATACAGTCGGGAACACAGAAATGTGCCGATATTCCTGGCCACCTAGAGTGTTTTCTTTATTTATGTTGGCAGAATCGGCTTATCATCTGTATTCCATACCAACCCTAGTTAAGCCAATCTCTTATTAGGTTTAATTCAAGTCCAATACACATTAGCCTATGAACAAAATTAAGCCCTAAGTGAGCGGCGAAAGTGAAACAGCACGAAAATATTGCCCCTGAGTGATTGGAAGACACACTTGCAAATGCTATGCATACTAGCCCCTGGCTAGTCTCGTATTATTTTGATACGCATATCATTCAAACATGTCAACCTGTTAACATAGGATCCTGTTTCAGTATCAGGAGCAATGGGTAAGGGGGATGTAGGGCAAACATTATGTGAAGTAGGGGCTTAAGGTAGCAGAGGCAATTCAGTATTTGCTTACCAACATAAACCTCAGCAGATTATATCGGTACACTTCCATGCATTTAACTACATATTGACTATGTAAGTATGTATTTAGTGGTAAAAAGCTTTGAGCGAACCAAGAGAAGAAATCAAGCTTGTCAAACTTCATAATAAAGCAGACAGTAAGGTTTAAGGCGGGTGTTATTAGTTGAGCTTATTGGAAAACACTGGAGTTTTGCTAACATAACAGAAATTGGCTACTTACGAATCGAATAAATTAATTTGCTTACTTATAATAGCTGATAAAGACCTCTATTATTGCTATATTTAATAGTATTTAGAGTATTATGTTCCTAAGACAGGAAAATTGAACTTTCTTGTAAACATTATACATTTTGCATAAATAGAGTTTTGATGATAAGATTGTAAAACTCTTATAATTCGTCAACCATGTGTAATGATACTGCTGCTAAAGAGGAGGCTTCAATCATTTTCATGTATAGCTACACTTATGACAGCGTTTATATTTTATCATATCACAAAGAGGATATTATATATCAATTTCAGTTGGTATTTCTGTTGAATTCGAAATGTGCATGAATGAATATGTTTATACAGCTAGAAAATAAGGCAATGTGTCCATGGAAGGACACATATGAGTGGGGCAATCTTATAAGAAACAACGATTAGTTGATTGATATTCGAATATTTGACTTTTCAGGATAGGTTCTGGTTGGTCGAACGTAGACTGTGCACATCAGTTTGTTACTCTACAGGCAACTCATGCAACTCAACCTGACGAACATCGTGTCGGCTTTCTTCTATTGTAGACACAAACATATAATATGTTGCATATTGTCCATGTCTCTTGTTTTAAGTTTCCCCCGTTTAAGTTACAAATAATCTTAAGGGCTATGCGAATTTGGTTCATGTTGGACGGATGCGTAGATGGTTGTTTGTTGGAGAGTCTTTTTTGGTCCTGTCAGATGGCAGGCTTCTATGGCACGCTTCAGGTGAACCAGGTTCTTCCCGATTATGTCAGAAGGAAGCTTTCTCTGAGGCCGTTGAGGATCATCAAGTGTGGAATAATTGCTGACTTATTCATCTGTACCTGCGGCCTACAGCCTCCTGCAGTATTTTCACCTTATTTATTCCACCTGGGGGTGGCATGACCAAAAGATCCCCCTTAAGTTGATGTGCGAGGTGTCACTTCCGTTCACTGACTATATTGCTTTCTTCATATCAAGCGGAGGAGGATCACAGTTCTTTAGCGCAGGGTTTCCTATTGTGACCCAAGAAGGAAGGGTAGGAGCAAAGGACATATAGGGCGATCACATCCGGGTAGAGGCTAGTACGTAGTAAAGCTGTTCGAATCTGAGACAGGGCAACATGAGCTAGCTGCATATGCACCTTCAAAACGCATGAGTTGAGTGTGTAATCTAAAATGCCCGAGCGCGGTCCAATTTGCTCGAAAGGGTTAGTTCGAAGCGATATTTGCTAACTGGAATGGATGGCCTTGCTTGATTCACTGACGGTCATTGTAGTTCATTCAGCGCTTAATAAACCTTGTTTACAAAATAGAGCAAAAATCGGGAATTTAACCCAGACCGAGCCAACGACATTTTCATTAATTAATAATACTATAATAAAGTAATTAATATGCAATTCGTTTCCATTTTGGAGGTAGTGTCACTACTCTAAACGTTTTCTTTTGATATGATACTGAGTAAGGAGACTAAAGAGAATACTTTGGTTATTAATTTTCAGATACTTTTATAATTAATGTTTATGGCTATAACGCCTTGAACACATGCACCGTAATTATTTCAGCATTTATAGATAGCGGTTATTTCTTTTTATAAATATAGTTTCATTACTTTATATGTGTGTTTATATAAATACATATTTGCCATGATCAGTAGTGAAATGTATAACTTAATAATTTGTATTTATTTCCCGAACATAGAAACAATATAATCCATTAGGCACCTAAAATATGCAAGGCGGCATAGCATGGTGAGATTGACTATCCATTTTTGAAAGCCGTACAGAGCTTTTACCTCGGCTGAGTTTTCGTGTAAAGGAGAAATTCCATCAAGTAAACAGGGGACAAAGTCGAAATAGCTTGCCTCGCTCTAAGAAGCATACACTCGACAAACGTGAACCGAATACAGGGCGCGTTTTCATGACACTGTAAACAAGTATGGTCCTAATGCCTCGATATATTCCTCATAACGCAGCGGGACTCACCTTCAGGTACACCTCTCCATGGCCCCCTCCCCAAGCAGGACGAGGATAGATATTTCCACAAGGCCGCGCAGAGCGGTTAAACCACTAGCCTCTCACCTAGGGCTCGCCAAGTTAGAACCCCAAGGGACTGCTTGTGAGATTTGTGGTGGACAAAGCGGTGCTGGGGCGCGTTTTCTCTGGGTTCTCCGGTTTCCCCCACCATCACACCGGCGCTCCATCTTCATTCCATGTATCATCAGTGTCATCGCCTGAGGTGCCACAAGTAGTATAAGCGGACATTAAACACTATAAAAACAGCTCCACGAAGTAAACTTCACCACTAAACTTCTTTTCTGCCATTCATTCACCCTACCCCTTGAAAGTATAAGGATATGAAATTATAAGAAATAGGAAACTGGGAAATTTGCAGTATAATCCTTTCGCCTGGCAGCAAAAAGAATATCTCGAAAATACCCGGCCCAACTGGAATTGAACTCGGGACCTACCGAGAGGACCCCACGGTAATGTGTGAGGCTCGTAATCGTTGGTCCTGGATTCGATTTCCATTAAACCCCCTCCACATTCCGGCTTTGGATATTTTGTGGTTTTTCTTGGTCAGTAGATGAATGGTTTGTTTTGTGGTAGGTGGTTTGTTATTTAACATTGCTTTCTTTCAATCATTTCCCTTTTATTCAGTTTCCTTCTGATCTTGCAGGTCGGGGTTGGCTGATCGTTGCCTTTTCTAGACAGTACCAGCAGTAAGAAAATCTTCGAGCCTGGAGCTATTAGGGATTTTCGCGCGTCACTGGTTCCTTCGCTTCATGGGAAGAGGACCTTGAAGAACATTAAAAGGTCTTAGAGGTGATCAAAATGAACCAATAGCAGGAGCAAGACTTCTAATTGGAGCTCGTCCATATACTTTAACAAATCAGGATAGTAATAACAAATCCTTGAATAACTTGATTATGACTACCATAATAACTTGTGGTGACTTCATTTATTAGTATTTTCTGAAACGAGTAGATATTTTTGGGAATGTAAGTCATTGTTTTTGTTTACTCAAAACTCCTCTCACAAACCGATCCAATGTATTCCTCACAGACATGCTCCTGAGGGATGTTAGCCGCAATAGATCTATGTAAGTCGCAGTGCATGAGGTGTCCCTCTCCGATACACAACCAATAGGACACGTGATGCTCGTTTATATATAGAAGTTCACACATTAACCTTTAGCCTTTTAAATAATTAAGCAGTCCAAATATATCCTTGATATCTTCTAATCTGAACTCTTAAATTTATCTCTTTGTTGTTCAGATAAGCAGTGTGGTTGTTTGACTAGGCTACTCGCCTCCCACCGGGCTCCATCCCAGGGGACCGATGTGGAATTTATAGTGGACAAAGCGGCGCCTGGGTGAAATTTCTGCGGGTTATCAGGTTTCCTCGCCATTTACTACACCGTTTCTCCATAATCAACATTTCATATTATTATGCTTACTCTTATACTAGGAATCGGGCTAAAATTATTATTTGTCTCTTAACGAAGCTGTCAATTGTCAGGATTATATCAGCGCCGCCGATGTACAGGAATTTCGTCCTACAGGAGTTATTTAACATGTCAGTAAACCTACTTTTAAACACACTTTAAAACATCGTTCTGGGCCGGATTTGAACCGGCAACCGAGGAACCAAAAAGGAAACGTTCTGATCATTCATCTACTCTCTCTGATCCAGAGTCCATCTGCTCCTCAACAGGCATCGGACTCCAGACGCTGACTTGGAGGGTGTAAGTCCTCCATACGAGGAAGGTAAATGGGGAAAGATAGTCTTCTGATAACTACATAAACATATTGTTTTGAGACACAAAACTATCCTCTAGCTCATCTGGTTAGTACTGGGGAGAGCGTGTCTGCTTCACAGTCAACAGGTTGCGAATTTGAATCTCGCTTTGGGTGAGTTACCTGGATAAGGGATTTTCGGGAGTTTCCCTTAACCTGAGAAGAGGAATGTCGAGTAATTTTAAGCTTCATGGACCCCGAGACCATTTCAGGATCATTTCATCAATTTCATTCATCGTCCGATATGACCAACCAGGTTAAGGACGTTAAGCCACTAAATAAATAAATAAACAAACAAACAAACAAATAATAATAATCATCCTGAGATTTTCATCTCTTTGTCCCCAGGCAGCAGCAACAGCTGAAATATAGCTACACTGTTGAAATACTGTTCCATAGTCTTGCTTTAAACCGCGTCGTGAGAATTCATGAACGGTATTATCATCAGTGGACGTGCTCTTCAAACAAGTATTTGTAAATGGTAGTGCGAATGAGTTCCACAACATGTATGTCTAAAGAAACAAGATAATAATTTTCTTGGAATCGTTGCACGTGACTGTCGATGGCCAAGCTTTAAAAATGTTCATGCCGCTCTGCAATGGAAGAAACTTTAGACACTAGAGGCATCTTTTAAATAACCTATTTAAATGTTATAAATACAGAAATAGCGGTATATACAGAATATTAATGAATTATACCGAAATATTTTCACAGAATATGTAGATTACTTAAATAAGTAATTTGAGATAAGAGATTTATGGTCTGTTTATTGAAATGTCGAAGTAACGGCTATAAGTTTTTGAAGTGCCAGTATACCACTGGCTAATTCATCAACCATTCGAGAGCATAACTCGAAAAATTAAGGGATATATTACAGCGTACCTCTCTGGTTTAGTGGTTAAGATACTGGCTTTCAAGTAAAAGATAGGTTCCGAGTTCGGGTCTCGTTCACATATCGCGGCACTTCGTCTGGAATGAAAAAATAGTAATAAAAAAAAAACATTTACTCAATGACTGGAACCAAACTCATGACCTTTGGGATAGCAGCTTCCCCCGTTATGTATTAAGCCACCAGAGCGGTTGAAAAAACGCCTCCAGAGTAGGTTACCTCAAGAACGAAGTTACTGAAGCTCAGTGTCGCACTGTCAAGTGATTAGTTCGAGATTTTACAGGTTTTTGCGAGATTAAATCTTGAGAACGCTAGTAAAGAACTGCTAAAAATCGATATTTCTATATTCCGCAGTAGTTTTAAAGACATTTTAAGCCATTTTGTCAACCTGCTTTGCTTTAACACCGACTTATCAGCACCTGATACCCACACGTTTGACGCTATGTAGTTGCGTTATGTTTATCCGGGGACCATACATCGCCGATCACAAAGTACTTATATTAGTCATGTGCACAATCTCGCAAATTATTTCGGTGTAGTTCATTTTCACCTGCATATATGTGTGTGCACAGGATCATCTCAGTGAACATTTTTATAATTATTCAGCACGGAATTACACCTTTTTTCAGACGGCCATAGACGGCATATATTGCGATTAGGGGAGGCTTTCATATTTATAAAGGAGGAGATAGAGCAGGGTTTGATTTGCGAATTTCACTTTGTGAGGAAACTCTGGGTATTTAAATATTTTTGTGTTAAAACTTTCATAGATTACAGATAGTTATTTCTAACATTAAGGCTTATATGTGGTGCATATAAGAAAAGCTATTGAAAGAAAAGCTATTATGAGGGCTATAAATACGATCTATCATATGAAACATTTTTAAAGATGAAATCACGTGTGCCGATTGATCTTTTCGTACTTTTCCTCAATTACCAATGTAAATACCGGATCCACCTTTGGTCAAAACAGTAGTAAAATTGAAAATAGTGGAACTTGCGATTGTGCTGCCATCCATCCACAGATAATGAAAGTAACTAGACTGGACGACATCATAATGTCATCTGGTCGCGAAGGAAAGTATTGTGTTTATATAAAGATGAGACCTTGAAAGGTAATTCTATTTCGCCATCCAACGACGGATTGTGGGCAGTACCTTAATGTCATCTTTTTGGAGCGAAGCAAAAGGTGGTATGTTACGAAGAATAAGTAGCTGACCGAATAGATTCGATATGACCAAATAGTAAAAAATCTGATGTGTACCATTCACATGACTTTCTCCATATCTCTGCAACAAATAATTCTTAAAAAGCTTATACTTCTATTTACTTTATGCTAATCAGAAAAAATTAGCAGAAATATTCTTATTACTCGCATCCTTGTAAGTAGAAGCGAAACAAGGGACAACCGTAGGTTAAAGTGATAGTCAAAAGCTGGTTGCTATGTCAATGAAGTTCCTTTGTTTATATGGATATGAGTTGACAAGTTCCAGTATGAGAAAGTATACGTTTTTCATAGCAGAAACCAAAAATAAGGAATGTCACAAAAATGATGAGCTCCACGAAAAAAATGTATATAACATAAATTGTGTGTTTTAATGTGCTCTACATTTTTTGTGTGGTAAGTTTTTGTCCGTCTCTTACGGTATAGCAGTTATTCAAAATTTAGTAAACTTCATCCGGAATAAACTACTCTTCAGAGGCTATTCCCAAAAAATTCAAGATATGCATTTCATTTGCCAGGTAAATATGTTTAATATCCGAAATTTTAATCAAAATCGTTAGAGCTATTTTTCAGAAAATCAAAATTTTCGAAAAAAGTTCCATGTAAAGGGTAGTTTGGGGTGGGGGATTTTTCTCAAAATCTTCGTGTCGCATCCCTGGAAGATACTCAACTTAAATAGCAAGTTTGGTATTTTACCGACTTTTCCTTTGTGAGTTATCGTGTTCACAGAAACACGGCCACACGGACACACACACACACACGGACCTTTTTGTGAAAATGCTTTTTTTGGATATTGGGGGCCCTAAAACATATATTTCCGGTGAAATCTCGGTATCGAATTTTTGGTGGAGTCCAATAATTTCTCTATACACTATGTACATAATGCGTATGGAGAAAGTAAAATGACATAGCATAATTTAAAAAAACAAATATGAAGATAGTGGAAATGAGAACAATGCAGCAATACAAACGAAAAAAAGTATATTTATCTTAAGAAGCAATTGAAAACCATGAAGAGACTGCCTCCATGGTTGAGTGGTCAGCGAGCTTACTTCTCAACCGGAGGTCCCGGGTTCAATTCTCGACTGTGGCGGGGAACTTTTCTTGAACCAGAATTATTCCCTATCCTCCACAGAGTCAGAAAGTATGTATATGAGAGTGAATGTGCGTGTGCTTTAAGAAAACAAAATGATTTAAACCTACTGACGAGTGCAAAACTCCCGATATGACCTTAGATGTTAAAGAGGGATATATAAAAAAAAAGAATGAAGAACAGCAAGTAAAACTTCATTTCTAAAGTACAAAATCCTAGTAAAAGATGTTTCCTTTGAAGAGCAGCAGCAAGATAAAAGAATGGGGAACTGCAACTAGTCGTAACAGATCTCGTTAGGGAAGTTAGTTCTTTAAGGTTAAGAATGACATAGAATGCTATTTCACTAAAGAGAACTAAAGTAAAATGGGGAACCTATAATCCATTTATACACCGAAGTTTATTTTTACTTGTATGTACAAGGTACACAGTAGGTATAGGCGGTATTTTATTCCATACAAAAACTCTATGCCGAAATGTCATCATAAAAACATGTTTTGTGGTCCCCTTAACACATAAAATATTTTAGAGAAGAGTATGTGTATCTGTCTGGGCAGCAAAACTCAAGCATGAAAAATTTGTTAAATACCGACACGAAGATTTTCAGGAAAATCTCCGCACCACAAACTATCCTTTACATGGAACATTTCGAAATTTTCGATTTTCCCAAAAATTGCTCTAATGATTTTGACTAAAGTGGCATATAATATCCCCTAAAGTCCTCTTTATTTTTTACGTTCTACATAACTGGAAAGTGTAAGAGATAGACAAAAACTTACTACATAAAAAAGAAAAAAATACAAATCTCGTTAAAAGACACGATTTATGTAATACACAGTTGTTTTGCACAGTAAACCATTTTCGAAATATTCCTTGTTATTTATTTCAATCTTAAAGTATTTAAACTTGGCTCAAACGGGAAGCCCTCATCTGCTAATTTTTACTTTCTCCATAGGCACTATGTACATAGTGTATAGAGAAAGTATTGCACTCCAACAAAAAATTCGATACCGAGATTTCACCGGAAATATATGTTTTAGGGTCCCCAATATCCAAAAAAAAGCATTTTCACAAAACGGTCCGTGTGTGTGTGTGTCCGTGTATCCGTGTGTCCGTGTGTTGTGAACACGATAACTCAAAAACGAAAAGTTGGTAAAATACCAAACTTGGTATTTAAGTTTTGTATCTTCCAGGGATGCGACACGAGATTTTGAAAAAATCCCCCCACCCTCAACTACCCTTTACATGGAACTTTTTTCGAAAATTTTGATTTTCTCAAAAATGGCTCTAACGATTTTGATTAAAATTTCGTATATTAAAGATATTTACCTGACAAATAAAACGTATATCTTGAATTTTCTGGGAATAGCCTCTGAAGAGTAGTTTATTCTGGATGAATTTTACTAAATTTTGAATAACTGCTATACCGTAAGAGATGGATAAACACTTACTACACAAAAAATGTATAGCACGTTAAAACACACAATTTATGTTATATACATTTTTTTTGTGGAATTCGTCGTTTTTGTGACATTCCTTATTTTTGGTTTCTGCTATGAAAAACGTATACTTTCTCATACAGGAATTTGTCAACTGCTGTCCATACAAACAAAGGAACTTCAGTGACATAGCAACCAGCTTTTGACTATTACTTTAACCTACAGTTGTCCCTTATTTCGCTTCTACTTATAAGGAAGCGAGTAATTAGACTATTTCTGCTATTTTTTTCTGATTAGCATAAAGTAAATAAAAGTATAAGCTTTTTAAGAATAATTTGTTGCAGGGTTATGGAGAAAGTCATGTGAATGGTACACATCAGATTTTTTCTCAATTAGCATGAAGTAAATAGAAGCATAAACTTTTTAACAATAATTTGTTACAGAGATGCAGAGAAAGTCATGTGAATGGAACACATCAGATATTTTTACTTACTTTACGCATATTATGTAGGTACATGGTGTATAGAGAAGGTATTGTATTACATTAACAAATTGGATACCGAGATTTCACCGGAAATACATGTTTTAAGACTCCCTAAATCCAAAAAAAGCGTTTTAAGAAAAAGGCGAGCGTGTGCCTGTCTGTCTATGGATTTGTATCCGTGTGTGTGCGTGTGTGTGCGTGTGTGTGCGTGTGTGTGTTTCTGTGGACAGCGTAGCTCAAAAACGAAAAGTCCGATAAATAACAAACTTGGTATTTAAGCTTAGTATCTTCAAAGTATGTGACATGAAGATGTGTCGGAAAAACTAAGAATCTCATGTGTTCCCATGACTTTCTCACCTCAATATTTAGAAATTCATAGAAATGGTTTATTTCCTTGTAGGTATAACAAGAACAGGGGTAACCGTAGGTTTAAGCGCTAGTAAACTTTTTAAGAGTAGGTCGCTATATTAAAAATTCCGTTTTCTACTGGCCAAGAAAGAAAAGGAACAAGGAAAGAAAGAAAGAAAGATAGAGAAGGAAAAGGGAAAAATAATAACGACCTTCCATTTAAGAAAATTATAAGTATTGGACAATTATCCAATTACGACGAATATCAATGATTGTTTAACGTCACAAAAACTGCGTTTAAATTAAAATCTGTGCTTAACGAAATCAACATATTTAAGCAGCAATATTTTTGTTTTCTTGCGGCTTACAATTATGCCAAACCATTCAGAATGAAGACGATATCAGAGGCCATTATCAGAAAATGCAAAATATGCACTTCATTTCTCATTAAGGTATAGACATAGTTTACTTCATCAAGTTGTACAACATTGAAACCTTTTCGGAGGCATTTTTCTCCATCCTCAATATGGTGGCTGTTGAAGGTTGTTATCTCTTCCTTTCCTTTCCTCAGCCTGAGCTTCTAACTATTGCCGTCTACTGGTAAACTTTGTATTTTAATGAATATAGAGTCATTGTTATAATATAAAAATTTCAGAAAAACAATCGTAATTAAAGGTAGTTTGGTTTGAGGGATTTTCTTGACGGTCTTTATGAAACATCAGTGAAAGATGCTGCACTAAAAGCATCCCTTTTTTATTGTAATTTGTCCTCACCGTCATATACGCAAAAACACACACAGACACTCATTAAGGATCTAATTTTAAAATTCATCTTTTTGGATTCAAGGGATCCAAAACCAGGTATTTCCAGTGAATTATCACTATAATAGTTTTGGGTGGAACAGAATATTTCCTCTATTTGCTGTAAGTTGCACTACAGCAACTAGTGGCATTTGGTCAAAACATGATAATTCCAAAAATGACATTTTTGTGTTAAGACAGTAAAAAAAAAAAAAAAAAAAGACAATCCTTAGTTTGGTGAATCTCTGGAGATATTCGGGCTTCACCAAACGATGGAGGATTGTTGCTGGGGATATCAGGGCTTCACCAAACAATAGGGGATTGTTGCTGGGGATATCAGGGCTTCACCAAACGATGGAGGATTGTTGCTGGGGATATCAGGGCTTCACCAAACGATGGAGGATTGTTGCTGGGGATATCAGGGCTTCACCAAACGATGGAGGATTGTTGCTGGGGATATCAGGGCTTCACCAAACGATGGAGGATTGTTGCTGGGGATATCAGGGCTTCACCAAACGATGGAGGATTGTTGCTGGGGATATCAGGGCTTCACCAAACAATAGAGGATTGTTTGTTTCTTTTATATCACTACTTTCTTAGTACACAAATGCCAGTTTGGAGTTATCATGTTCTGACCAAACGCCACTATGTAATATTAGAAAGAGAAAACCATGAGGTATGTCATATCAGATTTTAAAGTCTATCTTCGCTGTGAAAATGGGTAATCAAAAAGTTCTCGGACTGTACACGCGAATATGTTGATTAGATACTTTTTGAACGGAGTTGTAAATTCTTCTCAAATTTATTGCCAAGTGCTAGGGAACATGACGGCAAGTGCATGATGCAGAGAAAATCCTGGAAACAAACAGACAGGTTTAAATCCGGAAGAACAAGTGTTTGGCAATGTTGCAGATGCGAAAGAAGCGATGCGATGCAGCCGTGGATTCGGGCCAATATAAAAACTTCTTCTGTGATGAATTAAGAAGACACAGAGAGAATATTCTCAAAATTACATAAGTTATCATTCCTATGTTGAACTAAACACGGCACAGGTTTACATTTCTGATAACTTTACTTCGTATATTATCCAAATTGTCTATCTTATTGAGTAAATTCAGAAACAGTACAATCAGAGACATTTTTCGGAATATTATAACTAAGGATCGGCGAAATAATCATTAAAAAGTAAAAATAAACATCAAATAGACAGTACATTTTAAAATAGAGTGTTCACAGTGAGCCTTTAATATTTTAAAACCCTGTATATTTTGCACTTTAAGATGTACAATTGTAATTCCGGGAGGAGTAGAAGCGGACAATGTTTTAGTTCGCGCAATAGTCATAGTGGTTATGCATCGGTAGATTGTTTCTAAAATGGCGATTTCAAACCCAGGTTGAATAGTGGTATGTTGAAACAAAATCAATGATTAAAGTGCAACGTAACTTTCACTGTGTGTACAATAAAGGTTCTCTGACATTCAAGATTAAAGAAATGGTGTGACAGTCTTGGTGACCATTAATGTTTTGAAAGAACATGGTGGTGGTAAACCCAGATTCCAGGAACATGTTGTAGAAAACAACCGGAGATCATTCGAAAGGAGTCCACAGAAGTCTGTGAGACAAGGAGCGAGGGAACTTGGTATGAAACGGTCGACGGTTCACAAAGTTCTGCACTGTTGACTGTGCTTATACACATACATGGTACAAATTATACAAGAAATTAGCCAGAGGACCAACCAAAGCGAAACGCATTTGCAATCACTATGCTGGAACGCATTGTTGAGGACCACACGTTTTTATTGCGAGTGACGTTTTAGGATGAGGTTTCCTTTCAGGGTAAATCGCCACAATGTTCGTATTTCCAGTACAGAACCTCCCCATGCATTCCTAGAATACGTGCGTAACAGTCTAAAAGTGAATGCTCTTTTGGAATATCATTTTTCTTTCAAGAAGAAACTATCGATACTTGGATATGTTGGAAAACTTTGCCGTTAAACAGACATCAGCAATCAGTCAACAATAACCTTTCAGCAGGATCCCAAACTGGAGCTTTGCAGTCCTACAGTTTTTAAATAACATTTGTCCATGTCGTTGGATTGGTCGTGACGGTCCAATTCCTTCCTCCGATATTATGCCACTGGTTTCTTTGTTTGGGGATACGTCAAAGATAGAATATCTGCTACAAAAGTGAACGATGTGCTATCTTGAAACGTCGCATAAGAAATGTCATAAACATTGTCACAGAAGGTATGCTCCGCAACACATGGCATTGACTGTAGGTTAGACATTTTTCGCGCCACCTCAAGTACGAGTGCATTGAACTGAATTTTGTGGGTTGCACTGAAATCTTGATGAGCTGTATTGCCATTAACATGTATAGTACTTATAAAATAATACATTTCATTTCCGCTATATTTAAAATGTTGGAATCTCATCTGAACATCCTGTATAGACTGAAATGATATGCTTTGTAATAGACATTATCATTTATTGTTTTAGGACTTAGTAATTTCGACGTGACTAAACAGTATAGAACTATCAAATAGCCAAAAACCATATGCCACAAATACATTTAATGTATAAAATGTCACTTTTCTCGGAATAACCGTAAAAAGGGTAAAGGGTAGCCAACGGAGAGGGTACTGTGACCTATGTATATGTATTGTGGCTAACACAGGGCGCAGACAGGCCACCAGAGACGCGCGGAAGTCCCTAACTTTTCCAAGCTCGATGACCCGTCACATTGCCACGTCCCCAGAGAGAGCGTGCAAGCGTATCGTCGAACTAGAAACCCTCTAATGTCCACGGGCGTAATCTTTCTATAGAGCATGAATCTGCGCCATCTGCCTACACTCCGTACACTTCCAACCTGAAAACACGCTTAAAATATGAGATGGAAACAGAATGAAAGCGAAATAACGGAAAGAATAGCGTAATAAATGAGAAACTACTCCAGAATTCGCCTGGCGACCGTGAGGAATCCAAAAAAATCCTTTGGTCAGAGTGACTGGTCGCCGGGGATTAAACCGAGACATCCCGAATGCGAGTAATACGCGTTTCTGTGGCTCCACCTTGCTTACGTAATGAGCGTAAAGTATTAAAATAATTTCTTCAAATGTGCACACTTTAATTACGATATATTACTTTCTTTAGCACGCATGTACAATTTCCATAGCAGGTAGAGAAAGTATTGTAATGACTAACGATTTTGTACATAGGGTGATTCAAAAATACTTTTACAACGTTTGGGGTTTAATTCCTTACATTGAAACAAGAAAATATGTTTATATAAACATATGCTCTAAAATTCTTCGGTTTTGCGTTATCAATTTATTAACAGAGTTTACGTTCAACAGCTTTCCTGGTCCAACCCAACAACTTCATTTATGCACTCATTGATATAAGGCTTTGGCCAATTTTACCCTACGGAGTTGGCCTTGTATTGCCATGGCTGCTTGTTAACAGTTGTCATTTGTCAATTGAATAATATATTCTCCCAGCATCCCTTACAGTCTAGAGGGACTCTTCCAGTCTTACTAGAAGAAATACGTAATTGTTGAGTAATGTAGTTCTAGCACATTTTAGTCTCGTTCGAGATGTACTGGCTGGTATCTATTATGACCGATGGATAGCAGATGAGTACTAGTCCCATGGCCTGCACGTTCCTACCATCTAGTCCTTCGGATTTTTATCTTTGGAGGCAGCTTAAACTTTCTGCTTTAGGCAGCAGACACTCCGGATGAAAAAGCTCTTAATCTGCGTGTCATGAAACCCTGTAAAACCATTGACACCGACAGAGTATTGACAGGCCATGAATGTCTAGACGCAAGAGGACACTTCAAGTATTTGCTATGATTGGTGTTTATGTTGAACACTTTATAACAAACTGAAAAAATCAAAAATAGAATAATATGTCACTTTAAAATGTTTTGACTGATAACACTTTGAACTTCAATAAATTGAAAATGAAGGGTTTTGGGACATATGTTTGTATGAACTTTTTACTATCTTACATGTATTATGTACATAGTGTATAGAGAAGTATTGTATTGCACCCAAAAATTCAATACCGAAATTTCACTGGAAATATATGTTTTGAGATCCCGTGAATCCAAAAAAAGCATTTTTAGAAAAATGTCCGTGTGTGTCTGTGTGTATGTATGTGTGTGCGTCTGTGGACAACATAGCTCAAAAACGAAAAGACTGTTAAAAACTAAACTTGGTATTTAAGTTTGATATCTTCCAAGGATACGACACGAACCTTTTCAAGAAAATCTCCCACCTCAAACTACCCTTTACATGCAACTTTTTTTGAAAATTTTGATTTTCCTAAAAATAGCTCTAACAATTTTGATTAAAATCTCTTATATTTAAGATATTTACTTGACAAATGAGATGTATATCTTGAATTTTCTGGGAAAAGGCACTGGAGACTACTTTATTCTGGATCAATTTTATGGAATTTTGCATAACTATTAAACCGTAAGAAATGGACAAAAAATACCACACAAAAATGTAGAGCACGTTAAAACACACACTTTATGTGATATACATTTTTTTCGTGGAGTTGATCGTTTTTTAGATATTCCTTGTTTTTGGTTTCAACTTTGAAAAACTTGTACTTTTCTCAAACAGGAATGTGTTAACTCCTGTCCATACAAACAAAGAAACTTCAGTCACATAGCAACTAACTTTTGACTATCACTTTAACCTATAGTACTCTCTTATTTCGCTTCTACTTACAAGGAAGCAAGTAATTATACTATTTCTGCTAATTTTTTCTCAATTAGCACGAAGTAAATAGAAGCATAAGATTTTTAACAATACTTTTTTGCAGAGAAAGTCATGCGAATGGAACATATCAGATTATTTTTCTTCTGGTTTCAAGTAAAGAGCCAGTCCCCAATTTTTGTAAAAATATTTATGAATCACCCTGTATTAAAGATTTACATGGCAAATAAAATGTAAATCCTGAACTATTGGGAAAGCCCCTGAAGTCCTCTTCATTCTGAATGACTTTTGCATAACTGAGAAACCGTAAGAGGCAAAAACTTACTACACAAAAAAAAAAAAAACCTTATTTTTCCATTCACAAGCCGTTCTCTACCTTTTATATAAATAAACTTCTTACAAAAGATTATTCTTCTTTGTACTCAATGCTAATCGAGATAAACTTTAGCAGATTATAACCTCTTTACTTACATGGTTACTTATACATAGAACGGAACGTTTATTCTGACCGTGTTAAATCCATATAAATGATTTAAAGGTTGTCGCAATGCAATTGTCATTAAAATTCGCTTCTTTGCATGGCACATGTAAAAAAATAACACAGATGACTTTTTTAGAGAAAAGTACAAGTTTTTTAAATTGAAACTAATAACAAGGAATATCTCGGAAACGATTATCTGCAAAACAAAAATGTATAGAACATAAATGATGTGTTTTGACAAGGTTCACAATTTTGGTATTTAACAGACTTTTCACTATGAATTATGCTGTCCACATACTCACACACACTGATCTTTTCCTAAAAATGCTTGGATTCAGGGAATTTCAAAATATATATTTCCGGTTAAATATTGGTATCAAATTTTTAGGTGGAATACAATACCTCATCTACGTACTGTGTAATTATACATATGTGCTAGAGAAAGTAAAAATGTAGATCTCATTAAACCACACAATTTATGTTCTATACTTTTTTTTTTTTTAGTTAACCGTTTTCGAGATGTTCCAGATTATTGGTTTAAATTTTAAGCCAGTTAACATTTTCTCAAACGGGAAGATATCTTCTCGTTTCTCGTTTGTTTACTCCTGGCAAGCAAAGAAAACACATTTTCAATTGTTTCACATAGCGATCGCTTTTAATGGACTTGACTAGCACTTTAGCCTGCGCATTCCCTTCTACTTCCCTTCTGTTTATGTTTTGTTTGATTAGTATGATGTAGACAAAAAATTAGATCGCCTCCTTAGCGCGGTGATAGCGCGGATGCTTGCCAAGCGGGAGGCCTGGGCTCGACTCCCAGTACCGGCGTGGGGATTTTTCCTCTACTGTGAAACTTGTTCCGTGTCCGTGGTGCACTCAGCCTCCTGAGGGCCCTAGGGGACCATTTTAGGAGCTACTTGATGGAGAAGTAGCGGCTCCAGGTTGAGGGGATCCCATTAATCGTCCGGGAGGGAGTCGAGGCATTGACCACGTCTCACCCTTCAATATTTCCTGGGCTGAAATGGGGGACGCAGCGGACGGGCGGTAGGCTCTGGCTCCTTGTGGGCTGTTGCGCCAGGAGTTTTTTTAAATTTTAAGACAAAAGATTAATCTTTTGAATAAAAGAACACCGGTGGAATGCGTTGGGGAGGGGGGAAACCGAAGAACCCAGGGAAAACCCGACCTAGCGCCGCTTTGTTCACCACAAATCTCACATGCGGTCGCTTGGGATCGAACTAGGTGAGTATTGATTTTTTCTTTATTTTTGTTTTTTGTTTTGTTTTTGGTTTTAGTTTAACGTCGTTTAACCTGGTTGGTCATATCGGACGATAAATAAGATTGGAGAAATGATGCTCGGGATGTATGGAGCGTAAGGTTACTCGTCTTCTCAGGATAAGGGAAACATCCAAGAAAGAAAACCTTATCCAGGTAACACCCTAAGCGAGATTCGGACTCGCGACCTGTTGAATGTGAGGCAGACACGCTACCACCACATCACATAGGAGAGCGTCTGTTATGTATTATTGTTAAACACGCTACTGTTTCGCTTGGAATTCAATAAGTAACTTTTTGGTTAGTACTATGTTTTCGCCAGGATGTGAAGTAGAAAACAAGGTTGTCGTATTAATGAAGAGAGCAATGAGTTAATACTAAAATGGTCAAAACCAATAGTTTTTGTAGTTGACCATATATGTACTCTTTATTACGCTAAGTAGCCACCATATTACTGTTGTTATTATTACTATTACATGTAGCAATGCAAATGTTGACGTTAGGAAAGGGATACTGGTATACCACATTTCACCTTCTCTACTACGTACATAGTAGGTAGAGTAGATATTTAATCCCAAAAATTACATACCGCGATTTTACCGGAAATCCATATTTTAATACCTCTGAATCCAAAAGCCAGATAAATACCAAACTTGTAATTTGTGTTTAGTATCCTCCAAAGATTGACAGTTGAATTTGCAATACAAACCACCCCCCTCCAGCTCAATTACCCTCTAAATAGAACATGTTTCGAAAGTTTTGATTTTCTCAGAAATGGCTATAACGATTTTGTTTAAAATACCATTACGTTTAAGATGTTTTCGTGACAAATTAAAACTATATGTTGTATTTTCTTTGAATAGTCCTTAAAATGCTCTTTATGTATAGGTAAGTGGTAAACCTAAAGAGATAGACACATTTTAGTGTACAAAAAGCAACACGCGGAGAGAAAAGGACAGAAGAAGTATGTTCCCATAATGCCTCGGTTGTGATGAACGTCATTTTCGTATTATGTACGTTGTGTTTGAGAAACAGTGACACACACGTGACAAAAGTGTCAAGTGTTTCATATACATGCATTAAAATATGAATACGAGTTATTAGTGCGCATTCCACAACACTTAATAGTAAAATAGGTACTGCGAATGTGAAGGATATTGCAATTTCGAGAGTTCCAGATTCGGGAATTTAGCTAAATAAAATATCGTAAGAATATGAAAAAGAGGAGTCAGATTGAGTTTGTAAGTCTGACTCTACCTATACAATTTCTTAAATACGATTTAGCGCTGGTCTCAGTGCTTTAACGTTCGAGATACAAATAGATTCTTTAACTACTGTGGTTCTCAGCGTCTCATTCTATACTAGGCGTGAAATACCGCTTATTATTGCTTAGCGGCGTCTTTTAATGTTCGAAGTATATTAAGAAAATGCATCTCTTAAATTTGACCAACATTTTGAAAAATTCAATTTTTCTCATAAAAATGAATTTTGAACTTTAAGAAAGCATATAATTTTTCTCGTTTGGCAAACTTTAACCGCTATTTGACCGTGCATGTTTATTTAAAATCATTCCTAACATTTATGTTCTAGAAAATCCATTCTTCAACACTTTTCCATTTTCAAAACGTTCCACAGGATGCAAATTTTCATTAATTTGTTAAAAGACATTTATACTGCCACTCAAAAGCACTTTAAAATGATGTAATATAAATGATATTAATCATAACTCCAATTTTGATAAATAAATTATTAAATTTTGAAAAATCGAGTTTTGGAGAATATGAAGAGTAATACATTTTTACATTAATCAGGGCTAATATAAAAATATAATATGACGGAACTATTTGTAAATTCGGTTACTCTAAAAATCCTAGTCCTATAGTCTTAAAAATCCATGACATGGCTAATTTTTATTTTCTATAGCACGAGTGTACAATGCCCATCGTAGATAGAGGGCATTGTATTACACCAAATTTTTGATACCCAGATTTCACCGGAAATACACGTTTTGGGGACCCCTGACTCCAAAAAACATTTTTAGAAAAATACCAGTGTGTGCATGCCTGTGGATAGCATAACTCAATACCAACCTTGGTATTTAGGTTCGCATCTTCCAAGGATGAGATACGAAGTTTTCAGGAAAATCCCCATCCCCATCTGCCCATACATGGATCATTTTTCGAAATTTTTGATTTCTCAAAAATGACTAACGATTTAGATTAAAATACCATATGTTTAAGATATTTTTATATTACGGGAATAGAATCTGAAGAAATCTTCATCTTGGATGACTTTTGTAAAACTCGAAGCAGTAAGAGACAAAAACGTACTGCACAAAAAATACAGACCTCATTAAAAGAAGCAATTTATGTCTTATATATTTTTTGTAGAGCACATTTGTTACCGAGATTCCTTGTTTTAGTTTCAGTTTTAACTACTTAACTTTTCTCTAGCAAAAAGTCAGCTTTCGTTTTATATCTGCTTTGTTTTACTCCTGGAAATTCAAAAGAGAGCCGAAATATTTATTTCATATAGAGACGTTATAAGGAACGACTAAGGTCATTTCTATTAATGTGTAGCTCGATTAACATGAATTAAATAGAAGGATAAGCTTTTTAACCATAGTTTGTTACTGTATAACATGTGAATGGAATACATTAGATAGTTAGTAGAGTATTGGATTTAAACAATAAAACTATTTTTACTTTCTCTATACGTACAATGCACACAGTGCACAGAGAAGATTTTCAAGATAGATTTTCAAGAAAATCTCCCCACTCAAAACTGCATGGAACATTTTCGAACATTTTGATTTTCTTAAAAATGGTTCCAATAATTTTAGATTAAAATACTTTGGTTTATATATTTCCCATTACAAATGTAATGTATATCTTGGATTTTCTGAGAATATCATCTGAAGATCTCTTCATTCTGGACGAGGTAGACAAAGCTTACTATGCAAAAAATGTAGATCTTATTAAAACACACAATTAATATACGCTTTTTTATACAGTTAACCGTTTTCGAGATATTGGTATCAATTTAAAGGCATTAACTTTCCTCGAACAGGCAAACAACTTTCATCTCGTTTCTCGTTTGTGTACTCCTGACAAGAAAAGAGAATGGAATTTCAATTGTTTAACAGGACTTGAATATAGCTTTAGCATGTGGATTCCCTTATTTCCCTTCTACTTACAAGGAAACAAGTAATAAACTAACCTTGATTGGCATGATGTGGCTAAAAGATTAATCTTTTGAATAAAATCTTTGTTTGCAGAACAACTAGAGAAAGTCACGTGAATCAAACATAAGATTTTTTCTTTTTCTAGCCCGCATGTACAATGTAGATTGTGGATATAGAAGGTATTGTATTACACCCAAAATTTTGATGTCCAGATTTCACCGGAAATATATGTTTGTGGTCCCCTGAGGCCGAAAAATACATTTTTAGAAAAAGATTTGTGTGTGCGTGTTAAATATCAAACTTGATATTTATGTTTGATATCTTCCAAGGATGCGACACGAAGAATTTCAGGAATATCCCCCCTCCCCCACCACAAACTACTCTTTACATTGACAATTTTTTTGAAAATTTTGATTATAATGCTGCACATTAACGATATTTATATGACAAATAATATGTATATCTTTAATTTTCTGGGAGTAGCCCCTAAAGGCCTGTTCGTTCTGGATGAATTTTACTGAATTTTACGTAACTAGTAGACCGTAAAAGTTATACAAAAACTTACTACACGAAGAATGTAGATCTCGTTGAAACGCACAATTTATGTCATATTCATATTTTTCGTGGAGCTGACCATTGCTGAGATATTTCTTGTTATTTGTTTCAGATTTAAAATACTTGACTTTTCTCACACGGAACTTTATAAACTCCTGGCCATACATAGAAACGGATTTCAACCACATGGTAACCAGCTTTTAATATATTTGACTATTGCTTTAGCATAACGTATTCCCTATTTACCTTCTACTTACAGGGAAGCAAGTAATGTTTTTATTGATTATTATAAAGTAGATGAAAGAATAAGCTGTTTAGCAATAGTTTGCTACAAGAATGTACAGAAAGGCATCTGAATGGAACAGATCAGAATTTTTAAATAACCTTACAGGTTGGAATTTTGTTACGTTGCAGAAATTTCACTGTTATTGTGCACAATAAGTGGTATACATTTCAAGACGATTTATATACAGTGGATTTTCCGAGTTTCACGGATGTGTCACCTTAACAATGTGTTAACATCATGAAGAGGAAGTTAATGAATGAATTAAGAGTGTTTGTGTTTTAGCCGAAGTTACGTAACTGGTCCAGTAATAATCGTATTTCCCAGGGGACATGAAAGCAAAAGTGTGTGGGAGTGAGGGAAGGAATGCCAGGTGCGCCGCCGTCCTGGGTCAAGGCGACGGGGCGGTGCGCGACGATGATGTAATCCGCGCACACACAAATAATTCCGCAACCAAATTGATGGCTTGCTTTATCTGCAGACACCGTCTAGACGCCGTTCCGTGAACCGGTACCCCCTCTCCTCACCTTGCATTGCATCAGTGGCATCCTCACACCCGAAACTTAAGAGCAACTACCTGTAAAATAGTTTCTCTCAGGAAAGAATTCCGAATTGTATGCAAACAAAGTGTTCGACATCGCTGAAGTACCATTGATTGCTCAAGCACTTGAAGTCACTCGAGGAATGCTTCTCAGTTTCTTTGCTCCTTCTTCTTCTTCTTCTTCTTCTTCATCTTCTACCTTTCACAGATTAGGCCTATCGACTCGTTCTGACCTTAGATTCACCTTTTAACTGGTAGTTTTATGTCCCTCCTTCCTTTGGTTTGAAGGCCATCTTTGGACTCCTTGCTTCTTCCATTCGTTCCAGATGTTCCTTCCATTCTTGTTTATGTTCTTCTATTTTAATATTTGTCTGCGACAATATACATTTCTTGTCCAGTGTTTTAATTTGAAATCCTTTTCAACTTACAGCAAGCTTTAACTGCCCGTAAAAATCTTATTTCAGCAGTCTCAACATGGCTCAAATCTTTTCTTCTTCTGCCTTTCACAGGTTATGGCTATCGACCCGTTCTAACCTCAGTTTCATCTTTTAACTGGTAGTCCCATGTCCCCTTTTCTTTTTGGTTTGAAGGCCATCTTTGAGATCCTTGCTTCATCCATTCGTTCCAGATGTTCCTTCCATTAATGTTTATGTTCTTCTATTTAAATATTTGACTGCCACAATATAAATTTCTTGTACAATGTATTCCTTTGAAATTCTTTCCAACTTACAGAAACTTTTAACTGCCTGTAAAATTTTTATTTTAGCAGCCTCAACATGGTTGAAATCTTTTGTATCCCAAACAAAATTCACTGCCTTACAGTAGAACCTCACCTTACAGAATTTCAATTTGTCTGCTAGTCTATATTTATTTTCCCTAGCACGTAAATAGAACTTATACAACAATGGCGTGTTATTTATGGACGCTCTTTAATTACTGTGGTTCTCAGCGTTCCATTCTAAATTGGGTATGAAAGACCGCTTAAGTTTGCTCAGAAGCCTCTCTATCAGGCTTGAGGTTCTTTGACGTGCCGTAAATCTACGACACGGTACCAACGGCTTTGCTTCCCTTCCGAAGGAAGCCATGCTATGGATTTTTACATCCGAAAAAATCCATCGTCCTCCGCTGGGTTTGAACCCGCGACCTTGGGTATATGAAGTTAGCATGGTAACCACTACACCACGGATGGCGACAGTAGATAGAGAAGGTATTGTACTCCTCCCAGAATTCGATACCTAGATTTCAAAAAAAAATATTTTTTTTAGAAAAATGTCCATCTCTGTATCTGTCCATGTGTGTATTTACGTACAATGGGGAGCATAGCTCAAATTACGAAAAGTCTGTTAAATACCAAACTTGGTATTTATATGTATTTGTTTGTATCCTGTATTACATTTATGTTTATTTTATTTTATGCTGAACTATATACTGTTAATAGTCTTAATAAATCATTTGTATTTTTTGGTTTCATCCTCAAAAGAATTTTCGAATCAAAGTTAAGATAATCATAGTTTTATAAAATGCATGTTTTAATAAATTTAATAATTTTAATTAATTTAAACCGGACTTGACATTGGGACAGAAATCTTGAAAGTCTATTTGCAATTGTCCCCGCTTTTACTGCATATGGCACACAGGCGGTGACACATGGGATGAAGATGGAGCAGCGGAGAATGCGTTGGCAGGAGAAACCGGAGAACCCGAAGAAAATCCATCATTGCAACGTTTTGCCCATCACAAATCCCACATACGGTTGCTTGGGATCGAACCAGGGCCATTTAGGTGAGTGAGCTAACCACTAGAAATATGAATACACTAATTTAATCCAAATGGTTTTGAACCTCCAAGCAAGCAATTTAACCGCATCAACTTGTTTGGTCTTTTTTGTATGAGGCATTTCGTTTATTTGGAACTTTTTGCTCCTGCTTTATAAAATCCGTCTGCCGAGATGGCCAAGTTACCAAGGTGTTTGACTACGAACTGGATGGGCCGGTTTCTTTTCCAGACAGCGACAGTGGATTTTTCTCCACTCATCGTGCCAAGAACCGGCTCTGGTTGCGCTATCAAAAGGAGTACCTGTTAGAAATTTATTTTCATGCAGATTATCTTGTATGATTAAAAGTGATAGTACTTCAGGCGTGCTCACTCCATCAGGATTCTTCACATTGATTCTAAGATGATAATTAATCAATGATTTGTTCAATTATCATCCATGTTGAACACAAATAGATACTCTTAAATATACAGATTATTAGTATATTTTCTCAGAAAATGATGATTAACTTATTAATATACGAGGTACGTCCAGAAAGTAAGTTCCGTTCGGTAATAAAATTAAATTGTGTACAGATACAGAATAATTATTTATTGCACAAAATTCTACAAATCTTAAACCAATTTTCCACATAACTGCCGAAATTTTGCAGGCATTTTTCATAGCGTGGCACAAGTTTTTGTATATCTTCTTCATAGAAGTTTGCCGACTGTGTCTTCAAAAACTTGGAAACAATTTCTTTCAGCCCTTCGTCATTGTTGAAGTGTTGACCGCCAAGGAAAGACTTGAGATGTAAGAACAGATGAAAGTCGCTAGGAGCGAGGTCAGGGCCGTACGGAGGATGGTCAAACACGTCCCAGTCAAATCCCTGTAGGAGGTTTTTCGTCACATTTACAGTGTGTGGTCGTGTGTTCTCACCATTGAATCACTCATCGCATTTTGTCCGTAAACTTCGCAAATTTGCCGATAAGTTTCAATTGGTTTCACTTTCCTAGCATTCAGAAAACGAATCACAGATCTGATTTCACAAGCGGCGAGATTGTCAATCAACACCGACATTGTAAACAAGCACAAGAAAGCGTATGTGGCTGACAGCGATCTCAAAATGGCGCACGTTTCTTCTCCTTGATACAGAGCGTCTACCGCGAATGTGCGGAACTGCGATCGTAGCGCTGCAGCGGAGATCAATTGAAACGGACCTTACTTTCTGGACGTACCTCGTATTTACTTTTTCTACTGATGCATAGTAATAAGGGGAAGATTGTATTCCACCCAAAAACCTCGATGACGAGATTTCACCGGAAATATATATTGAAACCCGAAAAAAGCATATTAAGAAAAAGTTACATTTAAATGTGTGTGGTGTCTATGAACAGCATAAGATATTTAAATCCAATATCTACAAAATGTGCTACACAACCACACCAAACTACCTTTTACAGGAAAATTTTTCAAAAATGTTATTACTAAAATATGGCTAAGATTTTGAATTAAACACCGCATATTAAATATATTTACATGAAAACTAAAATTTATATCCTGTATTACCTGTAATAGCCTCTTTATTCTGGATATCTATAGCATTATTAGTAAACGGAAATAAACAAATGTTTACTGTACAAAGACTTTAGATCAGGTCAAAATTCACAATTTTGTCAAATGCATTTTTGTTATGGAACTATTTTCGAGATATTGTTGTTACAGATATAACATTTCAAATAATTATACTTTTCTCAAATGGAAAGTCGTTATTTATTTTTTATCTTGGTGTAGCAAAGGGGACGGTATTTCAAAACTTCACATAGCAACGGGCTTTAAAAGAAAATATTCTTTTTGCTAGCTTAACGTTCTCTAACTTAATTGGTCATATCGGACGGTGAATGAAATCGGTGAAATGGTGCTCAAATGATCTCGGAATCCACGGAGCTTGAATTTATTCAATATTCGTATTCTCAGAAATGAGGGGAAATCCCGAAAAAACCTTATTCAGGTAGCTCATTCTAAGCGAGTTTTGAATCGTGACATTGACTATCACTTTAGCTTATTAATTTCCTTGTTCCCTTGGTACAGGGAAAGAATTTCGCAATAAAATTATTTTGGCATACTTGTGTTACACCTTATATGAACTATTTTCTAAATATTTCAACGGTTTATAATTGCTTTTTCATTTTTGCATAAATTCCAAATGATTTTCATTCTTCAGACTTTATTTTTAATTCTTTAAATATTTTGAACTTTTTGCCAATTTCACAATATCACATTTTTTTTATGTCTACAGATGCTACACACACACGCACGCACTCACAGAGATTTCACAGGAAATAGGCGTTTTAGGGTTCTCTGTGTCCAAAAACTAAGCATTTTTAGAAACAAGTTTGTGTGTGTCTGTGTGTCTATGAACACGTTAACTCAAAAACGAAAGGTCGGTAAAATACCAAACTTGGCATATAAGTTTAATATCTTCTAAAAATGCTACAAGAAGATTTTGAGAACCCCCCTCACCAAACTACCGTTTACATGGAAACATTTACGAAAATGTTGATTTCCTCAAAAATGGCTCCAACATTTTGATTAAAATATCGTATATTAATGACATTTATACGACAAATAAAATCTTGAATTCTCTGGGAAAGCCTCTGAATACTTCTTTATTCTGGATGACTTTTGCTGTGTAACTAGTAAACCGTAAGGTTTAAAATGTATGTCTTATTAAAACACACAATTTATGTCGCATCTTTTTTTTTTTTTTTTTCATAGAGCTGACCATTTTTGAGATATGGTTTGTAATTTTTTCAGTTTTAAAATACTTAAAACTTTTCACATACCTACGGGGATTTGTGAACTCCTGGCAATGTATAGAAACGTATTTCATCCACATGGCAAACAGCTAAGCATTTCTGCTAATATTTATCTTGAAGCTTGAGCTTTTAGACAATATTTGTTACACAGATGAAGAGAAATGCATGTGAATGGAACACATCAGGTTTTTATCTATTGTAGTTCCTGTTATGTATGCAATGCCTCACAAATGTGATCAAATGTGATGTGCACGTTTTCTTGAGGATTAATGAATCTAAGTGATGTATTTTGGTGCAGTGATTCAGAGTCTTACATAAGTATCAGCACCGGATGTAAGCATATGAAATAAACAAATGAATGCAGCAGACTCATCAGTGCAGGGCGGACTACAAGGGCATGACTCTTCGTCACCGCACGACCTTGTCACGCAGACATTGGTGTTTACCGTCTAGCTGCTCCGCTACGTCATCGAATCCCCAGAGCGCTGCACGTCAGCCTTAGTGCGCTGCAACGCATTGTAAACAAATGCACCATTTTGTGGAAATTTCCGGCTCCTTTGCGCTTACATAACCCAACCGGGTTCTTTCTCAGGCCCATATGTCTCTCACGCCTTCATGCGCTTTTGTAAACAGTCATAAACTAGAGGATAACTTTTCTCGGTGTCGGAATGTACAAACATAAAATGGTACGAAAGCAAACTGCTCTAGAATAGAAACATGTAAATGGAGTTTTATTAATGGATACTCTTTAACTGCTATGGTTCTCAGCGTCCCATTCTATATTGGGCGTGAAACATCGCTTAATTTTGCTCAGAGGCATCTCTATCGAGCTTGAGGTTCTTTTACGTGTCGTAAATCTACGACACGGGACCAACGGCTTTACTTCCCTTCCGAAGGAAGCCATGGTAAGGATTTTTACACCCGAAAAAAATCTACCATCTCCGCCGGGTGTATGAAGTTAACATGGTAGCCATTACACTACGGAGGGCGACTCTAGAATAGAGAATTTCCAATAAGTAAGCGTGTTTTTACTTTCTCTAATTCTCTCCTCTTAGTAAGTAGAGGATCCAAAAATTTGGTACCAAAATACACGTTTTGGGATGCCCTGTATCCAAAAGAAGCATTCTTAGAAAAAAGGTCGTGTATATGTGTGTGTGCGTGAAGAAGCATAAATAAAAACCGTAATATCGGTTAAATACTAAACTTCGTATTTCAATTCAGCGTCTTCCAAGAATGTTTAATCTTCTCAAAAATGGTTCTGACGATTTTGATGAAAATACAGCTCGTGCTAATCGTCGTGACCCCCCCCCCTACTCCTGACGCATAGATGCGCAATAGCATTAACCAGTCCACTTGCATTATCAGGGAGATGGTCTGTATTCCACCTGCATGTGAGTCACATGTGGTTGCTTGCTGCCCCGCCAACCTCACCACTTCTCATTTCAGCTCTATTACGCTTATTAAATATCACGACGTTTCATTCAGTTGTATCATATGCTTAAGATATTTGCATTACAAATTAAATTTATATCTTGAGTTTTCTTGGGATAGCTCCTGAAGCCTTCTATATTCTGAACCACTTTTGTATAACTGTTAAACCGCAAGAGGCACAGAAGCTTAGATCTGCTTAAAAATACACGATTTATACTAAACACATTTTTGTGGAGTTAATCATTTCTAGATATTCTTTGTTGTTGGTTTCAAACTTTCAAATATTTATGCCTGGCTACTTTTTCTTGTGGGCATACAAAGTTATGTTCTATTAATTTAATTTTCAAATTAGCAAAATGATAATCAAACCACAATCATATACTTTTAGAGTTCATATATTTTTAGGAATTGACAAAAGTGTTTGAAAGCCACCTTGGAAGACATAATATTGACAAAAACTGCATTCTAATAGGCTACAGGTTTGTATGTGCACCTTTTGTAAATAATAACATTATTTCATGATTCTAGAAGAGCAAAAATAATGCAGTTCAACATAATTATTACTTAAAAGTAGTGTAAAATGTTATTTATTATGTCTAAAATGACTATCCTGTAGTCACTTTATTCTGGAGTTAATTTGTTATTAGTTATTGCTTCACTATACACCGTTACTGTTTCTATCACTTTCAGTAAATAGGGGAAGTTTTCGAGATTTTACGAAAAATATATGTTTGAGGATCCCTGAAGATTTCTAGAAAAATATGCATGTGTGTGAGTGGGTTTGTGCTCATCATAACTCAAAAACGAAAAATCGTATTGAAACCAAACTTAGTATTTAAGTCAGCGTTTTACAAGAAGATTTTTCAAAAAACTCCTTCCACCACAAATTACCCTTTACATTGAAATTTTTGATACATTTTGATCTTTTAAAAATAACTTAGTGATTTTGATTAAAATTACACGTTTATGATATTTTAATGACAAATACAAAGTATATTGGACATTTTCTGGGAACAGACTCTTTCATTTTGTATGACTTTTGCATACCCAGTAAATTATTAGAAATATAACAAACTCTTACTACACAAAAACATTGCTATTGTTAAAGCACGCCATTTAATTCCTTTTGTTGGGAGATAACCAATTATTATTATTTTTATTATTATCGGTTTGCATTTAAAATAGTCAACACTTTTACAAATTGGAAGCCATTCTTATTTTGTTTTTTTTTTTCTCTTGGCCAAGCAAGAGAACGGAATTTCGAAGACCAATTTCACTATCACGTTAACCTACTGTACTCAGCTAATCCCGTTGTACTTAGAAGGAAAATTACAACATGGCAACTTCTATACATCTTTATACTGATTAATGAATAATTGTAAGAATAATTTGCAGATGAATGAATAGAGAAAGTCATATGAATGCCTCACATAGTTTTTTTTTTTATTTTCAAATAATCAGTGTACGCAGACAAGAATCTCCGCGTCAGGAATACTCCACTATAAATATAATGAACACGGTTTAATAAATAGCGAGGGTGTGAAGAAATTGAAATCAGAAGTTACCTGGAATAGGTAGGGAGTGGCTGTATGTCGGATATAGAGAAATCTGAATAATTAGGTCAGAGATGAAGGGTTAAAGAAGTGTTTTCAATTAATACTTCCTGGAGGCATCACTTGCAATTTAGACTATTCTAGAGACCATTCACTGTGTTATGTTTTAATTTTCTTGGGTAAAAGTCTTATCAAGAAATCTCAAATTATATAAGCATATACTTATTTACATATATTACTCAAAATTAAACACATTTTCTTTTTGGGCAAATGCCAAGGATTATAGCATCAAAGACTGATGTTACAGTCTTTGATTTCAGAATCCGCTAATCGTTAATCCGGATATTTTATGCTCAGATATTAACGGAGTGGTACTATGTACAACAAGCGTTTATTACGCTCTCTGCATAGTACATAATAAAGGTGGAGGAGGTGTTGATTTCCTTCGATACCGATATTTCACGGAAATACACATTTTGATGTCCCCTGTATCCAAAAAATATTTTAAGAAAAAGGTCTATGTGTGTCACCGTATGTCCGTATGTCTGTGAACATGATAATTCAAAAACGAAAATTTAGTAAAATACCAAACTTGATGTTTAAGTTTAGTGTCTTCCGAGGATGCCACACGAAGATTTGAGGAAAATTCCCCCAAAACTACCCTTTACATGGAACAAATATAGAAAATTTCTCTAACGGTTTTGATTAAAATGCTGCATATTAAGCAAATTTATATGGTAAATAAACCATAGGTATATCTTGAATTTCCTGGGAATAGCTCCTGAAGACCTCTTCATTCTAGATGCATTTTGTTGAATTTACTGATAAACCGTAAGAGACAGACAAAACTTACTACTCAAAAAATGTAGATCTCGTTAAAATCACAATTTATGCCATATATATTTTTTCGTGGAGTTGACCGACCATCTTTGAGATATTCTTTATTATTGGTTTCAGTTATAGAGTATATTAACTTTTCTCATACGGGAATTTGACAACTCCTGGAAATGCAAAGGAACGGATTTCAACCATATGGCAACCAGCTTTTGGAAGATTTGACTATCGTTTTAGCTTAGTTTATTCTCTTATTTCCCTTCCTAAAAGAAAGCAAGCAATAAGACCAATTTTGCTAATGTTTATCGCGATTTGCATGGAGTAGAAGCTATTCAACCATATTTTGTTACAGAGCTGTATAGAGAAAGTCATGTGAATGGTACACATCTGATCTTTTAGTAATATATCTAATGGAAAGCTTTAGTTTTAAAGAAGGTTACCGTAATACTTTCTCCTGGAGAACTGAAAGCAGCCGTAACTTTTTGCGCGATCTACCATTCATGCAGTCATCCGAGGAAGTCCACGAGTGTGGCACTCCACTAGTATAGTAGGCAGTGTCTAAACGAGCTAATTTATGTTTTGCTCGATGGTTACCAGAGAAAATTGCGGTTTCCAGATATGAATCGCTCCTCGCGGTGACCTCCAAACGTCCAGGGTGTGGCCAGCAGACCGGACATACCTAGGTCTTCACCTTGACTCGAGGTTCGAGCCCTGAACGGCAGCGCCGTGGGTAGGGAAGCCTCCCGCCCTCCCCACTCCCATCCTAGATACCTATTAGACAAGCCTCATAATTCAGCTTTTTATATATAGAAAACAACAAATATAAATTATAGCATAGGGTTTACTTCACAGCCTCCTCCGCTCCTTCATGCTGTCGCTATCTTGGTACCTTCTCCATAATGCATTTTCAAGAATTCAATACACCAAATGTTATTATTCAAAAACCATTCTTTCTTTTCAGTTACTTTATTATATATCCGTAAGTAAAAATAATCTTTTCTAAGACTAGCCTTTGATCTCCGTATTTAGTTCGTAAATTTGCATTCTTGTTTCTCTGTTTGTATATCTCTCTAGATGGCAACATCATGCATCTTCTGGGAAATGTGATTGTGCTGATAGTTGAGGAGAATGGAGCCAGTTAATTTTATTGTCAAGCAAATCTCATTTCTGCTGTCTCGATAAACAAGGTTCATTTAATGTTAGGATCATTACTCGGATCCTGGATTTCCGGTTTTGTGGACTTTTAGTACTTTATCATGCCCCATCTCAAGAAATGCTTTAAACATGAAAACAGCATCACTGTCGGTCTGGATGAACTCAGTTGCTTAAGCACTAACCTTCAGATCCCAAGCGGGCCGCGCCGCGAGATCTGCATTTTGACTTGCAATAATTCATATGCGAAAGTAGGTGCTCACAAAATACGTATGTATGTCCAAACATTGCCAAAAATATGGCTTCAAATAGCCTCTGAAGACCTCTTCATTCTGGATGAACATTGCTGAATTTTGCATAACTATTAAACCGTAAGAGATAGACAAAAACTTAGAGTACAAAAATGTAGATCTCGTTAAAACACATACTTTATCACTTTAACATTTTTTCGTGCATTATACCATTTTTGACAATTTTTTGTTATTGGTTTCAGTTTTAAAATAATTAAACTTTTCTCATACGGGAATTTGTCACTCCTGGCAATGCAAAGAAGCTTTCAACCACATAGCAATCAGTTTTTAAAAGAATTGACAATCGCTCTAGCCTAGTGTGTTCCCTTATTTTCCTTCTACTTATAAGAAAGCAAATGATTAGATATTTTTGCTAATTTTTATCTCGGTTAGCATGAAGTTGATAGAAGAATACATTTTTTAACAAATATTGCTACAAATCTGTAGAGAAAGTCATGTGAATGGAACGCGCCAAATTTTTAAGAATGGCTTGATAAAGAATGGAGCGGAAAAGTAATGTGATTGTACACTAAGATTTTTAAAGCATGTTCTTGGCTCTTTCGTACCTAAAAGAGCAATAACATTCATTCTTTGTATTTTGTAGTATTAAAGAAATCAATAAGATTCCTTAAGGGTATGCATGACTGAAATTTCATGAAAATACAAATACTCGAGTTTTTATTTTAATTCCATAAAATAATTTAAACATTCCTGAATATAAAAAGGTATAATTGGTCTCCAGGCGCCATTTTTAAATGCCTTAACTGGAGATACAGCAAAGCATTAGAGTTCGAACTGTACTAGACTCGGCAAGAAAATGTTCAGTTCGACGAGATCTCATTCGCATCATGCAAAATAAAAAATGAATTTGCGCTGAAGAAAAGCAGCAGTGCGAGAAGAAAAGGACAGAAAAGGCAGCAGCAGAGGAGAGGAAAAGGAAAGCTGAGAGTACAACCTATCATCCTGGTGGATTTTAACTTGGGCCATGTATTCAAATCTTTCCTTGTTTTCTCACTTTTTATATTTTCAGCATTTTTCTTCTTGTAAAATGCTCTTTCGGGAGCAGTTTTTCTGCTACAGAAATAAAATTTGCTGCACATTTTCACAGAGGTACAATGAATAAGAATTGACCTCGTTTTACTGTCAGATGTATTTATGCATATGTTTTCAGTTTCAAACATCAAAATTATATTTTTATGACAAAAAAGTAGCACATGTATATAGTTAAACATTTGTGGAGCCTAAACCAAAGGTGATACAGAGAAGTCTAGGGCAATTTAAAAAAGTAGATGTATTGTGAACATAATATTACAATAAGAGGCCAACATTTTAATTTTTTTTTTGTCGTAAGGCATTTTTTAATTATGTGACAAAAACATACACAAATTTGACCATAATCACCAACCCATTTGATCAAAATGGATGAAACGTTAACTATAAATTATTTTCATTATACAACGTCTATGGAATAAATTTTTCAAAAAGTTAGCATTATTATATTGTAATTTAAAACTTTTCAATCATACAATATGTCCTTAAACAACGATTCTGTTTCATATTCTGCCTGCCGTTATCGTCAACTAGACCTGCGTAGGTCGAGCAACTACAAACCCATTAGGAATTCCTGTCCCATCAAATTGTCTAGACGGTTTATAGTCAACTGGTCTATAAACTCACCTGCGATTAATTTCATTAATGTCTCACTTTCTCTAGCCCCGAAGGCTGGCATTAAAATCTTCTTGGAAGCAAAGCATCTTGCCTGGAAATCGTGCTACCAAGGAGGAGGTGGAGGAGGAAAGGATGCAGATACTGAATGATTGCTGCTTGCGTGTTAAGAGTTGGCATGTCAATTTTAATTTAAACATTTTTCACGGAGGAGTCTAAAGGAAATACGTAATATCCTAGATATGAGCTCATCATCCACGTGAATGAATGCATATTATTTTATCAATTTACATACAATGTAAATAGACAGACAGATATATATATATATATATATATATATATATAGATATATAGATATATAGATATATATATAGATAGATAGATAGATAGATAGAGAGACACATGTCTCCTATAATAAATAAATATTATGGCTCTGTGTGGGATACTTATGCACAGTTTCATAAGAATCATAACCTTGTATATTCTTCTTAATATATAGCAAACAATATATATACAAAAGGAAAAGTGAGGAATCCAAGTTCAATAAAATGTGGTTTACAATGTGTTTTTGGCGGAACTTTACACATTATTATCACTGCTCTCTTTTGTAAAATATGAAATTTATTGGTATAGGAATGGATGCCCCAAAGTAAAATATCATAATTCATAATTGAGTATATATTACTATAATACACTGACAGTAAAAATTTTTTGTTAATGTTTCGGCTCAGTACTCGTAACATATAAATTCCTTTGTTTAGTTTATCAGAGATACGAGGGTTGGTACAAAAGTTATGGAACTATTTATTTTCTTGAAGATACCAGTCCGGTTGGAAAATATGACATATACAGACGAAAGGACAAGGTGCTAACTACATGTGTGGACAATTAATAGCATTGAATATCGTAACACACTAATACAGGGCAATATGGCCTTCATGGTGCAAAAGAATGACAACACAGTACACATACAGTTGATAAGCCTGGGCCTAAAGACCCTCAAAGTAGTCCCCTGCTACTATCACACACGCTGCCAACGATGCGGGAGGTGCTGAATACCAACTTCCGCAGCATTTTCCGCACCATGTGTGAATCGGGTCATCTGTTCGCGCACAGCATTAGCAATGTCCTTTCGTGTTTCAAACCGCCTACCACAAGGAGGTTCCTTAATCCTTCGAATGAGATCAAAGTCGCAGGGGGAAATGTCGGGAGAGTACGGCGAGTGCTCCAATTCTTCTATCCCCAACGTCGCAATAGCTGCCCTGCCCTACACACTCTGTTTTATGTGGTATTGCATTGTCGTACAGGATTATTGCACTGTCCACAAGATCCGGACGTTTCTCCCGAACGCCACTTCGTACCTGTCGAACCAGGAAGTTCCTGTAGTACTGTGCGGCCACTGTTCTGCCACGTGGAACAAAGTGGTAAACAATGACACCCCTGACGTCATACGCGACGATCATCATCAATTTGCCTGGGGAAGGATTCTGACGGAACTTCTGCCTCCTTGGTGATCCAGCATGTTGCCACTTCGCGGACTAACGTTTCAGTTCTGGTTCGTATGCCCTGGCCCAAAATTCATCGATGGCGATTATTCGTTATAAGAATTGATCGCCGTCCTGTTGTCAACGTGCAAGGTGGTCGGAGCATCTTGCTTAGCGCACCCACCCAGTGCATGCGGTACCCACCGCGATGCGATTTTGCGAAGTTGCAGTTCATTATGTAATATCCTGGGGGCGATGCGTTTCTCGATGCCGCTTGCCCTCTCTAACTCCAGTAGCATTCATCGTCTGCCTTCATCCAGCAGCTGCTCGATGACGGCACGGGCCACGTCGGTCCAAACACTGACAGGTCGTCCCGAACACTGGTTGACACACGTCCTTGCTGAAACTTTCCTACCCACCGTGCTAGTGTATGGTACGGTAGGGCATTATTCCCAAGGGGTTCGACTAATTCACTGTGACATTCCATTGCATTTCTCCCTCGGAGAACGGCTATTTTAATGTAAGCGCGCTGCTCAACACGGATTGTTTCCATCTCGCATTCACCAACTGACTGATTTCACAGCCCTCATTGCGCTAACAGCTATCACAGAGCCATCTGTTGTTCTGCATACACACTATGCCTGCAGAACTTCCACACAACATGACATATATACGTTTGTGATCCGTTCACATAACTTCAAGAAAAAACTTTTGCCCCAATCCTCGTATAATCTATGTGGGGTTTCCACCCTAAATTAGACTCGAAATGAGAAGGTGGAGAAGACACTGTATTCCAACCAAAAATTCCACAACGAGATTTCACCGTAAATACATGTTTGGAGCTCCCAGTTTAGAAAGTGGTCCGTGTGAGTGTATGTATGTGTGTGTGTCTGTGAACAGCACAAATAAAAAAACTTATCATGTCTTCCATTCACTTGACTTTCTCTATCTGTTACACAAACAATTTACCCACACAAAAGATTATTCTTTTATCTACGACATGCTAAACAAGTTAAACATTAGCAGAACTTTTCTCATTACTGCTTCCTTGTAAGTAGATGGACCATAACGGACTACACTAGTCAAAATTGTTTTTTTTTTTTTAGTAGTATTTAATATACGGTGTTCTAATTAAAGTTGTTAGAGCCATTTTTGAGGAAAACAAAATTTATAAAAACATTTCCATGTAAAGGGTAGTTTGGGGTAGGGGATTGTTATCGAAGTTTTGGGTGGAATACAATCCCTTCTCTATATACTCTATACATTGTGCATACGGGCTAGAGAAAATAATAAAATGTATATTAAGATCCATACCTGATATTTAAGCTCTGCATCTCCCAAAGATGCGGAACAGAGATGTTTAAGAATATCCCGCATTCCGAACTATCCTTTACATAGCAAATTTGTCGAAACTTTTGATTTTGTCAACAATGGTTTTACAGCTTATTATTAAAATACCACATGTTTAAGATATTTATGAGAGCTGAAAAGTATATCTTGTATTTTCCAGGATTATCCTCTTGTGGATGATTTTTGAATAACTGGTAAATTAACTTACCAAAAAAAAAAAAGTCTCGTCAAAGCACACGATTTATGTGAACTACACATTTTATGGAGCTAACCGTTTCCGGGATATTCCATGTAATTGATTACAGTCTTTACATATAATTTTCTCAAATTGAAAGTCATTCAATGAAATGTCAAATCCCTCATATTGTGACTGGCTCTATGAAGATTTGGCTATCACTTAAGTCCTGTATCTCTCTAAACCCGGAAAAATGTAATAAACATTATACACACGGAATTATACATATGGGAATATGTAATAAAATATTTCTGTAGATGTTTATCCCCTTTACCGTAAGCTAATTACAATAATAATCTTTTAAACATAAGTTTACTGAAGAATGAGTAGAAAAGTGAGTGTACTAAGCTCATAAAATACCGAGCCTGGTGACGCTTCGTGTGGGACTGGCATTCGGGAAGTCATGTGTTCGATCCCCGCGGCTGACGTCTCTGGCTCATAGGTTTTTTCGTGGTGTTTCCCGGCTCAGGAGGTACCTTCATTCCCCCAAACCTCCTGTCCATTTCGTCTCCATTTCATTCCAACCGATCTCTTTCAGTGTTGTAAGTGTCGGCGAAGACCGCGGGAGTAACGGTGAATGCGCTTTGGAGATATAGCTCTCGGCGGCACGGTGGCATTAGAGTCATCTGTGGGACTTGAGGTGTTCAGTCAGTCCCAAGGCGCAAGCTCTTAGAGCTCCCGCTAGTAGATGAACTAATTGCACAATGCTAGGGACCCACTAAGGCGGCTGTTTCTCTGCGGTCTTGTGTCGGCTGCCGTCGAATACTCTCTTATCATCCTATCCTCCTGAGATCTGACGCACAATAAGCCTAAAGTGTCTGTGTAGAATCTCCTCCCTAATGTACCAACCACAATCAGATTTCTTTAGTTTCTCTACCATGGACTATATCTTCGTACGCCATTTGCTACGCTGGCATAGCTGACAACAGGACACTGTTTACAGCCCGGTTATATGTTATTCGGTTATTTGTTTTTCAATCCTTTAAGTGGAATACATGCTTTCTATACCTGACAAGGAGTTTGAGGCTCGCATTCGGGAGTCCCCGGATTAAATTGCTGGGAAAGCCCAACCTGACCATGGGATGTTTCATGGTTTTCCTTTGGCTCTACAGTGTCGGTGGTGAAGGGCAGATGGCGCAGTTGCTTTCACTATAGAAACATTTCTTCCCGGGAACACCAGAATGAGTGTTGGGGAATTTAATGTCCTATCAGCATGTATTCATGGTAGCTCAATGACTCCGCACGGAAAGCGGAGATCCGTGTTCAAATACCGGCCATGGCATTACATTTTTCTTTTGACAGTAGCATATGAATGTGTTACGTAATAATAAGAAAACGTTTACGCCTGAACATTTAGGTGCGTATGTAGTTATCTACCGAAATGCCAAGAACAACAAAATCAATTATCTGAGAGTTTTATGACTGTTTTGGCAATGTAAGCTTTTCTGAAAAGCAGCTTATAGATATACTTCACAATACTAAGAAAAAAGGAAAATTATTGCTGCCTCAACTGACCCACGAAGCACAAAAGAAAGATGATAACAATTCCTTTTAGCATACAAGAAACCTACTATAAACATTTACACCACCTAAAAATCCGGACCCTACTAATCACACGTAGGGCGCTATCGAGCCACAAGCTCAGTTGAGGTACTCTGCTGCACATATCTCATATTTCGCGCGTTGAAATCCCTTGTTCCAACCACCATGACCCTGGCTTTATTCTGCAATTTTTCCAGCTGCTTGCAATGCTGTGGTAAAACGTACAATAAAACGAAAATTTCCATCTCTATTTGCACCTGATTTAATTTCCTTTCATGCTTTAGGTTAAATAGCCGTCGTAGTGGATCGTAGCGTGGTGCATATGTTTATATAGGAGAGAGGGTAACTTTTTCATCCCTAGTGTGTACATCTGATCTGTCTCTGAGCTTGGGGATAGGGGTGTCGAAGACAGGCTTTCTCGATACCTCCGGTCTGTATAGGACCTTTGTGTCGGAATTAAGCTCTGGTTTGGCTGCCCTCTCTGGAAACGTTAGGACTTTAACTGAGCTCTACCTGCCACCATCTAATTTGACTTCCTTTTGTACCCCCCCTCTTCTCACCTCTACCTCCCGGAGTTTTAGTAGCCTTGGCCCCAGAACTGAAATCCTCTTCCTCTCCTTTTCCGTATCATATAAACCTCTGGATGCTATATTTAATTTCTGATTTAATTTGTGCACTGAGAATTCCTTTAATAAACCGCCAGCTATCAGATTGCCAACATTAAATCAGAGCCACCGGTGTGCCGGAATTTATCTCACAGGAGTTATTTTACATGGTAGCAAACTATTGACATGGGGTGTCTATCACTTTTGAGCACACTTAAAAACTCTTGATCTAAGCCGGGTTTGATCCTACGATGGGATAAATAAACCAGCGCCTTGCTAACTAAGTCACCTAAATCGAGGTAAGCATGCAGTTCTTGAACGTTTTATTATCGTTTTTCTAGTTTAGTTTTACGGAAATGTGTAAGTACCATTTCCGGAAAGGCTTATCTCAAATGAAATGAAGTAAATTACATAATAAGATTTCATAAGCACAGTTTGTATAGCCGCTAATATACGATAGAATGTGGAGAAAGTAATGTGAATGTAACATATCAGATTTTCATGTGTAGGTACTCATATAATTAGTTGAATGATCTATTGATAATGATTAAAAGATTAAATTACCTTAGGGATAACAGCATAATTTTTTAAGAGTTCTTATTGAAAGAAAAGATTGTGATATAATAAATTCTTGTAAGGATAATTGGAAAAGAAATCATGGTTAATAAAATAGCTATTATCCAATCTTACTGTAATTTTGGAATGGTTATTTAATGCATATTTTTTGGAATGGGAACTAATGAAACTATTATGAAAATACAATGTTTTCTCCTAACCTAAGAATTAGACTGCTTAAGTAGGATCATAGATGAAATTTGGGCCAAAATATAATGAATGCTGATTTTGATTAAGATCTAAAATTTTAACTGAGACCTTGCCACCATGGAAAAATGAAGCAAAGAAAAGAGTGGAAACAACTGAAGTGTATATAAGAAAAAGAAGGCGGCGAATAAAAAGAACACAAATATATGTAATGAAGTTGTTTTAGAGAGAATTGGCAAAGAAGAAAAAACAATGTTAGAATTAATTGGCAAAGTGATACTTGTTAAGAAATGCTCTGGAAGGAGTTGTGAATAAAATAACTATTCGGATCAGAAAAAAAATGTAAGTTATAGATAAACTAACTTGAATTCCAAGACAAGAGGAAAACTGAGTGCAGCAAAGCATGGAGCAGATTGCGTTTCAACGGAAGACCGGCATATACTAATTGATATTCGTCCTTGACGGACGAAAGGAAAATTCTCACCAAGACAATGTGGTTTTACCAGAAATGAAATTTATTAACGGGACATTCTTTTACCTCAACGGTAACACGTTAATTAGAAAATTCGTTAAAGATTTGTGCCTCTGTTCTAAATTACTTCTCATGCTAATATCTGGCTAAAATATTTTCAAAAAGTTGCCCTTTTATAGTCATGAACTAGTAGTCTCTGCTGAATACGCCTATGATTCACATGTCTTCATTTTGAATGTGATCTCCGTACTCTGAATCACATTATTAATTTTCTTATTAATCACCTACTTTCACTACCAGAAACAATTAAAGAAAAGTTATTGTTTGTTGAAGTTTATGTTATTTATTTTCTTGTCTTTCATCTTAAAGTTATCATATGAATGTACGCTAGTCTGTTAATATTATGTAAATTTGTGTTAATGTGTTTTTATGTTTCAAATGCCGAAGAAAGTTTGCAAACCAGACAGATAAACCTGAAGATTTGTTCCATTGGCATATCTTCTGGAATATTGATCAATATTGTATTGTAAGCAAGTTAACGTTTTTTTTTATCAAGAAACAATGACATTTTCTAATATTCTAAACCCTTTGGTTCTAATAAAGGAGAAATACGACTTTTATAATAAAAATAATTTAAATTAATTTAATCAGTATTAATGTGATAATTCTCTTAAAATTTTCCTGAAGGATTTTCATTATAACCATCACAGAGTTTAAATGCTAATGGTCACTCTTGTACACGTAGTCACACTAAACCGAAGCTAAAGAAGGAGAATAAAACTTACAAGACGAATCGACTGTGGAAACGAAGTAACGAAAGTCAGTTCGCTTGTACAAGCATGAGTAAGACATCACCCATTTCCCCTGAGTAGTACGGAAACTGTATATCATCTCGAATAGGAGTGTTGCCTACGCCGTAGGAAATGAACCATTCAGATACAGAAGTTCACCTGAGCAATACTTGTAACGTGTTTCAAACAAGATAATGCGGGTTGCAAATATTCCTTGGCGTCTACACGAGCATCTTTGGTGAACAATCATATACGTAAAGGTATTCCTTATGTGCACACCAGGTTTTAGGCCCTTCAGTATGCGGCAGAAACAAATTAATACTGTGGTCATAAGCAGAATACTTTATAACCCTCTTAGAAGACAAGATAATAGAAAAAAATCTGATGTATTCCATTCACATTATTTTCTCTACATATCTGTAACAAATTATTGTTAGAACGTTTATTCTCCTACTTCATACTAATCATGATAAACGTTAGCAAGCATTTTGCTTTTTTTCCTTGCGAGTAGAAGAGAAATAAGAGAATACACTAGGCTAGAGCGATTGTCAAATCTTTTAAAAACTGATTACCATGTAACTGAAATTTGTTTGTTTCTTTGTTTTTTATTTGCATGGCGAGGAGTTGACAAATTCCTTTATGAGAAGAGTTAAGTGTTTTAAAACTGAAACCAATAGCAAAGTATGTCTCGCAAATGGTCAACTACACAACATATTTTTGATATAAATTATGTGTTTTAACGTGACCTACATGTTTGTGTATTGTTGTTTACAGTTATAAAAGCTCATAAGGTGCCTTCAAAGGCTCTGCTCAGAAAATTAAAGATATACAATTTATTTGTTTGTAAAAATCTTAATGTTTGGTATTTTAATCTAAATCGTTAGAGCCATGTTTGAAAAAAGCAAAATCGCAGAACATTGTTCCATATGAAAGGTAGTTTGGAATAGAAGTATTTTCATCAAAATCTTCGTGCTGCATCCTTGGAAGATACCAAACTTAAATACCAAGTATAGTACTTTACCGACTCTTCGTTATATATTTATTGTGCTCGCAGACACACAAACCTTTTTTTTAAAAAATATGATGTGTTCCATTCACATGCCTTTCTCTAACTGCCCAACATATACTCTATTCTTAGAAAAGACTATTCTTCCATCTACATCATGCCATCATGCTAATCGAGATAAACGTTTATAAAATTGGTCTTATTACATGCTTCCTTGTAAGTAGGTAAGTAGGTTAAAGCGATAGTCAAATCATATAATCACGGTCGCTATATGAAACAATTAAGTTCGATTTGCTTTGCATAGCCTTTCGTAAAAACAAGAGAGATGAAACGAAAGGTGGCTTCCCGTTTGAGAGCCATTAGGTCGTTTAAAATTGAAACTAATAAAAAGGAATATCCCGAAGTAGGTCAAATATACAAGAAAAATGTGCATGACATAAATTATGAGTTTTAACAAGATTCATATTTTGTGCAGAGGTTTTTCTCTATCTCTTGCGGATTAACAATTATAAAAAATAATATAAAATTCATCCAGAATTTGGAGGCTATTCCCAGAAGATTCAAAATATATATTTTATTTGTGATGTAATTATCCTTAATATATAGTACAGGGTTACTACAAAAGAAATAGACAACTTCAACTACCTGTAAAACAAAAACTATTAAAGATAGCAACCTAATTATTTTGGAGGTATGTAGAGAAACTCTCAAAGTTTAGTTTGTTACTATTGGTAACGCTGTAGTTTCTTGCGTAAGCTTCGGCGGCTAGTGTCCATGGTATCTTGGTCTTCCGGGAAGGCCGCGTCTTGGCTTGAAATGTTGCCGACGTTTCGCCTCACTATGTGGGACTTCCTCAGGGCGTGTGTACTCTCATCACAACAGTTCACCTGGCACTGTCGTGATGAGAGAACACGCCCTGAGGAAGCCCCACATAGTGAGGTGAAACGTCGGCAACATTTCAAACCAAGACGCGGCCTTCCCGGAAGACCAAGATACCAACGCTGTAGTATTTTGTTTGTTGTTGCAGAAGCTGAAATGGCGGAAAATCCTGTGGAAAAGGCATATTGCGTGTTGGAATTTGCTAGAACGTAATCAGCAACTGTTGTTCAACGACATTTTAGAACACGTTACCACAAAAACGAAATGATGCGCTCACAAAAACCAGCATCGTCTTCATCATATCGCAACATGTCGATGTAAAAGTCACGCCGTATGACCTTATCTTCTTCACTCAGAAACTGCAACATCTGTAATCTGTAAGACATCATGTGCAGTCGCTTCCGCAAGATTTTCCATACAGTTTGCTGTGGAATTTGTAATTGCATGCTTGCCCTAGATGTCGATTTCTGTGGGCTTCTTATGTAGGCAGAACGAACACGTTCAACGTTTTCTTCCGAAACTCTTGGTCTTCCCGAGCTCTTCCCTTTGCACAAACATCCCGCTGTCTCGAATTTTCTATACCAGTCGTAGAGTGACTGCCTAGTCGGTGGCGTTTTGTGGTAACGTGTTCTAAAATGTCGTTGGACAACAGTTGCTGATTGCGTTCTAGCAAATTCCAACACGCAATATGCCTTTTCCACAGGATTTTCCGCCATTTCAGCTTCTGTAACAACAAACAAAACACTACAGCGTTACCAATAGTAACAAACGAAACTTTGACAGTTTTTCAACATACCTCCAAAATAATTAGGTTGCTATATTTAATAGTTTTTGTTTTACAGGCAGTTGAAGTTGTCTATTTCTTTTGTAGTAACCCTGTATTTTAATCAAAATCGTTAGAGCCATTTTTGACAAAAACAAAATATTCAAGAATTTTACCATGTAAATTGTAGTTTGTGGTGGGAGGATTTTGTTGAAAATCTTCGTGTTGCATCCTTGGAAGATGCTACACGTAACTACCCAGTTTGATAATTAACAGTCTTTTTGTTTTTGAGCTATGCTGTCCTCAGACACACACACATATATAGAAGAACCTTTTTCTAAAAATCTGATGTGTTCCATTCACATTGCTTTCTCTATATCTCTGTAACAAATTAATCTCAATAAGGTTTTTCATCTCTCAACTTCATTCTAATCGAGATAAACATTAGCAGAAACGGTCTTATCACTTAGTAAGTGGGAAATAAAGGAATACACTAGGCTAAACCGACAGTCAAATGTTTTCAAATGTGGTTGCAATGGGACTGAAATCCGGAAGAGAAATAACAGAATACACTAGTCTAAAGCGATGGTCAAATCTTTTAAAAACTGTTTGCTATATGTCTGAAATTCGTTTCTTTGCGTAGCGAGAAGTTGACAAGTTCCCGTACGAGAAATACTTAGGTATTTTAAAACTGAAACTAATAACAAGAAGTATCTCGAAAACGGTTAAGTCCATGAAATAGTATATTACTTAATTTGTCTGTTTTAATAAGATCTACTTTTTCTGCAGTAAGATTTTGTCTATCTCTTACGGTTTACCAGTTATGCAAAATTCAGAGAAATTCATCCAGAGTAAAGAGACTAGTCCCAGAAAATTCAAGATATAGATTTTATTTGTCATGTAAATATCTTAAATATACGACATTTTAGTCAAAATCGTTAGCCATTTTTGACAAAACCAAATATTTCGAATTTTTTTCTACATAAAGAGTAGTTGGGGTGGGGGGATTTGAAAAACTTCTGTCGCATCCTTGGAAGATACTGAACTTAAATATCAAATTGGTGTTTAACGGACTTTTCGTTTTGAACTATGCTGCCCCCCGCACACACACACATACACACACAGATACACACACACACACACACTCACTCTCTCTCTTTCTCTCTCGCGCGCGCGCGAGCCCTCGTACGTTTTTATAAAAATGCTTTTTTGGATTCAGGAGGTCCCAAATCATGTATTTGCGATGAAATCTCGGTATCGAATTTTTGGGTGCAATATAATACCTTCTCTATACATAGTACGTGTAGAGAAAGTACAAATGAGTCATACCCTATCATTATTAAAATAAGCGTGAAATGTATGCTATTGAATATTAAGATAGCTCCGAGAAAATAAACTAAAACTGAATAACCAAAATCCATATTTTCATCTAAAATAATTAAAAATTAGCCATATAATGAGACCAAAATAAATAAATTGCATAATAATTACAATATCTAATATAGAGATTAAGACTTTATTAAAATTAGTGTACACTACATTATACAATACTTCATACATTTTAAAAGTCGATATAAGAATAAAACAAACATTTTCATAATGGATTTGAAAACAAATTGGAATGGATAGAGAAAGTAGTATGACTGTAAAAGGACATTTTGATTATTGCATATATTAATGGAAACTTTTTAATTTTTTGAGTTTTATAATGAAGTAAAAGTAATGTCTACTGCCTTTTGAGAAGCACGAGTCTGCAGTTAATGCGAGGAAAAAAGTTGGAAACATTTTCTTTCAGCTCTTCGTCATTGTTGAAGTGTTGACCGCCAAGAAAAGACTTGAGATGTAAGAACAGATGAAAGTCGCTAGGAGTGAGGTCAGGGCTGTACGGAGGATGGTCAAACACGTCCCAGCCAAATCCCTGTAGGAAGTTTTTCGTCACATTTGCATTGTGTGGTCATGCGTTGTCGTGCAGAAAAACAAAACCTTTTGACAGCAATCCTCGGCGCTTATTCGTTTTCTTTAACCAGAATCATTCCGTATCCCCACAAGGTCTGCAAGTATGTATGTGAGAGTGAATGCATATTTTAGAAAAAAATAAAATTATTAAAGCCTAACGTAAAAAATCTATAATCAACGAGTTATTTACAAAGCGAAACCATCCAGTATGACCATAGCTTTTAAAGGGGGTTATATATATGAAACAATTAAAAATATAAACATTTTATTTGTCATGTAAATAAATATCTTTAATATAGGATAATTTAATCAACATAGTGTCCATTTTGAGAAAATCTAAATTTTCAAAAAATGTTCATGTAAAAGTAATTTAGAGTGGAGAATTTTCTTTAAAATACGTGTTATATCCTTCGAATTACTGCACTTTAATATCAAGTTTGGTATTTAACCGACTTGTTGGTTACGCCGAGTGGTTAGACCACTCGCCTCTCACCTAGACGGCCCGGGTTTGATCCCAAGCGACCACATGTAAGATTTGTGGTGGAAAAAGCGGCGTAGGGGCGGGTTTCCTACGGGTTCTTCGGCTTTCCCCGCCATCGCATTCCACCGGTGCTCTATCTTCAGTCCATGTATTGCCAGTGTCATCGCTTGCGTGCCATGGTAGTAAAAGTGGACGTTAAAACTATAAAAAAAGGTGCAAAAAACGACTTTTTCGTTTTTGAGTTATCGTATTTACAGACACACGGACACGCACACAAACACAGATCTGCGCGGACTTTTCTAAAAATGTTCTACCTTTCCAGTAAAATCTCGATATCGATTTTTTGAGTGGAATGCAATAGATTCTCTGCCTATGTGCTACGTTCGTGCTAAAGAAAGTAAAAGGAAAAAACGAAAAAGACAAGGATACAAAAGAAACGAAAGCGAGAGTCCGAATAGATATTCCTAATGCCTTGTGATTTACATCAAACTTGGCATTCACGCGTCGGTGATCTGGCCGGTGTTCAGCATGTGCGGTCGGAATGTTACAAATCAAGTATGAAAACGCGACACTCACTATAAAGATGTTGTCACATTTAGCTCACGTGTTCTTTGGCAAATCGACAGATTCCAGATTACGTTAGCATAAACAAAGGTTACTCCCGTCAAGGCTCAGAGGTCAGTAGTAACTCAGCTATCATACAATCAGTTGGTTGCTATGGGATTGAAACTAGTTTCTTTGCATGGCCAGAAGTTGACGAAATACTATAAGAGAAAAAATCTGATGTGTTCCTTTCACATAACTTTCTTTACAAATTACTGTTAAAAATCTTATCTTTCTAATTACTTCATGCTAATTGAGAGTACCATAGATTAAAGTGATCGTCAAATTCGTGTATGAGAAAAGCGTATTTAAAGCTGAAATCAATAAAAAGAAATATCTCAAAAACGGGCAAATCCACGAAAAAACAAACAAACATAAGTTGTGTGTTCTAACGAGCTCAATATTTTCCGATAAGCAAGTTTTTGTCCATACCTTACGGTTTACCAGTTATGCAAAATTACATTAAATTCATATTTTATTTGTCAGGTAAATGTCTTTAATATAGGCTATTTTAATCAAAATCGTTACAGCAATTTTTGTTAAAATCAAAATTTTCGAAAAACGTTCCCTGTAAAGGGTAGTTGAGAGTGGGGGATTGTTTTGGAAATCTTCGTGTCGTATCCTTGGAAGATACCAAACTTAAATACCAAGTTTGGTGTTTAACGGTCTTTTCGTTTTTGAGTTATGCTACCCTCAGACACACAAACACACACACACACATAGACAGACAGATAAACAAACAAACACGAACATTTTTCTAAAAATGCTTTTTTTAAATTCAGATGGTTTCAAAATATGTATTTCCTGTGAACTCTCGGTGTCGAATTTTTAGGTGCATTACAATACCTTCTCTTTACACTATGTACATAGTACGTATAGAGAAAGTAGAAAAGAAGTATTTCTTACTAAAACCAAAAACAAGGAATATCTCAGGGATGGTCAACTCCACGGAAAGAAATGTATATGGTGTGTGTTTTAACGACATCTTCATTTTTTGTGCAGTAAGTTTTTGTCTATTTCTTACGGTTTTAGCAGTTATACAAATGCTGCGGAAAATTCTTCGATTGAATGTCAGACTGGGCTACCTCGTCTACTAGGATAGCTACGTTGCCCTCTCGAGATTACTCTTTAATGGTGCACGAGTTTTCAAATAGAAAATGCTCACTAGGCGATTTGTCTCCTCCGTTCCGATATCGTTCATCCTATATGTATCTACAACCGTAATGAATAAAATCAAGTCTCAGGATAAAGCTAGAAGGTTTTTTCATTTTATATTTACATTTTTAGAATCTGTGGAGCAAGCTGTTCCAACTTAGGTGTACGCCGAAAGAGCAGTGAGTAACTTGTGAGTCACAGCAATATGCAATACACAGCATAATTGAGGGCGAACTATCGGCAAGTGTTGGAAATGAAACGGCACGGCGCAAGTATTGTGGTATTTGACCAGTGATGTATTGGCTATCACGCTCCCCTTCCAGCTCTGCTCCGAGTTTTATGGCTGAATATGCGCGTGTACTCTGGCTTAGATAAGTTGAGTTGCAACAGTCTGCTATGTAAAGTAGGAAAGGATTTTAAATAAAGAAAAGTGTTCATACTCTCCCTGGGATAACAAGCCAGAAGACGAGTTCAAGCCAGAAGTATTAATGGACTAGGAGTTATTATCTTTTTACTTTCTCTATACGTACTATAGAGAGGGTACTGAAATGCACCCAAAAATTCCATACCGAGATTTTACTGGAAATGCATGTTTTGAGACTCCCTGATTCCAAGAAAAAGACTTTTAGAAATATGTCCATGTTTGTACCTGTGTGTTTGTGTGTGTGTGTGCAGCATAGCTCAAAAACGAAAAATCGGTTAAATACCAAACTTGGTATTTAAGCTGAGTGTGTTCCAAGGATGGTCGTCTCCTTAGCGCGGTGGTAGCGCAGCTGCTTACCAAGCGGGATACCTGGGGATTTCTCTCCCGCTGGGAGACCTGGTCCGGGGTGCACTCAGCCTCGTAAGGTCCCTGGGGAGGGGCCAATTGATGGAGAATTAGCTGTTCCAGGACAGCATCATGAGGACCGCATTAACCGGTCGGGGGAGATAGAGGCACTGACCACGTCTCACCCTCCAATACTGCACCCCATCCATGATGTCTGTATTGGATCGAGATGGGGTACGCAGCGGCCAGGCGGTTGGCCAAGGTGAGCTACGACGTCTTGAGTTATTGTTATTATCTTCCAAGGATACGACAGGAAAAACTTTCAAAAAAATTGATTTTCTCAAAAATTAAAATGCCTTATATTTAAGATACTTTTATGACAAATGAAATATATATCTTGAACTTTCTGGGAATACCCTCTGAAGACCTCTTTATTATGGATGACTTTTGTACAACCGGCAAACCATAAGAGATAGACAAAAACTTACTACACAAAAAATGCACATCTCATTAAAGCACATCATTAATAGTATATACATTTTTTTTTGTAGAGTTAACCGATTTCGAGACATTCCGGATTACTGGTATCTGTTTCAAGTCACATATTTTTCTCGAAAGGAAGACATCTTTCTTCTCGTTTCTCGTTTGTTTTACAGACTGGTAAAAAAACTGTTTGTTTTACAGACTGAATTTCAATTCTTTCACACGGGTTTTAAAGAATTTGAGTATCGTTTTAGCCTATGCATTTCCTCGTTTCCCTTCTACTTACAAGGAAAAAAGTAATAGGACTAATTCTGCTTATTTTTATCTTGATTATCATGGTGTAAATAAAAGATTAACCTTTTAAATAAAAGATTTGTTTGCGGAACAGCTAGAGAAAGTTATATGAATAGAACACATCAGATTTTTAAGCTTTAATTTTCTTTAAACCTGATGAAATGATGCTCAAATGAGCTAGGGTTCCCTAGAGGTTAGAGCTACCTCACATTTGTCTTCTCAGATGAGGAAAACTACGGAAAAGGCCTTATCAGAACAATTCGAACTCAGGACCTCTTAAATGTGAGGCAGGCACGCTACCACCACAGGCCAGAGGTGGGAAAACTAAGAGTTTAAGTTAACTTCTATATGCTCTTTTTTTCATAATATACATCTATTAGAAGAGAGAGAGGTTTTAGCACGATAAAATTCCTTAAATTCTGTTACAGAATATTACCCAATAAGTAATAATGTATGCCAAATAAAGACAGTTATTTATTTGACATGTGACATTCCTAACACGACTGGAGTCTGGCACACTCCACTGTTGGCACAAGCTAAGATATCTGCTGGACCAGTTGTACCATTCCTCTCCATGTTAATCAGCTGTCAACATAGTCGTTACTTACTTCTTAGGTGCATTCATTTCATATATTACTCCTTTGCACTCCTAGTTAGTGTGCAAGAGGTACTGCAAGGAGTAATATGAAACACTTCAAGGCTACTGGGAGGTCGAGATGCTTCCAACATTTGATGTTTCTCTAATATATGCCTTTTCTGCCGTTCTGCAACAAACTATTCCTACGTAAGGGTATTGTTTTATATACGTCATTTTAGGTCGTCTCCTTAGCGTGGTAGTAGCAGCTGTTTACCAAGCGGGAGACCTGGGTTCGATCCCCAGTACCGGCGTGGGGGTTTTTCTCCCGCTGGGAGACCTGGCCCGGGGTGCACTCAGCCTCGTAATGTCCCTGGGTGGGGGTCAATTCAGGAGCTGGAGAAGTAGCCGCTCCAGATCATGAGGACCGCATTATTCGGCCGGGGGGGCTCGTGGTGCTGACCACGTCTCACCCTCTCTGTAGTGGACCGAGATGGGGGACGCAGCGGCCGGGCGGTCGGACAAGGTTCCCCGTGAGCTGTCATTTTAATCAAAATAAGCTTAAGCTTAAATGGTCCTTGCCCACCTGGGAAGTGTGGTGGTAGCGTGTCTGCCTCACATTCAAAAGGTCCTGAGTTCGAATCTCGCTTAGGGTGAGTTACCCGGATAATGTTTTTTTCTGGGTTTTCTCTTATCCTGAAAAGACGAATGTCGAGTAACTTTAAGCTACATGGACCCCGAGATCATTTCACCAATTTCATTCAGCGTCCGATATGACCAAATCAGGTTAAAGGACGTAAAACTACAAAAAAAAAAAAAAAAATGGTCTTCTTACTTAGTGTATATATATATAAGGGGAAGGCTTAAACGATACTCAAATTCTCAAAGAACTGATCGTAATGATATTAAATTCCGTTATGTTTATATGGTCAGGGGTTGAAATATCTGATGTGCTCAATTCACATGACCTTATCTACATCTCTCTAAAAATTATCACTGAAAAGCTTATTCTTTTACAACTTCATACTAATCGAGATAAACAATTAGCAGAAATGGTCTTATTACTTTCTTAGTACACTATGCTAAAATGATAGTCAAAGCTTTAAAAAGCCGTTTGTTATTTGACTAAAATGTATTTCTTTTCATGATTAACAGTTGACAAATTCCCGCATGAGAAAAGTTTTAAGTATTTTAAAAACTGAAACCAATAACGATGAATATCTCTACGAAAAAAAGAATATCACATGCATTGTGTTTTTATGATATCTACATTTTTTGTGTAGTATCTGTTTCGGTTTACCACTTATGCAAAATTCAACCATAATAAAGAGGTCTTCAGAGGCTATTCACAGAAAATTAAAGATATACTTTTTATTTGTCAAGTAAATATCCAAATCGTTATGGCAATTTTTTATAAAAGCAATATTTTCGAAAACTATTCCAATTAAAGGGTACTATGGGAGGGGGGTTTTTCTAGAAAATCTTTGCGTCATATTGCAAGTTTGGTATTTAATGGACTTTACCTTTTTGAGCTATGCTGCCCACAAACACACACACACTCACACACAGTGACACACACGGACATTTTTCTAAAAATGTTTTTATACAGGGGACTCTAAAACGTGTATTTCCGGTAAAATATCGGTATCGAATTTTTGAGTGGAATACAATAGCTTCTCTATTCACTATGTGCATAGAACATGTAAGGAAATTAAAGAGTATAATATTGAAAAATGTAAACCCATAACCAGAAATAACTCCGAAACGATTAACTCCACATAAGAAATGCATTTGACATAAACCTTATTTTTATGAGATCTGCATTTTTGCACAGTAAAATTTTCTCTATCTCTTTTGAGTTACCAGATATGCAAAAATCATCCAGAAAGAGACTCTTCCCAGAAAATTCAAGTTATACATTTCATTTGTCATAAAATATCTTAAAATTTGCTATTTTAATATCGTTAGAACCATTTTTGAGAAGGTCAGAATTTCCAAAAACTTTTGCATGTAGGGTAGTTTGGCCGGGGGATTTCCCCGAAAGTTTTCGTGTCGCGTTCTTGAAGATAGGGAACTTATTACCAAGTGTGGCATTTAACCGACTTTTCATTTTTGAATTATTGTGCTCACAGATACACATACATACACAGAAACACACGGATATTTTTCTATAACCCCTTTTTTGGACTCAGGGATCCTCAAAACATATGTTTCTGGTGAAATATTGGTATAAACGTTTGGTACAATGTAATAAGTTGTCTACTTATAAGGTATATTTAATGTGGCAGAGAAGGAAATTTTAATTTTTAATATTGTATACATCAATGGGTCTATTCACCTGTAAGCCTTTAAATTGTCAATTTAAATGTGGCAGTGAATCATTGTTTATGTTGTATTCTTTCATTCTTTTCAATTTGCGGTAACTGGTTTTTTCACACATTTTCACCTTCAGTGGGCTTTATAAAAATTATTACAGATATATCAACCAAAATTTCAAGGTATATTTATGTGAACTGTCTTTATATTAAATTATTTTTTTAAGATTAAATATACGTGAAAATAAAAATCTAAAGAAAGAAAAAAAAATCTTTTATGATATATAGGATATATGATGATCATAAAAACAAAATCACAGGATTAAAAGGTACCAGAAGGGTGATTTACAACATTTTGAATTATGAAGCAGGTTGTTATGTAAATAGCTTTTGCACAAAATTAAAAAAACTTAACTTGCTAGTTTTATAATTATTTTTTGCAAAAACACCTAACGTAGTGCTATATTTTTGCTTCCTAAGGTTTCTAATGACAACCAAGCGCACTTAATGGTTCCAAAACTTAGAGACGTGCCCTTTAGGGACGTAAGAAATCCACAAGGGGGCACAGATTATGCAAATGAAAATATCTGAATGCTTCTTTTCTTCTTCTGCTCCTTCAAGATCTTTTGCTGCCAGGCGTCGGATTCTCTTTCAGTCTATGTCTTCCATATTTCTCTATCCAAACACATTCTCTTTATTCCAACCATTGTTCGCCTATTTGTGAGTGTTATTCTTTCAATTGTGTTTTCTCATTTAATTATTCATTCTCCTCATAGTTTTCTTCTCATCTCCTGTTTTCTTAACTTTTCTTTCCTACGTTTTTCTGTAAATGTGCCCAAGCCTCTGATTATTTTACCTCTTTATTTCTTCTTTTCGTCTTCATTTCTATTCCTTTCCTTCTAGCCCTTCGCAAATTCATCTTTAAGCATTTCATCTACTGCTTTTATCTTTGTCTAATAATGTCGTGCTTTCTTTCTGTTCCACTATACTATAACATTGATCTTGTTAAAAAAAAACAAAAACAAAAAAACAACAACACACACCCAAAAGCTCAGAGGTGATTAAGTGCAAATATTTGTATCAGCGTTTCAGGGTAAGTGATGATCCAATGTTTTCTAAAGTTACGTTCATGAGGAAAATTTCACGATGTTTTTAGAACGGCCACTATTTCCAATCTCAGACGCTCGGTTGTTCACGTAAAAGCTCACACAGTTGACACTTCTCTACCGTCCGACTATAGGTAAAGTGATGTAGTATGTAAACACAGAAGCAACAAGCTCAGGGCCGATCAAAACACATTAGCCCCTGCAATTTGTGCTTCAATTATGACAACGCTATTAGTAAGTGGACAAACTAGCACACTTAAATGCTATACGTATTATTAGCTGTTAAATATCAAATTTAGTAGCTAACCTCTATAAACACACATATAAACTTGTTGTCAATATATATTATGTATTATTTATATTTATTTATATATACATAAATAAAGTATCAACTTAAAATGTTTTATTCTCGCTGGTATCTGGTCATTACATATAATATTACTTTTTTGCTTGTCTTGGATATCCGCATAAGTTTCCGTGGATTAGTATTAATCTCTTTTAATAGCACTTCATGTCATTCGTTAGCAGAATTTTGTAATATTTCGAAGAGTTCATTACTGTTCTTGTCATTCTTATACAAAAGACTGAGTCGAAGACTTCAATTCCCAGCTTTATTTCTTGAGGTTCGGTGTTTGCATTCATTTAATATTTATCATTATAATTGTCAGATAGAAGATAGCATAATTGTCCTGCTTCACTCCTTTCTGTATCTTAAATTCTTCTGATAATCACCATCCCTTTTCTTACCAGCCCAGCCTCGCTCTCATATGCAATTCTAATGCCCTTTGTTAGTATCGCTATGCCATCGTCTTTATTATCTGTGCAATTAAATGTATTGCCAATACCCAAAAATCTATGCTGAGGTTTCGCCAGAAATAAATATTTTGAGCGTTATTTTTTTTTTTTTTGAAAAGGTCCATGTGTGTATGTGTATGTGAGTGTGTGTGCATGTGTGCGCCTGTGTCTATTGTTGTGAACAGCATAACTCAAAAAAATAAGTCACTTAACTACCAAATTTTGTATTTAAGTTCTCCATCTTCCAATCATGAAACGCGTACATTTTCAAGGAAATGCCTCCCTCCAAACTAACTTTTACATGGAAAAGTTTTTGAATATACGAGTATTGATTTACCAAAAATGACAAACGATGTTGATTAAAATACAATCTATTTAAGATATTTTCATAATAAATGAAATGTATATCTTGAATTTTCTGGAAATCTTCCTCATTTTGGTTGACTTTTGCATAACTGATAAACCGTAACAGACAGAGAAAATCTTACTCACAAAATTGTAGATATTTTAAAATTTTTTAACAAGAAATTTCGTCCTGGAGTTCTTTTACATGCCAGTAAATCTATTAACATGGGACTGTCGCTTTTGAGTACACCCTTTAGTAGTGTAATTTATGGTGTATATGAGGTATTACTTTTATTAGTTAGAAATTTCAAATGTTTCAACTTGTTTCAAATGAGAAGTCATTAATCTCCATCTTGCTCCCTATCTGTCTTTCTTGGCCAAAGAGAACGGAATTTCAACATAATACTTAGCGACTCACTTTTAAACGATTTGAATGTCATTTAAGCCTACTGTATTCCTATTCCTCTGTGCCTACAAGGAAGAATGCATTAGGATAATTTTTGCAAATATTTATCTAAAAATACATGGAATAGTTAGAAGAATGGACGTTTGTAAGAATAGTTGGAGGTACAAGAATGAGTAGATAAATTCATGTGAGTGTGGCGCATATGATTGTTGCATATAGTTTTGTCACGAATGTTTAAACATGTAGCTTGTGATCTAATATAAGAGAGTAATAGTCGCAATCGTAATAAAAACAAAGCTAATTGCAAACAATACTGACCCTAATTGCCTGCCATTTCCCACGTTTAAATAAATTTAAATAATTAAAAAGACACATTAATATTCTAATGAAATATAAATATGTCATTTGATGGTTAATTATAAATAACTTATTTTTATTACCTTCTTCATTTCCTTTACTTCTTGGAAGTAAGCAAACTTAACACAGAAGTAAAAGAACTGATGGTATGCCAAAAACATGGATTAATTTAAAAAACAAGTTTCCGCGGACGTCGCAACTGTCACAACAATGATATTAAAATTATTTGTATCTATGATAAAGGACTTATTTTACTATTTTTCGTGTCTTGGTGTTTCTCAAAAAAGAAATTTCCATATAGGAAAATGTGAGGGATTTTTGAAATACACTTGAGTGGTCCTTGGCAAGGAGTACCTGAGTTGACCATGTATTAATGCTGGTTGTTTAATAACCTAATTTAAATTAATTTACGAACTAAATTTATTCCAATGAATTAAACATTTATCAAATTAACACCGTGAGTCACAATATTTAATGTGTGAAGACCCTATCAACGCCTCCTCTGCTGCACATTCTGAAAGGGGACTGGGGTATTGTCCTCGTGTGCTTGCCGCTTCAACCTCTGCCTGCGTCCTATAGCTACGTTTGGACCTCCAGGTAAGCACCCCGCATGTCCAATTGAAGTGCCAACTTCCTATTTGGAGCTGTTTTGGCCTTCTGCATATTAACGTAGAATGGATAGCGGTAACCTATCAGCTGGTTATTGAAATTCATTCAGCAGATAAATTATATCGCCACCAAATGACCATCTCTAGCAACTGCCCAAATTGCCGTGCAGCAGATTTCCTTCCACATCGATTGCTTGAATATACCGGTAAAGCAGCGATATGGACTTAGGTTTTGGAAAAATGTCGCAGTTGGATACCTGGCGGTTGGCAGCCCTCACCAATCGGCATTTTACATCTGAATCTATCGAGGCTGAATCCTCCATTATACAATACCCTTCTGTGGTTATCAATGGGTACATTTAAATGGACAATGCCACTGATTGTATATTAATAAAGGCAATTTTATACACTGAGAGATGGAAACTGATCCAGCAACACCGGACAGTGCCATTCCAATCCTGGCTCCTACAAATATAATGCACACTTTCAAAGTTTCTGCATCCTGTCCCTCCGTACGTCACCTTATAAGGTTGCATACATAGTAAAATAAAAGCATAACCATTTGTTAGTTATATGACAGTTAAAAAAATAAAATAAAAATAAAGCTCTGGTAACATTTTATTCTGTTTCGGTTCTAAACTTCACTTCTCCACTTCTGCCTCAGGAGATGTTTCCTGAGCATTTAAGCTGATAGAGTTGACCTCAGGTGATTTTCCTGAGTATGTAAACTGACGGAATTGGCCTCACGTGATGTTTCCTGAATAAATAAGCTGATGAAGTCGTTTTCTAATTCTGCTGAGTCCTCAATCCTTTCATCTCCCACTTTCAATGTGTAAAATGTATTATAGTTCATGCAAAACTTTGAGAAGGTTGAAAAGCAATGCCGCTTAAATGAAGTGATAAAAATTGTCATTTTATCCTGATCATACAAATTTATGAGGATTATTTGGATTTGAATCCCGTCTCAGTGCAGCAAAAGACATCTGCATTTATAGCTTCATTATTTCTATACGTTGATATTACCATTTGACATTACTTAAATATGTGATCTGGATTTGGTACATTTGTTATTCTGTTCATTAGAACCGTTTTGTACTTTGGTCTGTTACACATGTTTAGAGCCCTAAGCCGCAAAGCGTAACGGAAGGATCAGTGAAGCTAAAACCCCAATGAACACTAGAAGAAGCCAAAATCGGCAATCTGACGTATTTCACATCTGAACAATTTATTGTTTTCAACACTTTCAAATATGGACTGCCATTGAAAGTTTTACTCGCCTTTTAACTATTTCTTAGAAGCGTTGTGTGTGTGTGTCCTTACGTGTATGATACCACCATCGTTTATCTTTATCATAGCCTCTTAAAAGAAGCGGCATATTGCTTATACCTTTACTAAATTTTGCGAGAAGTATACTGAGGCTACAACATGAGTATTCCAAATATAGACCCATGATTGACAAATATCCTGTACGGAAGTGATATGTTGGACCGGTGTTTTGAGCGATGACTCCTCGCAGAAAGGAACCAGCCCAACGTGGGCGTTTTGGAGGCGCAGCAGTCCATGAATGGATGCGGAGGTACGACCTTGTCGCCCCCCTCCTCGCATTTGGGACACCGCAAAAACTGCGCCACATCCGGTACACGTTCCCAGAGGACCGGCGCGGCTGCCGGGCCAGCAATGTGGGACAGATCGGGTTGAGGAAAACCGCGAAAGTTACTGCCAATGACCTGCCCGGTATGTATGTGCTTAGGCTTATCGCTTCCTTCCGTGACGTCATTTGTAACTTCCTTTACATACATTACAACCACTGGCGCCGACCGAGAGGACGGGGGTGTTGCTGTTGGAAAAACCTTGAGGAGGAGCAAAGTCCCTGAAACGTAAACCTTAGTATTTATTGCGCTGGTAGACATGATCCGTTATCCTCTCGGTTTAATCATTGTACGATCTGAAGGAGAGGAATGTTGACGCCAGATTTCCTCACAGCTGATTCATTATCCCTACTTCTCCTGTCATATTTATATTAAGACTTTCTAAATCCTCTTCTCCTTCACGGATTAGGCTTTACCGTTGCTCCGGCATCAGTGGATGTGTCATTCTTGAGCGCTCTTTGCTTTTTTTCTCTGAGGATTATAGGAGAGTAATCCAGACAGTAAGGAGCGATTTAGCATAACTAAATAATAACTAAGGATATCAACACAAAATCTTATTTACAAAGTTACAGTAACTTGCTATATTTCTCAACGTAATCTCGATTCTGTCCAGGCATTTATTGTCACGTGGCACCAGTTTTTCAGTGCCAATGTTATATCCTTCTACCGCCAAAGACCTGGTTCATTTTGAATGCACAAAATGTTCGGGAAATCAACATTTATAGGAAAATAACGCACTTGTATGATAGTGCACTGAAGAGTCTTCAGTAAGGAAATAGTGCATACTGTTTCATCTGGAAAGAACCAGTGTGCAGGACGAGACTGGAGTGGAAGGAAATTAAAACACATGCTAATGAAAGAATTCAGGAAATCTGGCTATCACTTTGAGTACCTTAGATGACTTCTGGGTGGAAAAGAGTTTCCAACCGACAAAGACCTCAAAGCAGCAACGATACTCTAACACAGATATTTGGCGGTAGAAGAGCAAAATATCGGCATTGAAAAACTGGTACCACGTTCTGATATATTTTGTTATTATTAATTATGCCAAATTGTTCTTTATTTTCTAAACAAATCTCGTAGTTCTAGAGCAAGAACAGGATTTAATTCTCTCAATAAGTGTAAACCGACAGTACTGTAACATATTGGATACCTTTACTGTGCTCATAAAGTATATCACACTTCTCTATGTGTCATAGGTTCTTGCTGAAACCTGACGTTTCCTGAATATCCTATTGAACATGAAAAGCCGGCGCATGTGCTAAAAACATGGAACATATACGTACTGTTACGTTCATTAAGGTTACTTATATTTTACTCGTTCAATAAAATAGTTCTCTGTCCTAAAGCTGTTAATAAGAATAATAAAAAAATAATAATCCATAGCTCAGGATTCTGCACGATCTTTGAGCCTTATGTTTAGCACATTTCCACAAATTCTAACAATCCGCAGCTTCTTCATGGTAGAATGAGGGGTGTGGCAACATATAATTTCCAAAGAGTCCATAATATAACTGGTACACTGTACAATTGAATTGAATTTTAAGGTTGAAAATAATGATAGCAGAAAGTTTTGATTTTAATCAAATTATAAAATCTAATTGTGCAAAGCATTGGCAAAATCACACTAAAACACTGCTTGATAACAATGTTCAGCGAAATCAGAGGAATACTTGATGATACAAATACTATATGCACTCCTTCAAGTCTGACTTTGAGATTTTTGAGCTTTTCCCAGGGCTGAATGCAGGTGTTTCCTCTCCTACCAAGAATTACGGCTCGTTATTTGTTGTCGCTGTCATTTCCTTTTTTTTTTCTTTGTTTCATCTTCAGCGTTGTAGGAACAGGCGATGGCGATTGCTGTTTTGCGGCGGGACGGCTTGAGCTGTGTATTTCTCGTTGGTACTTGACCAGTCGACTGCTGCTCCTTTCTGGAAGCGGTTCGTTTCATTCCGAGACCCACAGGGATGAATAAAGACCTGTACAGGTTGATTCATTTCTTGTACAGGAGATGGTGTCATATAGAAAATATCCTCGTGTGTACATGATCTTTCATGCCAACTCTTTATATGACTTTATATTGCTTCCAAATGGCATACCAGTGAACGAAGCTATATTCCATACCATTTGGTAGCCAATCGGACGAGCATTGTCTGACTGCAGTTTGGTTTCATACCTATTCCGACTGCTTAAGTTTGCTTATTATACCAAAGCTGCCAGACACAATTACTTCTGTTTCATTTCCTAACATGCTCAAATACGATTGAAGACCATACTAATCTAACAACAATGGCCCCAGATCATGGTAAATGTGGAGTATATTTTCACAGATTTAAGATTCCAGAAGATCGAACAAGAGTGTGCAGGGAAAGAAAATAAACAAACAACAAAGCCTTGGGAATGTGAACGGTTAAAAAGTGAAATAGAGGATCTTAGGAAAATTGTATTGAGTACAAAAAGGCAATGGCCGTTACAAAACACTGAGCTCGTGAAAACCTTCAAAATTCAGTTTTATTGTGAACACTGTGTATACATATATATATATATATATATATATATATATATATATATATATATATACATCAATATAAAATGATGCACTGCAACTTTGACTGAACAAGGCAGGGGAAATGTAAACAGATAACACGATAAAATATCTAAATGCAATTTTGACTATGTGAATATAATTGAATATAGTATTATAATGCAGCATGCAGCATATTTTTTTAATTATACTTTCAATCTATGTAGAGAATAGAGAATAATATAAAAATTGTCACCCGCAACGAGAATCATTCCCGAAATCGCTTGGTCAACAGAGAGGTGTCCTACCCACTGAGTTATGAGTTCATTTATAGTGATTTATGGGGACTTCTTGTAGAAGAATGCTTCGATTCTGTAACGTTTAATTTGCAAAAGGTTTAACTATTTCTGTCTGTGTAGAAATGTGAGGAAATTATAAATAACCTATATATTACAGAAAGAATTACTACAATAGTAGCAGATACACAATTTTCAACTTCATGTCAACTGTTTTCCTAAAACATATTGCAACTAGTGGTTCCGTATGTATTCCGTACCAAGTCAATGGCGCAAGATGTTGTACGGCGCCATCTTTTGTACAAGAAATGTTACCAACTGTACACGGCTTAAGGCCAGATCATGCCCTCGTCGGAACTAGTGTCATTCTGTAATCGTTAACGACCCCGTTGTTGCTGGCTCATGTAGTCGTCAGTATCTGGTCATCATTCGGGTTTCGTCACTGGTCTCTCACTTAGATAACCCGGGTTCGATCCAAAGTGACCGCATGTGAGATTTGAAGTGGACAAAGCGCGCAGGGTTGGGTTTTCTCCAAGTTCTCCGGTGTCCCCAGCCATCGCATTCCATCTGTGCTCCATCCTCATTCCATGTATCATCAGTGTCATCGCCTGCGGTGCCGAGGGTCACGTTTGAACCATAGAGAGCCGTCTTTGACCTACGTGCGGTGCTGTGATCCAATGAGCGTAGATCCCTCCGGCTCATTAACCATAATCCTAATTTCTCTCCCAAAAACTTCAGTTTTAAAGGTTTGAAAATGTTTTATGGCCTATATCCGTGAGGGAAAACAGTGCTATTCAATGATGAAGTGCAGAAACATTCACGCGCGCGCGCGCAAGCAAACACCATTGCTCTTGGAGGTGGTCTAAAATGTACACATTTCCGTAAAATCATTATACTAAATATTTGTGTCAATTTCAATGCTTCACTCTTAAACAGCGGAGGAGGAAATCAAATTGAAATAATGAGTTGACCTTAGTAGATATCTAAATAAGATTATGACATTTTCCATCTCTATACAAATTATTGTTTTTATTTATTTACTTTTATTTAGCGTCCTTTAACCTGAGTGGTCATGTCGGACGATGAATAAAATGAGTGAAATGATGCTCAAATGATCGATATTTGTCTTCCCAGGATAAGGAAAACCCCGAAAAAACCTTATTAGGGTAACTCACCATAAGCTAAATTCGAAATCGTGACTTCTTGAATTACTGTTTTGCAACAACAACAACAAAAAAGTCTCCTTGTGGCGTGAACTTGAACCATAGCTACACTCGTTCATTGTTAAGCGAAACAAGCGGCCTGTGAAGCGACTGTGGTAATGTTCGTCACAAAAAACAGACCAAATATTTACTTTTCTTCATGTACACACACTTTTTACTGTTCCCGAAAAAGCACGTAATCAGACACTACACTGCAGTGTGTTAGTATGCGTGAGTGCGTGCTTATAATATTAGAAATGCTGACATCATCTCGAACGTGTTCCCATGGCGGGTTTGAGGAGGGTCAGGGATACCCAAATTTCCAGACAGACCGCCCGCATAACTCTTACGCTTATCAGCGCTGAGAGCAAACAGACCAGATAATGAAATCCAGACTTTAACATACAAATATTTAGCATTCCTGCAAGGTTAATGCTCAAATGTGAGAGAGAGAGAGAGAGAGAGAGAGAGAGAGAGAGAGAGAGAGAGAGAGAACACCGGTAAATAGCGCGTTAACGCCGTTCTTTATAAAATATATGCATTAAGAAGGATCTTTTCTTACGTATAAATACAGATTATTTTAAACATGAAATACCTTGTGACAGTTACGGGGGGGGGGGGGAATATTTTCATGTGGAATCCATGGCAACCTCCCTACCTCTATTTCTCTAAGGCCTAAATTACTCTATCACATTTCTATGTTGCAGAATGTGATAAAACTTTTGATAACATGTATTCACATTAAAGCTGAGAGTATACTATATTACGTCAAGCCGTTTATCACAATTTTAAAAAGGATATCCAACAATTAACATCATGAACTGTAATATAGGTTCCTATATTATTATATCGAATATTTAAGAATAAATTTACTTTAAGTTTCTATTACATTCATCTGCAACATTTTCGTACAGCCTAACCTAAAAATATCTCCACATATGTGCAACAAATTATTGTTAAAATGTTTATGCATCTATTTACTTCATGCTAATTGAAAAAAATAGTGTTCTTAAGACTGCAAATACATAAGATTGGATAATAGCTACTGCAAATTCTAAAGCTAAAAGTATAGCAGAAATAGTCTTATTATTTACTTCCAAGTAAGCAGAAAGGAAATAAGGAAGTACCATTGGCTAAAGGGATAGTTGAAAGCTGGTTGCTATGTGGTTGAAGTTCCTGTGATTATATGGACCGGAGTTGACAAATTCCTGTATGAGGAAAGTTAAGTTTTTCAAAGCTGAAACCAATAGCAAGGAATATCTCAAAAACGGTCAACTCCAAGAAATATATATATTCCTTGCTATTGGTTTCAGCTTTGAAATATATATATATACAACATAAATTGTGTGTTTTAATGAGCTCTACATTTTTTGTGTGACAAGTTTTTGTCCATCTTTTACGGTTTAGCAGTTACACAAAATTTCGTAAAACTCACCTAGAATAAAGCAGTCTTCAGAGACTATTCAAGATATACATTTTATTTGTTAGGTAAATATCTTTAGTATACGATATTTTAATCAAAATCGTGAGAGCCATTTTTGAGAAAATCAAAATGTTCGAAAAAAGTTCCATGTAAAGGGTAGTTTGGGGTGGGGGGATTTTCTCAAAATCTTCGTGTCACATCCCTGGAAGATACTAAACTTAAATACCAAGTTTGATATTTTACCGAATTTTCGTTTTTGAGTTATTGTGTTCACAGGCACATGGATACACGGACACTCTCACCTTTTTCTGAACATACTTTTTTAGGATACAGGGGGCTCTAAAACATGTATTACCGGTGAAATCTCGGTATCAAACTTTTTGGTGGAGTACAATACCTTCTCTATACACTATATACATAGTACGTGTAGAGAAAGTAAAAAAGTTTATGCATCTATTTTCTTTATGCAAATTGAGAAAAAATTAGCAGAAAGAGTCTTATTATTTGCTTCCAAGTAGGCAGAAACGAAATAAGGGAGAGTACCATAGGCTTAAGGGATAGTCAAAAGCTAGTTGCTATGTGATTGAAGTTCCTTTGTTTGTGAGGACAGGAGTTGACAAATTCCTGTTTGAGAAAATTATAAGTAATTTAAAACTGAAACCAATAACTAGAAATATCTAAAAAACTATCAACTCCAGAAAAAAAAAAGTATATAACCTAATTTGTGTGCTTTAAGAGCAATACATTTTCTATCAAGGATTTTTGTCTATCTCCTACGGTTAACCAGTTATGCAAAAGTCCACAAAATTTGTCCAGAATAAAGATGTCTCAGAAGTTATTCCAAGAAAACAAGATATACATTTTATTTGTCATGTAAATATCTTTAATCTTCGATATTTTAATCAAAATGGTTAGAGCTATTTTTGAGAAAATCAACATTTTCGAAAATGTTTCCATGTAAAGAATATTTGGGGGGGGGGATTTTCTTTAAAATCTTCATGTCGCATCCTTGGGAGATACTGAACTTAAATACTAAGTTTAGTATTTAATGAACTTTTCGTTTTTGAGCTGCGCTGACCACAGACACACATACACACAAACACATACATACACACACTCAGACAGACAGACACACACATGGAATCTTTTCTAAAAATGCTTTTTTTTTTGGATTAGCGGGTCACAAAACATAAATTTCCGGAGAAATCTCGGTATCGAATTTTTGGGTGCAATACAATACCTCCTCTATACTCTATGTACATAGTACATGTAGAGAAAATAGAAAAGTTTAAATCTTTTTAAATCTGAAACAAATACAAGGAATATCTCAGAAATGGTCTATTCCACGAAAAAAACGTATATGACCTAAATTGTATGTTTTAACGTGCTCTACAGTTTTTGTGTAGTAAGTTTCTGGATATCTCTTACGGTTACGCAAAATTCATTCGAATGAAGAGATCTTTAGAGGATATTCCCAGAAAATTCAAGATATATATTTTACTTGTCATATAAATATTTCTAATATGCGATATTTTAATAAAAATCGTTAAGCTATTTTTGAGACAGTAAAAATGTTCGAAATTTTTTCCATGTAAAGGGTAGTTTAGTTGGGGGCAATTTTCTCAACATTTTCTTGTCGCATTCCTGGAGGATTCTTAACTTAAATACAAAGGTTGATATTTTACTGACTTCTTATTTTTGAGTTATCGTATTCACAGACACACGGACAAATGGACACACGCGCGCGCGGACCTTTTTCTAAAAATGCTTTTTTTTGGATACAGGGAATCCTAAAACGTGTATTTCCGGTCAAATCTTGGTATCGATATTTGGGTGCATGGCAATACCTTCTTTATACGCTAAGTACATAGTATGTGTAGAGAAAGCAAAAACGAATATGATTGAATAACTAAACACATTTTGAATATCAACCAAGAGGACAATATGGATGGACGACACGGATGTTGAAGACAAAACAGGCCAATAGGCTTAATCATTTTAGGTAGAGGATGAAGAAGTGTTGTATCTATATAAAGGAAAAATCTGATGTGTTCCATTCACATGACTTTCTCTACATCTCTGCAACATATTATTGTTAAAAAGGTTATGCTTCTTTTTACTTCATGCTAATCGAGAAAAAAATAGAAGAAATAGTCTTATTACTTGCTTCCATGCAATTAGAAGGGAAATGAGGGAGTAACATGGGTTGAAAAATTAGTCAAAAGCGGTTGCTATGTGATTGAAGTTCCTTTGTTTTTATGAACAGGAGTTGACAAATCCCCGTTTGAGAAAAGTATACGTTTTTTTAAAGCTGAAACCAACCACAAGGAATATCTTGAAAACGGTCCATTCCACAAAAATAGTGTATAACATAAATTATGCATTTTAACAAGCTCTGTTAGCTTCATCCCAGCTCTATAAATACCAGTCTCCGCAAGCTCAAACCATCAGTTCACCCTGAAGACGAGGAAGATGCACTTCTTCGAAACGTTGGTGTCAAGCCAAGTTTTTACCTGGCTAGAAGCCCGAGAAGATTTTGAATTTTTGAAAATGTTTGCATGTAAAGGATAGTTGGGGGGGGGGGATTTGCTTGAAAATCTTCGTGTCGCATCCTTGAAAGATAATGAACTTAAATACCGAGTTTGGTATTTAACGGACTTTTCTTTTTGAGCTATGCTGTCTAGATACTCACACACGCACACACAGTTTTTTTGAATTCAGGTATTTCCGGTGAAACTTCGGTATCGAATTTTTGGGTGCATTACAATACCCTATACCCTAGGTACATAGTACGTGTAGAGAAAATAAACACATAGCAACTTTTTAAGGTAGAAGCATCTGTCATATGTCTGCTCAGAAGTCAGCAAGTTTCCAATGGATGGATTTTTTATAATGACAACGGTGAAGGCAATCAGGATCGCGCCCTACTCCAAGTGTGTGGCGATATACATTCTGCGAATGCCTTTCTTCAAAAGTACAATATCACAATGGTCTTGTTAAAGTATTTCATAACATGTGACATGGAGTTTGTTGTGTAACACGGCATTCCATGTTGCATGCTTATGTAACGCCACGTCGGTTGTCATGGTTACTGCCAAGTGTATGATGGAATGCATTTCTTATGGAAAATTCTTGCCACGTATTTCCTCAAGAAGTAGAACAGATATCCGTCATCTATTGCGTCTTCCATTCAAGAGAAATTACGTTTAAAACAATCGAATAAGAACAAAGTCAATTTTTCACTCTCTGGACGCCCTCTAAAATGAATTTTAATTGCTTTATAGCATTTTAAGGCACAGAAAAAGCGAGTTTTAATGATGAAAAATTATCAATGGGAAAATAACCTTTAAAATGTTGAACTAATGTCTTATTTCACTATTTTAGCTATACATAATAAAATAATTATAAGGCTAAGTAGCCCTAACATATGGGAATCAGGTGTCTGATCCCTTTAAGTTGAGAAAGAACAATTCAAACTTTTAAGTTACTTTCTGTGCTAAGAATAAATAGGGATAACTGGATAAAAAAGAATTTTTCTTTTCTTGAAACTGGAAACCTCATAAAACCAATATTTAACTCATGATCTGAATTTCAGTGAAGTTCAAAGGTCATAATTAATGCAGTGCGAAGAAGAATAAAATGTGCACAGACAGTGTTCAGATAAACTTAAGTAATGAAGCGGTTCGAAAATGGACAGCCGAAGAAAGAACAATGCTTAAGCAGACCAAGAAGAGTAAAAAAAGTTTAATGGTACCCTGGATGAGATCAAACAGCGTTCTGAAAGGTACAATAAAAGAAAAGGTATGTGGTGAAAGGTTCATACGAGGAAACTTAACGATTGACGATATTCATTAATAATTGATAGACGACGAAACGAAGAGGAGAAACGAAGGAGGGTGGATTTGCCGCAATGGACCTGATCCTTTGTGTAAAGCTATAATTGCCTCTTAAAGCTCAATAATATTTAAAAAAGGAAGGCTTGATTAAAAATATAAATATATCTACTAAATTGAAAATATATAAAAGTGTAATAAAAGTACCAGAAGACTCAAATGCCCCGGATTTGACGTCATGGTTAAAAACATTGCAGAACTTAACGGAGCTATTTTAAATTAAAACCCGCCAGTTGAGAACTGGCGATAGCGACTTTCGTTCTCTCCTCTCAAAAGGCGCGGTCAGCTGACCGTCTCGGCTGATAAGCAAGAGAGTAACACGAGTGTCGATCAGCCAGTTCTCCACTTACCGGTTTTAATTTGAAATAACCCCGTTGAGTTCTGCAACTCTTTTAACACACGAAACAGTATCTGTACACGTCAAATATAAGGCAGTTGGACCACCCAGGTATAGCACCATACGGAGAGGAAATCCTGGAGAGTAATACCAAAATATATAACAAAAATTAAGTGCCATAAATGGATTTTTGGCGACGTTCTTGAGAAAATACTTAACTATTGCATGAAAAACATGATTAACGTTAACAAATGAATGATACGTGTATTAGCTATGCTTGATAGAAATCTTGAAACGAGAGATTGGTAGAATCATAACTGTTGCAAACGACCTAATTAGGCAATGTAAAACATTTGCATGCTGCGGAGAAAGAAAACGAATTTAGTATTCTCGTGCGACTCTGCGCAGCGGCTTGGGCTAAAGAGAGGTGTTCATTTGCCAGCGTTGGAGTGCATGTGGGTTCGAACAGGCTTTACGACCCATGAATAGCATCCTGACGCATCTAAGGAGCTACGATAGGTGCCGGTAAACATGGGTTGTCACATCTCCCTGCATCGGTTGGATGAGCACCCACCTGGGCCTTGCGCATGTGGCCTAAGGTCGGATGCCACGAAAGAATATACTATTTCTCGTCAGAACCAGACAAAAGCCTTGGGTATTAGAATAAATTAAACATTATTTTTATTCAAATAAAATTCCATATAAAATAAGTTCTGAGACCAGTAAATAGAATTATTTGGAAAATGTCTGTAAAGGAGGGAAATGTATCTCAAAACAAACAAGTTTACTGTACCACTATTTGTGCAGTAAGTTCAACTTTGAATGATATGACAAATTGATGAAATTTATTTATATCGGGTGGGCTAACTGAAGTGTGCAGACATCTTTTGATGCGTTAAAAGTGTTGCAGAACTCAACGGGGCTATTTCAAGTTAAAGCCCGCTAATGGAGAACTGGGCGAGAACGATCTTCGATTTACCCCTTGCAATCGCCCTACTCACCGTCTCCACTAATAGCCAGACTAAAGCGAAAGTGACTCTCGCCAGTATTCCACTGGCAAGTTTCAACTTGAAATAGCCCCGTTGAGTTCTGCAACTCTTTTATCGCACCCAAGGATATCTGCACTCGTCAAATTCGGGGCAGTTGGGCCACCTGATATATGCATGCCTTACTTTATTAAAAACGTGTAAGACCCTGTTATTGTTGCGATATAAACTTATTTACATCCCAGCATAATTGCTTCTATAGAATGCAAAGCTCCACTCACAATAATGTGATAATATAGTCCCAGCGCGTGGAGTCAAATATACCTGTGGTAAATGACGGGGAGGGCCCAAGTAAAATAACCGGTATGATGACAGTTACATTTGACTGCAGTTGCATGGATTTTGCTCTTTTGTATTAAAACGCTACAGTTTTATTGCAAAATATTAATAATTTTAAAATATAAAACATCTATAACTAGCCTAATTCCTGAAGGTTAGTGTAATACGAAATTAGAATACAGTCTACTAAAAATACTAAAATTTTTGATTAATCCTGTTCGTTCCATATGTGCTACACCATGTAAATAAGGGTCAGATACATCTCAGTTAGGCCACCTGACATCTGCTTATCTTGCTTTATTGGAAACTGCATATTTATGTTGCAATATAAACTTATTACTATCCCAGCATAATTGCTACGGTCGAATGCACAGTTTTACAATAATGTGATAATATAATACAGAATAATCCCAACGCGAGGGAAGAACATTCACAAATAATCCATTCTAAGTCCGTAAATTACATGCATTGTAAGTTTAAAATTTAATAATCTTAAAATTAAAATGCACCCAATCTATATAAGTAAATATGATGAATCAATATAAAAAGTATTGAATCACACACATTTCTGATCAGCAAAATAGCAAGGTACGGTCGTATGGAAGAGCTCTATATTTGTATAGTAGATCGCATAATATCTCGGATAGTAATCGTGTGTTCTTCAGAAGCTGCAGAAATCTTTCTACGTGCCGAAATACAAGCATAAAGTTTGGATTTGCAAACTGTTGCGTTACGTAAGGCGTTGCGTAACTATGTGAATATTTACATGGGTGCAAAGTCTTGTGCTTGTGCTGCGTCTGCGCTTACGTTTAATTGTGAATGGAACTTAAGGGCTTTTTCGGCTGCAATAACAACAGTTGACTGCCTCCGTAGTCGAGTGATCAGCGAGCTGACTTTTCATCCGGAGGTTCGGGGTTCGATTCCCGGCTGAGGCGGGGAATTTTTCTTTAACCTGAGCCTGGAAGTATGAATGTGTGAGTGAATGTGCGTGTGTTTAGTAATAAAAAATTGATTAACCCAATGTTCTAAACCTACAGTAATACGAGTTGTTTCATGTCCAAAGCCCCAAATATGACCGTTGCAGTTAACTAAAAAAAAAAAAAAAAAAACTGTCAAACAAATAAGTAAATGAGTATCTGTGATAGTAAGCTTAAGTAAAGAAATTCTTGAATTTTTCAAATATGATTAGGAGGGACTTTCAATAATTACAGCACATTACCATAGTAGACCCTTTGTACTTACAGTGTCACTTCTGGAAGGGAGGAAGAAATGAAGGGGAGATCCGAATCTGAACGACGATGTGCGCTAGCAAGGAGGGGGATTCCAACATGGCACCAATCCTAACTCTAGCGTGCCGGGTGTAGACGAGGTACACCCAGGAGTGAAGAGAGCCTAACCGTTCCGGCAAACTCCAGAGAAAATTCTTTTCTTTTCATTCTGTGATCATTAATTACTAAGTTTCTCAGGGTGAAACAGATAAGGGTATATTACAGGGACAGAAATAAAGAACGGGAAAGTCATAGTAAAAGGTAAATCACTCTAACTTTCACCTAAATAAAAACTCGGAGAACTAAATAAAAACCTAAGTCAGGCTAGCTATTCGGGGATCGAACCTGGCACCTCCCGAATGCGCGGCTGTACATTACCGCGCAGTCATCTGGTTCGGTCATCACAGATATGCTCATATCGCAAAACAGCTGACTGTAAATATAGGTTGCTTTTTTTTTTCTCTTTCCAAGCATAGAAACGACGAATTGAAAATGTCTGAGTTTCTGTAAAGATCACTCACTCACTTACCCCTTCACTCACTCACTCACACTCACTCAAGAATTCAAAATTCTACTCTACTAAAACCTTTCTGCATCCCCCATGCATCCATAATCTTTCAGAATTGTTTAGCGCAATTCTTTAATACTACGAGCTCTGCATCTTGCAGCCATCTCGTGCTAATACTTCCAACTTGTCAGCCACGAGTGTCACGATTTATTATTCATTAGTCACTATGGCTAATGGTAACTCAAAAAATGCATATCTGCTGAATTCAGGAAGAAAGCTGAATACTGCAGAAAAGTACATGAACGGAATAGGTAGATACGCGATTTGTATTCCACTTCCAACTACCCACGTTTTTTTTATATCAGTTCGTGAATTTCTACTTACGCATCCAGAAAATTGAAAAAAAAAACTTAGCAAAGCACAGTTTAAAACAAACCTAATTGTGAATATGCTTGAGTTTCGCAATGCTTTTTTGTGATATTGTGTTTTGTTAGGAGTTGGTAATATGGTCGAAAAAACATGGTAAAAATACAACACATAAAGAGGACAACCGGATTTCTAGGTGTATGGGACGAAGAGAAGGAACCATAGGAACCCAAAGTAAGGTATACAGGACATCAGAAACGCGCAGGCAACTATCGCTTTTCAAGCCCAATGGCTTGTCCCACTACCAGAGGATGTGCAAGCGACCAGTAGACCCGGCAGCTATTTTTTTTTCTTCATAAATAAAGATTCGCAGTCTGGTTGGGACTCCGGCGCTGTATACTTTTTTTTTTTTTTTTTTTTTTTCCATTTTTCCTAAATTTGCCGTTTGGTTACTGATTTTCCTGTTTTAATACATACATATATACATTTCAGAAGCATGTAAACATCCATCCCCAAGGCGGAACTCGAACCCAATATCACCTGTGCAACGAAGCACCAAAGAGAGACATTTTAGCGAGCGCGGCCGTGGGGCGCTACTCGCCTCAAATCCTACAGCACCATCTTATAGCACCATGCTTGACACCACTGACCTACGCAATGACGCCATGGAGGAGCTCGTCCAATATGTTGACACCGGTATAACTGTTGAGGAACAGCGTTACTTGGAGCAGCGATATTCTGCCACCGAGATTCTGCTCACCATTAATTCCGCTAGCCTCCATTCCTGCCCAGGAGAAGACGGCCTGACATATTCATTCTACAAGACCTTTTGGAGTATAATCAAAGCAGAAGTTGTACAGTTGGTAAATGAGATCATTATTGGATCGAACTGTTGCCCTGGATTCGCAGATGGCATCGTCATCTTAATCCCATAGAAAAGGTCTCCAATGAGTGTCTGGGACTATAGACCCATAACACTTTTAAACCCCGACTACAATATTGTGATGAAAGTACTTGCATCCAGATTAAGGATTATTCTACCTACAATTGTAACCTCCGGAGAAACATGTGGCATCCCGGGCAGGACCATAATTGACAACCTTCAGGTCCTCCGAGATACAATTCTCCATTATGAACGGAATCCGTCGGAGGCTGCTGCGTTGGTCAGTCTGGATTTTGATAAAGCCTTTGATAGAGTTGGCCATGCTTATATGTTTAAAATGCTTCAGAAATTCAAACTTCCACCGTTGCTAATATCTGCAATCAGAACCGTCTACAGTAAGATGACTTCGAAGGTGCAAGTCAATGGATACTTCAATAAGCCTATAAAGCTTACTAACTCTGTACGCCAGGGTTGTCCGCTATCAATGATTCTCTTCTCTCTTTCTTTAGAACCCTTTTTTCGTTATCTTCAGGCTAAGTTGACTGGGACTGTCACTCCAGCTCGATTATTTTGCGCCAGAGCTTATGCTGATGACGTCACGCTGCTCATCCGTAGGCGTGAGGCCTTACCCTTAGTACATATCGCCATCACACTTTATGAGGCAGCTTCTAATGCCAAAATGAACACCGCGAAGTCGCAACTGCTCCCTCTTGGATTGTGGCCGACTGATCACACATTTCTCGATATCCCGATACAATATAGTGTCAAGATTCTCGGCATCATCTTCTCCAAGCCGTTTACATAGGCGATTGCTCGCAACTGGGAACACAAAATAAATTTGATTCGGCTGAATACCACTGCACATCTTGGTCGGAACTTGAACCTTCTACAAAAAGTGTGGCATATCAATCATTTGTTTTGGCAAAATTATGGTATATGGCGCAGATACTACCCATGCCTGAAAAACACGTCTCCCGAATTGAGCGACTTATTGGATACTATCTATGGAGAGCACAGCCCTTTCGTGTAGCTAAAACCCAATTTTGGCGAAAACGTAACGAAGGCGGCTTAGGTTTAATTGCAGTGGGACCTAAGAGTAAAGCGCTTCTTGTTAAATCTATTATACTTGCCACTAGGGGATAAGGAGAGGAACAAGAAATAGCATTTTGGGAACCCTTCAAGAATTCTCTTGCAACTCCAGTTCGGGCTGTTCCTGCGGGTTTTAAGAGAGCACTCCATGTTTTGGATGGCATTGAAGTCGATGTCCTACCTCAGCAACCTAGAGGACTATCAACTGAGCTCTACAAGCTTTTCCTACAGCGGCTGCTTGCACCAATTCATGTGGTGGATAGGATGCCCAACAGACCATGGTGTCAGGTATGGTGGAACATCCATTTGCGCAACATATTACGTGCGCATATTTGGTCATCAATGATGTTGTGGCTACAGAGGATAAAAAATTCCGATACAACATGATGAGGACCCCAACATGCAACATTTGCGGTGTGCAGGATACTCTACACCATAGTTTTGCTACATGCACAACAGCACGACAGATCTGGCACTGGGTTGTTTCGCAATTGCACCGTCTTGCTCCTTCGCAAAATCCCAACGATTATGCTCGCACATTACTACAACTAGAGACTCGAAGTACTACCGACCGCTTCGCACAGGTGTGGCTCGCTCTAGGCTTTCAGCATTATATGCTGTCTGAAACGCATCCCAGCGTCGACGGTTTACGTTGTCATCTTAGAGCAGCAAGAGAAGATCTGCAAAGACATAGGCGTCTTTCACTGCAGTCGGCAACAGCTTTTGCCTTGCTCATTCTATAGCGATTACAAAACCTTCTCATTTTGTTACCATCTTCCTGCGCATATTTGATTTAAACGCGTAGACAACATAGTTCATAGCTATATATATATATATATATATATATATATATATATATATATATATATATATATAAAAAAAATTGTGAACTGATATATTGTATTTATAATATAACTTATACCTTTTGTAATTAACAAAAATGATTATAATGTTTTACATACCTATATTTTATGTCATAATTTTCGTTCATTGTTTTTGTGGTGTTAGTATTATGATCTTAAGTATATTTGTCTACTATAATAGGCTGCCTTAATGCATCTGAATGCGGTTTATTTTGAGTTGTAAATTTAATTTGCTGTATTTGAATATCTTTGTGTCTTTATTTTCGTGTTTACTCTTTTAACTTTTGTTTTGCCTGTTTTTAATATTGTTTACTATTTGTGTATTGCAAAAGCACGTACGGTCTGTGGAACCCTGCGATTGATAAAGATCAATGTATGCATGCTGTTTTTTAAATAAATACACTTATTCATTCACTCATACTAAGCAATTTTTCCATTGAGCACATATCCAAGGCATCTACCCGCACTATGAACCTGAAAGCACAGCTGAAAGTTGAGAGCGAAGCGGAATGAGGGGGAAAAGGAATGAAAAGAAATCGTGGAAGATGAGAAACCACCTCAGTATTCGCCTGACGACTCCGGGAAATCCACGTAAAACCCTGGGTTAGAATGGTAACTGTACAACCTCGCTCAATAAGATTATGTACGCAATAAGAAGAAAAGAAAGTGATGATTTCCCCAATTACCTATTCTAGTTTCAATTGTTTACAGGAGCCCTTAAATGCATAAAATATGCTTAACTACTATAATTAACGAGGTTTTAACGTCTGTATATCGGGTCAAGCACTGATTTTGATAATGCTTTCATTACTAAAAAGCAGTTTTTTCCGACAACACAGGGTAAAACAACTTATACCTCGATTTCTAAATGACTAAAATATTAAAAAAGATTAACAAGACCTGTTAAAAATCTGATGTATAATATTCACACGACTTTCGCTACTTATTCTGCAAACAAACTAATGTTACAAAAGATTATTATTTTATCTAGATCATGATAATCAAGATAAACATTAGAGAAATTGTCTTATTACTTGGTTCCTTGCAAGCAGAAGGGAAATAAGGGGATCCACTTGGCTAAAGAGTTAGTCAGATCTTTTAAAAACTGGTCGCTATATAACATAAATAAATTGCATGTCTATAACTTTTTTGCAGTCAATTTTTGTTCAGGTATCTCTTACGGTAATTCAGAATGAATAGATCTTCAGAGGCTGCTCCCAGAAAATTCAAGACATGCACTTCGTTTGCTATGAAAGTATCTTATACATATTTTAATACGTATTTTAATAAAAATCGAAATGTTTTTTTTTAAATAAAATCAAACATTTCTAAAAATGTTCCATGTAAAGGGTAGTTGGGAGTGAGGGATTTTCTTAAAATTTTCGTGTCGCTTCCTTGGAAGATAGTTATTTAAATACCAAGCTGACTTTTCGATTTTGAGTTTTCTGTCCTCCACACATACTTGAAAACTTTTTTTCAAAAATGTTTTTTCAGATTCGGGTCACAAAACATGTATTTTCGTGAAATCCCACTATCGAATTTTTGAGTGGAATACAATACCTTCCTTACCTATATGCACATTGTACATTTGATCGAGAAAATAAAACTGGAAATATTGTGAACATGTTTTAAGCCACTTCCGTTGAGTGAGGGTAATGGTGTGGCCCAAATCCAAGAGGTCGCGAGCTCTGATCTCAGTTAAGGTGAGTTACCTGAATTTTTTGTTTTTTGTTTTGTTTTGTGTTTTTCAGGTTTATTTTCTTACCCAGAGAAGACGTTAAAGAACGTTAAACTTTGAGGTACTTAGCCTAGTACCAATTTCGAATCTAAGCGATTTCGGTTTTGAGTTATGCATTCTACAGATGATAAACACATACACACACACATGGACTTGTTTCTAGAAATGCTATTTTTGGATTCAGGGAGTCTCAAAACATTTCTTGGTAAATTAGATATAGAGTTTTTGGGTAGAAAACAATACTTCTACTTACTGGGCGGTATTAAAACAGAAAATGTCTCATGAACTACATTTACATGACTTTTCTACATATTCAGCAACAAAATATTTATTTGTAGGCACAACGGTCGTAAGGTTATCTAGTAGGCAAAAACACCAGTCAAATCTTTTAAGAGCTTCTCGTTATGTGTTGGTTAGAAATATTGTTTTCTTTGTATTATCATATATGGGGGGAAAAAGAAAGAAAAAAAAAGCATTTGACATAAATTGTGTGCTTTAGCGAAATGAACATTTTCTGTGTAGTAAGACTTTGTCTATTACGGTTAGCAGTTATAATCAAATTATCCAAAATGAAAACGACTTCAAAGGCTTTACTCGGAAAATTCAAGTTTTACATGTAATTTTTCAACAAAGTATCTAATAAATATGGTATTTTAATGAAAAAATTTGTGCCACTTATGAGGAAACCAGAATAGGAAGCTTAAATACTAAATTTGTTATTATGAACCAATTCAATGCGACAGCCGCTCTCCATAGGGGTGCTCTAACCATTGAGCTACTGTGCCGACATGCTGGTATGACATTCAATCCTCCCGGTCAAACAGTCACTAGTCACCCTTCTGAGAACACACCTTAATGGCGGCTCAAGTTCGTAAGTACTTAGTATCCGGCTTATATTAAATAGTTATTGCTAACTATCAGACTATTCTGTTATTGTACTGGTAAAACTCCTGGTAATGCTTGTATTGTAATATTTGTGTTACTCTGGGTAATGTTTTTTATGTTTAGAAGTTTGGTATCTAACCGAATTTTCATTTTTGAGTAGTGGCGTCCACAGACACACACACGCACACACATTCACCCACACGGACACACGCACACACATACACACACACACTACACTCACACTCGGATGAGTTTTTCTTTTTTCTTTCTTTCTTTTTGATTTAGAGAATCTCATAACATATATTGCGGGCAAAATCTCGATATCGAATTTTGGGGTGGAAACAATACTTCTATTATTATACGTAGAAGAAAAAATAAGAAGAACTAAAAACAAGACATACAGATGAAGGAAGTAACATAAGATATAAGGAGATCCTTTAAATGTTGATAAAATTAACAACTGCAGTTAGAGTTAAGAATAGATATGATTTGATTAAAATTATAATTATATTAATAGGTTGATTATATATTTTTAGTAAAAAATTATTGGGTAAAACACTTAAAGTTAATCTATTTTCTAAATTATATATAGATTTATGGAGTAATTTATAAGGTGTTCAATTTCATGTCACATCACCTGTATCATAGAAATCGATTTTGTTAAAATGTAACCAAAAAGTGAGGTTATGACGCCTTGCTGCTATAATAAAACACTGTGCGGGCTGTGCTGTTCATAGTTTATCGATCTACTGGCGTTCGACCGGAGCTAAACACGCCTTTTAAGAGTTCCTTGTCTGCCCCTTCCCCTTCGGATTATTTCCTGAACAAGTTAGTTGACCTGGGAATAATCGAGCGAGTTTTGGTAGATGTGCCGGTATGATGATCACGATGATGTTGACGATGATGATGATTATGATTATGCTTACGGCCGGTCGGCCTTGGCAAGGCCTTGCTTTCCCTGACCTACGTCAACGTTCTCGCCAGCTGCCAGCACGCTGCCTCACCAAGGGGTCACCACAGAGCTGCCATTCAAGAGATCGTAGGATCGACAGTGCGGTGTAATTTCAACTACGCACGCAACCTATAGCCAAGGAATATAAATGAGCGTTTTTGCCCTGTTTTCATCTCTCCTGTAGATTTATTTTATGTGCGTACATAACACTTCCACTTTCATTTTCTATTTATAAAAGTTGGATTACTGCACTATTTCTCTTCGATACAAAACAATACCTATATGGACTGCTTCCGTGGTCGAGTGGTCAGTGAGCTGACTTCTGACCCGGAGGTCCCGGGTTGAGGCGGAGAATTTTTCTTTCTTTAGCCAGAATTATTCCCTAACCCCCGCAGAGTTTGGAAGTATGTATGTGATAGTGAATGTGTGTGTTTGAGGAAAATAAAATTATTTCAACCAAACGTAAAAGAACCTACAGACAACGAGCTATTTTATGTGACCTTAGATGTTAAAGGGGGCTATATAAATGAAAAAAAAAATACCTATATGCTTCTTTTTCATGTCAAAATTAGTCCTATTGGCCTGTTCAAATTTTTAACGTCTATTTCTTCTATCCAAATAATTTTGCTAATTTTCTCTTCTCTGTTGGAGCATTATTTAATATTTTTATGCAATATATTCCAGTTTTAATATATTTGTGTGTCTATCTTGTTTGCATGAAATAATTCTATCTGTAAGATTTATTTATTTATTTTCCAACATTTTTAACCTTAATTTACATAAACATGCTAGGATTTCATTTTAATGCATTATGACTATTCAGATTTCAGAAATAAATTAAATAATTAAATGTAAAAACAATTGCACCAACATATCTTGAAAATTTAATTAATAAATTTAAAAACAAAAATGAATAATAACATTTCTATTGAATACTTGGGTTATAGTTGGTGTGAAATATATTTGTGAGAAGCTAAAACTTTCTAAATTATATCTCCTTATACCGTATATTGGACAATCAAAAAAATAATGGATGGCATTTTGACATTTATATAGACTGAAACATAATGCCTCACTTGAAATGATTATTTTAAAACGTATTAATGGGAAAGAAAGTACCTAGTGCTCAACCTTAAGTCTTTCTTCAACTGTTGGAAAACAACTATTTTGTGAGCTGGTCATTGTTAGTATTCGACCTTAATATATTCTATTAATTTAATTACATTTGATATTGGAAATCAGGATAAAATAGTCTGTGTATGAATGTGCGGCTGGTTTAGCAAACAGATCTGCTCTATCGTTACTTTTATTCCCTATGTGACCTCGGATTCATTCTCAGCCGGGAAACGAACCCAGGACTTCTTGGAGAGAAGTTAGTTCGTTGACCACGACCACGGAGGCAGTGTTTTGTTTTTTGGTTGTCCAATATCGTATAATGTGCATCACTTCAAAGGAATTTCATTTCACGTGCTTCAATTTTCGTTTTCATTGCTCTATTTCCAGTCCAACTCTAGCAGCTACACGTCAACTGAGGTGTGGCCATTGTTATGCAGAACTGTGTATGCTTTAATTTTGAGCACACGTCTTACTGCTCCAACATTTCTTGGAATTTATTGAGGTTAGTATACACATCTGATCTCTCACATTGAAATTCTACAGCCGAGATAACTAAATGATTATATTTGTTCCAGAATTTGTTTACTATTCTTTTGGTTCTAAAATGACTTATTCTATGATCATAGGAAAGTAATTTGTTTTTGTATTGGTAGTTGATATTTTTAGATTACATTTTCACATTATTGATTTAACTGCCTGAAACAATCAAATGCTCTGATAATCACTTGGTCATCACCAAACAGATGCTATTTAGACTGGTATTATCTATAAAATGCATAACATTATTCTTTTTCTGATTCAATAAAACAGAAAATACTTAGTCAGTTTATTCAATTTCTACTAAATGATTTCATTTTTAGAGCTTCGTATTGTTAATGTATCCCTGAGGAAATATTTGCCAATACTTTATTTTAATTTATCTATCAGATAAATAGTAAGTAGAGAAGATATTCTATTCCAAACACAATTTTGATTTAGAGATAAGGAAGTAAGTTGATGCTTCCTGAACAAAAACAAACTGTTTTTCTTTAGAAAAAAAGTCAATGTATGTGTCTCTGAACATTATTGGTTTTCTCAAAAATACTCTACTATTTTGTTCAACATAACGCATTTTAAGGTATACTCATGACAAAAGAAATGCATATCTTGAATTTTCTAGGATGAATTTTGTATATCGTAAGAACGTAACAAGTAGACAAAATCTTACTGCACCCAAAACATGTAGATCTCGTAAACGTACAGACATTATGTCAAATATATTTTGTGGAATTCTAGACCTAATATACCTACTTTTCTAAAATGGAATTTTTCCCCCTACGATAATGCAAAGATGGCATTTCCACGCCATCACATATCAAGAAGCTCTTAAAGGATTTGACTATCACTTAAATATGCTGTAATCCTCTATTTGCATTGTATCTACAAGGCTTATGTAATAACATCATGTCTACAAATGTTTATCTCGGTTAGCATGAGGCATCCAGAAGAATAAGCTTTTATAATTTACTACAGCTATTTGCATAAAGATTTATTCAGGTAAGAATAACTTGATGATAAACATCTGACTATGGTTTCTGCAACTTGTATATGATCGTGCATATATATTTGGTCTGACTCTGTGCTGGAGTGATCAGCGTTCTAGTTTCTTAAACCAGAGGACCCACGTTCGATTCCTGGCTGTGCTGGGAATTTTTCTGTAATCAGAATCATTTTCTATCTCTTAGAGAGTCTGGAAGTATGACTGTGGGAGAGAATTTGTATTTAGCAGTATAATAATGAAAACTCAACATTCATAAACCCTACAATTTAGCGAGCAATTGTTTCTAAACAAAGCCTAAATATGACCATAGGAGTTAAAGGTGCTATAAATGGAAACAAAATCATATTCATTAAGGCCAGTTTAAAATTATTCTAAAAAAAACCTTATATAATTACAGAATGCCTATGTTTCATATGAATATTATAATACACCAATAATATATGTGAAATGGAAGCAGGCAGAGGAAGTCGATTGAGTTATCACCTCAGTGAAGCCCTGTGATTTGCTAATATTTATTTTCTTCTATAACCTCTATAAACGGGATAGCAATTGAAGATGATTTTTGGATAGAGATTTGCATGCAATATAAATTAATTATAATTAAAGAGGAAGAGAAACAAGCAGTAGCAGTAAACATGACGATTTTACTTGAATTACTGGCTTCAGTTCAACTGTTTTAAAGTCAATATATCTTTGACTGATCAATGTCTCTTTTTGTTCGTAAGAAGGGCAAAAATCGCGATGAAAACATCTGTCAGAGACTTTAACCTCATTAAGAATCCTCACTATCTAGTTAACCTTCACATAACTGTCTCTAACTGTTCCATATATAAATTATTCTTACTAAAGCTTATTATTATATTTACATCATGCTAATCGATAAAAAAAATAAACACATTAACGAAATTGATCTTGTTACTTGTTTTCTTGTAAGTAGAACGGAATTAAGAGAATGCATTAGGCTAAAACAATAGTAAAATTTTTAACAGCTGGTCTTATGTGAAACAATTGAGGTGCGGTTCGCTTTGCATGGTGACGTTTGAAAAAGATTAAGTACTTTACAATTGAAACGAATAACAAAGAATATCTAGAAGAAACCCCTACAAGACCAACTCTAAAAGACTACGAGACACAAACTATGTGTTTTAACCAAATCTACACCTTTGTGTAGTAAGTTATTGAGTCTTATGGTGTAACCGAAATGCAAATTCTGCAATAAAAGAGATCTTCAGGTGCTATTCCTACAAAATTCAAAATATACATTTTATTTGTGATGATATTGTGATTTGTGTTAATATACAGTATTTTAATCAAAATAGTTAGGGCCATTTTTGATAAAATCAAAATTTTAGAAAAACATTCTTTCATTTAAAGGGAAGTTTATGGTTTGGGGATATGTTTAAATATATTGAAGATATTCTCATGGCAAATAAAATATATAGGTATGTTGAGTTTTCCGGGAATAGCCTCTGAAGAGCTCTTTATTCTGATTGAGCTTTGCAGAATTTTACATACCAGTTAAACCGTAAGAGCTAAACAAACACCTTACAGCATAAAAATGTAGATCTCGTTAAAGCACATAATTTATGTCATATACGTTTTTATTGTAGAGTTGGCCGTTTTCGAGATATTCTTTATTATCGGTTTCAATTTAAACTAACTTTTCTCAAACTATGCATTATGCAAAGTGAACCGAAACTCAATTGTTTCACTTAGCGACCTGATTTTAATAGATATGACTATCACATTAGTCTAAATGGCTTCCCTTATTTCCCTCCTACTTATAAGGAAGCAAGTAATAAGACGAATTCTGTTATTGCATCTCGATTAGTATGATGTAGATAAAATACTTTTTTTAAGAATAGTCTGTAATTGGAACAGCTAGAGAAAGTCATGGGAATGGAACACATCAAATTTTTTTAGCACTTCACTTTTCAAAATAATCATGCACCACGTGTATGCATTATTCACTTGGCAGTTTAAAGACACCTTCAGGAATTATGGATTTAAAATTGCTCTGTATTATTTAAAACAAATCTGATGTGTCCCATTCACATGACTTTCTCCACCTTTTCTACAGACAAACTTCTTACAAAATATTATCTTTTTTCGTCTTACCCCATGCTAATTGAGATAAGCATTATCAGAATTATTTATTATTTTCTTCTAAGTATAAAGGAACAAGGGAACACGCTGTGCAAAACCGATAGTGACATGTTTTAAAAACTGTTGCTTAGCGATTGTCATTAAAATTCGCTTCTTTGTTTGGTCCGGACTAAAACAAAAGAAGCACGGAAGATTTCCTGTAAGAGAAAACTAAAAATACTTTGCTCTAAAACAAAAATGTAGAGGACATAAACTGTTTTGACGAGATTTACATTTCTTGTGCAGTAAGATTATATCTATTTCATGCGGTTTACCAATTATGCAAAAGTCATTCAGATTGAAGCGGACTTCAGAGACTATTCCCAGGAAATTCAAGATATACATTTTAATTTCCATGTAAATAAATTTAATACACAACATTTTAATCAAAATCGTTAGAGGAATTTAAGAAAATCAAAATTTTCGGTTCTTTTTTCTATGTAAAGAGTGGTTTAGAGTGGAGAGATTTTCTTGAAAATCTTAATGGCACATTCTCGGAAGATAATAAACTTAAATGCCAAGTTTTCGTTTTTGAGATATGCTATTCACATACATATACACACGCACGCGCGCGCTCTTACACAGACACACATACTTTTGTTTTAGGAGTCTCAAGACATATATTTCCGGTGAAATCTCAGTATAAACATTTTGAGTGTATTATACCACCCTCTCTGCCTACTATGTATGGTATACATATGCTCTAGAGAAAGTAATATGACACAGTTTCCCTTAAATTAATTCTTTTTCATTTTCAATTTGAAGAGAAGTGAAAAATTCAGTGGCGTGCATGTATGTATGTATGTATGTATGTATGTATGTATGTATGTATGTATGTATGTATGTATGTATGTATGTATGTATGTATGTATGTATGTATGTAAGTATGTATGTATGTATGTATGTATGTATGTATGTATGTATGTATGTATGTATGTATGTATGTATGTATGTATGTATGTATGTATGTATGTATGTATGTATGTATGTATGTATGTATGTATGTATGTATGTATGTATGTATGTATGTATGTATGTATGTATGTATGTATGTATGTATGTATGTATGTATGTATGTATGTATGTATGTATGTATGTATGTATGTATGTATGTATGTATGTATGTATGTATGTATGTATGTATGTATGTATGTATGTATGTATGTATGTATGTATGTATGTATGTATGTATGTATGTATGTATGTATGTATGTATGTATGTATGTATGTATGTATGTATGTATGTATGTATGTATGTATGTATGTATGTATGTATGTATGTATGTATGTATGTATGTATGTATGTATGTATGTATGTATGTATGTATGTATGTATGTATGTATGTATGTATGTATGTATGTATGTATGTATGTATGTATGTATGTATGTATGTATGTATGTATGTATGTATGTATGTATGTATGTATGTATGTATGTATGTATGTATGTATGTATGTATGTATGTATGCATGGTAACAAATTTGATGTGTCACATTCACTTTCTTTCCCCCTTCGTTTATTAGTAGGTATATACCTAACAAACTTTCTTACTTAAGTTTATCCTTCCTTCTCTTCATTTTAATTGAGATATAGCCTTACGGAAGCAATTACATTGTGGTCTGTTATAGATACAAATGGATAGAACAGCAAACTTTTAACAACTGAACGCTCTACACTGTGTGCATTTAATTGACAGCCACTCGTGAATACCGAAAGGGCTTGATGGGATCCTGGGAGCGAAGTTTTAATTTCTATATTTATGTATAGAATTTCTGACAATTTTAACGTTATTGCATTTCTGTAACATTAATAAGAATACCAACTTTCTTTTAAATAGCATATATATTTTGCAAGATATAAATTATTTCAAAAATGTTATTGTGTAGATAATAATCAAATGTTCCATACACCTCAAAATTTAAGAACATTTCTGAATTTGAGCTTAGAACCACCCATAAAAAGTTTAAACCCTATAAAATTAATTATTTTTCATACAAATATATTTTTATGATTAATTGTATGTCAGGATAATTACTTCTGCACATTCTGAGAAATTTTAGTTGTATTTAAACAAAAACTAAGACGCGTGGAACTTTTGAAAGTGTGAAACGCTGTTTATGAATTAGCGTCCTAGGAAACAAGTGTATAGTACTATCGTTAAATGGATGTAAGGCCTGAAGAAGAGACCAAAGTTTCCAGAAATTACATGTTTTAAAGAGGCAATTTTAAAATTCTTGACCAGTTGTAGCCAAGCGTATGTAAGTAACTGGCATTCCGTAGGTCCTGGGATCGATTTCCGCAGCTGATCTCTATGATGGGTTTTTTCGGGGGTTTTCCTGGGTCACTAGGTAAATGCTGGGGAAGTTCCTTCATTTCCCCGCACTTCCTGTCCCTTCATTTCCTTCTCCATTTCATCCAACCATTCTCTTTCAGGATTATGTCGGGGAGGACTGTGGTAGCGCAGGCCTTCCGTGGGGATGACCGCTCTTGAAAAGCAGCGGAGTGGTGTTGGAAGCCGTCTGTAGACCCAGGGAGTTCGGTCAGATTTAGGGCCCGGGCTCCTAGCGCTCCCTGCCTTGAGTTGAAGAACTTCTTTGAATATAATAGGGACCCTCCATGGTGGTTCTTCCCCCGCACTACGGTTTCGGCCGCCTGTTAATATTATCCTCATCTCATCCTATTCTCCTGGAATCTGACGTACAATAAGCCAATTGTATAGTGTGGAATCCCCTCCAGCATACTAGTGTGTAATTCTTATGTTACTTTCTACCCATACCCTATTCTGAAAGCCAAACGCTATATACGCAGCATTTTGAAATAGTAAACAAGAGTACCAAAAGAAATATGTTTGGATATACATTCACAGACCTTTTATATCTTAAAATTACTTCCCAAAGTATTATCATTTAACATCTTATATTAAGCAAATAACCCGAAGTTCTTGACACGCTTGTTTCAAGCACATGTCAGCTGTTTCTAACTCCAGTGTTGAGAGAGGCAGACATGACAGTAATTGAAGTAGTTACTACTGAAAACAAAGACTCAATGTTTAGCCTTTGCATGTCCTAGACAGTGACCCTGCAATAGACGCTTCATTTCGAGGTCAGCGGAGATCCGTTTTAGATGGTTTGCGAATTGAGTGAATGAAGTATGCAAATATGTTGTATGTAGCACGTGCCTCTCAGATAAACTGGGGTTATAGTGCAATTGCTTAGTTGTTTGGTATACTTTTACTTGCAGAAAAAAATTAGATTTTTTGATCTTTCAAAACGCACGTACATGTTAGTTAAATGATTGTCATTCTGCTATTGTACTGCATCTGCAAGCACAAAATCTAATTATTCCATTCACATGACTTTCTCTACATCTCTGCACCAAATTAAAGTTGAAAAGCTTATTCTTCTACCTTCTTCACGATAAACAATTAGCAGAAATGGTCTTCCTGCTTGTTCCCTTGTAAGTAGAAGGGAATTAAGGGAGTACCCAATGATAAAGTGATAGTCAATTTTTTTAAATGCCACGTTTCTTTGTATGACAAGGAGTTAAGTTCCCTGGTGAGAAAAGTAAGTATTTAAAAACTGAAACTAATATCAAGGTACATCTAAAAATGCCAACTCCACGAACAAAAGGTATATGACATAAATTGTATACTTTAACGAGAAGTACATTTTTGTGAAGCAACATTTTTCGCTCTCTTACGGTTTACTGGTTATGCAAAATAACAAAATTCATTCAGAATAAAGAGCCTATGAGAGGCTATTCCCTGAAAATTTAATTTCCATTTTATTTTTCATTTATATATCTTTAATGTATGGTATTTAAATCAAAATCGTAAGAGCCATATTTGAGAAGTTCAAAATATTCGAAATTTTTACCATGTAAAGGGTAGTTTTGGTCGTCTCCTTAGCGTGGTGGTAGCGCAGCTGCTTACCAAGCGGGAGACCTGGGTTCGATCCCCAGTACCGGCGTGGGGATTTTTCCCCCGCTGGGAGACCTGACCCGTTATGCACTCAGCCTCGTAAGGTCTCTGGGGGCGGGGTCAATTGAGGAGCTACTTGATGGAGAAGTAGCGGCTCCAGGTCATGAGGACCGCATTAACCGGCCGGGAGGGACTCGAGGCGCTGACCACGTCTCACCCTCCAATACTGCACCCCATCCATGACGTCTGTAGTGGACCGAGATGGGGGAAGCAGCGGCCGGGCGGTAGGCCAAGGTTCCCCGTGAGCTGTCGTGCCAAGGAGTTAAAGGGTAGTTTTGGGTGGGAGCATTTTCCTGTATTCAAATTTAGTAGTTAAGCCGACTTTTCTTTTTTGAGTTATCGTATTCACAGACACATACGGACACACACGGACCTTTTTCTAAAAGTGCATTTACGGTGAACTCTCGGTAACGAACTTTTGGGTGGATTACCTCCTATATCTAGGTACAGGTAGAGTAATTAAGCATTCTTTCACTATTATCTCCTTTAGTATTTATGGAAGCTTAAAGGTCAAACATAGTGGGTTTATATATTTCATGTCTGGTGGGAAACAACCATTATGATTATTCCCGGAGCTATAGTTAACATTCATTTACATTGCAAACTTAGCTTTTTCTCAAGAGCGTTCGAAACAACCCTTAAGGGCAGTTGTTTTCGAAACAAACTGGTTTTCTCTCTTTTCCAGATGACAAGACAAATAACTCCAGAAATTAAAGTAAAATGACTGCATAACACCCCGTTTTAAGAGTACCCATAACTGAACTTTCTGAACCATGTTGTTTTTATCCAAATGTGTTAATAAGTTTGTCACAAGCTGCCCATTGATGATGGAAGGTACTGAACATAAATACCAAGTTTAGTATTTACCCGAATTTACGTTTTTGAGCTATGCTGCCCACAGACACACACATGCACACATACACATACACACCGACGTGTTTCTAAAATGTTTTTCTCTTGGATTCAGGATTTCCAGTGAAATCTTGGCATCGAATTTGGAGGTGAAATACAATTCCTTTTCTATTCATTGTGTACACTGTACATACGTGCTAAAGAAAATAAAAATAATTGATCTTTTGGACCTTCAGCCGCCATTTTACTTTAAGGTACTAAATGTCAAAACTTAATAATAATAATAATAATAATAATAATAATAATGATAATAATAATAAATATAATACTACTACTAATGATAATGATAATAATAATGATAGTAATAATGATAGTAATAATAATAATAATAATAATAATAATAATAATAATAATAATAATAATAATAATAATAATAATGTCTTAGCTCTTGAAATTGGGGATGCTGGAAATGTCGGCAACACCTTATGACGTATGGTACTACCGACACAAAGATTGTCAATTCGTAACACTGTTTTATTAATTCGAACGCACCGCAGCACCCGACAGAGCGTTCGCTATCGGGCCATTGTAGCTGTCGGTGAAGGTATTAGTATGCTTGGCAAGGTTTTAAGGTGCCGGAAATCCGGGATTGCGCCTCATAAAATCTTTGGTTTCATCACTTCCTGCCAAGTCTATACCTATCACAGCTGCATGCAATTAATGGAATACGAATTTAGCATGTGAAAACAAGTACAGGAAAAACGTTATGTATTTTTATATCTCCACAGGGACGCCGCCGTTCTGGCCACAAAGTTGGCTTGTTCGCCTCAGCATTTTTTATCTCATACTGAAACGTACTTCAGTCAAGAGGATGTAACCCAGAAAGAGAAAAGTCGAAGCTGGTGTTTAATTATCTTATAAGTGAAAAGTTTCATTACTTTTACTAGTCATAGCTCCTTCATAGTAAATTACACATTTGTCACCTTTCGTGTTTATCTGCGATCATACTTTACATATACAGGGTGCGAGATGAATGTGTGCAAATATTTGTATTAGCGTTTGAGGACGATTCGACTATTCAGAATTTTAATTTTTTTTTTTATTTTCTCATGTTCGTGAAGAAATTTTTATGGTGCTTTAATGGCGGCTATTATTCCCTAACTCAAACGCTCGGTGATTGTTTACGTAACAAGTCCTACATTTGACCCCTCTTCTACACTTTGCCCTGTGGTGTGATGCGAGGGAAAAATATCGACCGCACTGAAACTTCAACCTACGTAAACATACGTTTTTGTTTTCTTAGAAAACTATCTGATTAGGATTCACAGTGCATTCAAGGTTCAACTAAAATATATTGAGCACAATGACATTATTATGCTTTGAACTAAATTTGGTTTAGTGAACAAATGCATAGCTCAAACCAATATGCAAGGCGAAAAATTAAAATTAAATCTCAAAACTTAAAAAAAAAAAATCTTCTTCTTCTCCATCAAGCATTAAGCCTCTCCTCCAAATGTTTAGTTCATTAATTTATCTATCGTTTCCTGGGTATTCAAATATTTCGTTTTCCTTTGGGTGTTAACGTTCCTTATTCAGCTCTATACGTGTTCTAATCACTTTTGTCTGTTATGATCTATTTATTCATTTAGATTAAATATCCTTAATTGATTTCTTATGCCATCATTCTTGATTCTATTTCTTCTGGTGACTCCTAAAACGGTTCTTAAAAATCTCATTTCCGCTGCCTGTAATCTACTTCAAATTGGGAATTAAGAGATCCCTTGATACACTCCAGTGAACGTTTGCCTTTTGGGAAATTGATTCCTCAGTCGCGGCGTAAATTTAATGAATTTCGACTACTGCAGCATATGTAAAGGCATTCATTGCGTAAGAGAAGGTTTGCATCTGAATAGGTCCCTCAATTCCTCACTATGAGTCATATGAATGCAGGTCGGCGACACAGGAGCTGTCAATTCCTGATGTAAGTAAAATAGGAGAAAAATAGGAGAGCCTTCAAAATTCAATATAACCTGAAAATCGTGCTTCATTTATCGCAATGCTCTTAGTGTGCGGACAAAATAAGATACACTTATGTGTTGTGCTCATTGTTCTCTATTAAATATCACATAATTTGTACTTATTCATCTTCCAGCCTGTATATGCGATAGGGTCACTGGAAGAGGGTTGCGGCTTTCTCAGCATCTCCAGATGTTCAGGAGAGAATATTAAGCCTCTTCATTTATCATGTTATACTTTTTTTATTTTTGTGTGCTGGTACAAACTAGACAGTAAAAACGTAACGTTACGTAGTCGGCTTACCATTCCCATATGTAAGACTGACCCCCCCCCTAGGTTTTACAAGCGGTTACCTAGAAGTCAGAAGCCTGTCGGGGAACAAACGATTTGTAACCACAGAATAAGGAAACTGGAACGAGTAGTCAGCCCGTACCCAGGCATAAGCTTGAGCAAGTGGAAGATATAAAATTGCAACGAAATGGATGATAGGAAAGGTGATAATGGAGCAATTGGTAGAATGAGTGGCGGGGGAAACCGGAAGACCCGGAGAAAACCACCCAAACGCCGTTTCGACCGCCATAAATTCCACATCCGATGCTTGTGATCGAACCCAGGTCGCCTAGGTGGGAGACGGGTGGTTTAACTACTCTGGCAAGGCACCACCTAGACTTTGAATACATAAAATAAATCCCTGGTGCAAGCAAAATAATAATTTTTTTGGGCATAGATTGTCGCGTTTCGTTCGCGATCAGTTCACTAGGAATATAATTTACAAATATAAAATTCATTTATGATTGTTACTTGTCAAAACATTTAGCAACCCAAATAAAAACAATAATTCAAATTTCAATCTCTGGATTAAGTTTTGAAAATGGTCAATATTTTGAATTATCCTTTACAATATACAAAACCTATACACTTAATATTACCGTTTGGAACATAAATATGGACTCAACTTTTTAAAAATATAAAAACTTTTTTGTTTGTTAATTTCATATTATACTGTCATTTAATAATAAAAGTGTTTGTAGCTATTTTATATCATAAATACATATATGGATTTATTTCTACACTATTAGGTTATTTTAAGAGTAAAAAGCAAAACACATTAAACCCCGTTATCATCCATGGATGACCGCATCGGTTATTTTATGTGTGCCCTCCCCGTCCTTTACCACAGTCGCTCACATTTGGCTACTGTCACTTGTATTCAAACTCATGACGAACTCCTGGTTTTCAATATAATCCATTTCTTTACGCTTTAACGATCATGGTTATTCAAGTCGTTTACATTGAGGTGTCTGTGATATGGATATCCAAACCGGTTAAAAAATTAGAAGAAGAGAAGCATATCTAAGAAAATTTGTCTTCCAGTAATGAGAGGATTAAATATAATGTGTTTTAGTAATAATATAGAAGAAAATATTGTGATTTTAATATGTGCTAAGATATTCTATCTGGGATATGCGTTCTGTGTTTATGATGCCGATCTCGGTCGCTCAATTGGTTAGGCGCTGGCTTTCTAATTCCAAGAACGCGGGTCCAAATCCGGCCTAGACAGATGGTTTTAAGGTCAGCCCCATGTCAGTAGGATTATTGGCATGTAAAAGAACTCTTGCGGGACGAAATTGCGGCGCAGATATGATCCTAGCAATTGACGCGTCAGCAAACAAGCTGGCTCAGCTTTAGTCTTTCATTTTAAGTATTTTTAGTGTTTGCTATCCATTCAGAGTGTTTTACTGTTTTAATGGCTTTATACAGACATTTTAACTTTCTATATACGTTCTATGTACGCAGTGTATAGAGAAGCTATTGTATTGTATCCCAATCAAAAATTCGATACCAAGATTTCACTGGATATATAGGTAATACCTGTGTTAATGAACTACACCGAAATAATTTGCGATATTGTGCATGTGACTGATATAAGTAATTTCAGATCGGCAGTGCATGGTCCCCGGATAAACATAACGCAGATACATAGCGTTAAACGTATGGGTATCAGTAGCTGATAAGTCGATGTTAAAGCAAAGCAGGTTGAAAAACTGGCTTAGAATGTCTTTAAAACTGCTGCCCGAGTATAGAAATATCGGTTTTTAGCAGCTCGTTAATAGCGTTCTCAAGATTTAATGTCGCAAAAATCGGTAACATCTCGAATTAATCACTTGACAGTGCGACACTGAGCATTCATTAACTACGTTCTTGAGTTATATAGCCTACTCTGGAGGCGTTTTTTTAACTGCTCTGGTGGAAGCAGCTATCCCAAAGGTCATGAGTTTGATTCCTGTCATGGAGTAAATTTTTTTATTATTTTTTTTTTTCATTCCAGACGAAGTGAGGCGATACGTGGCGTACTGGCATTTCAGAAATTTATAGCCGTTACTTCGAAATTTCAAAAAACACTCCATAGGTCTCCTATTTCAAATTACTTATTTAAGTAATCTACATATTCTATGAAAACATTAACATTCTGTGTGTATATACGCTATATGGTTTGAGAGCGTGTAAATCCCACCCCTCTCCAAAAAAAGAGTTTTTAAAAAAAGGCCAGTTGCAGTTTGACTGTCTGTATATGTGTCAGTGTCTACGGTGCGTGTGTGTGTGAGTCTGTGGACAGCATAGTTCAAAAACGAAAAAGACCGGTGAATACCAAACTTGATACTTAAGTTAAATTTCTCCCAAGGTTGCGACAACTATTTCGAGGAAAATCTCCCTCCCCCCAGAACTACCTTTTATATGAAACAATTTCAATAATGTTGATTTTCTCAAAAATAGCCCTAACGTTTTTGATTAATATTGTTTATATCATAGGTATTTACATGTCAAATAAAATATATATCTTGAATTTTCTGGGAAGAGTCTCTGAATACCTCTTCATTCTAAATGAGTTTTGCTGAATTTTGCGTAACTGGTAAACCATAAGAGATAGACGAAAACTTACAGCACAAAACATTTACATCTGGTTAAAACACGCAATTTATATCTATACATTGTTTCCGAGGGGTTGACCATTTCCAAGATATTACTTGGTATTGGTTTCAGTTTTAAAATACTTAAAACATTTTTTTTTCATACGCGAGTTTGTCAGCTGCTATCCATGCAAAGAGACAAATTTCAATCACACAATAATCAGCTTTCAAAAGATTTGATGCCCCTTTAGCCTACTGCATACCAGATTTTCCTTTCTACCTACAAGGAATTAAGTAATGCGTTTCTGCTAATGTTTATGTCCATTAACACATAAAAAAATAAGCTTTTTAATAATAATTTATTTTTGACAGGTGCATTGGCAACTGTAGTGCATGTTTGTTTAATTCAGCAATCACAGAAGGCAGAGTTGGACAAAAATGTGAACGAAATATTCAACATGAGGCAAATGGACTTTAGTTGACTTTGTATGAAACAAGCTAAATATAGTAATAGAGGAGAAAGTTAATCAATGTTTGAACGAAATAAAACGACCACAATAAATGTAACAAGACAAAATAGTAACACAAACAACGGGGAGAACCACCACTATAACGATCAGAGAGAACCACAAAGGAAAACAGAACACGCACGAAGAAACAAAAGGGTGAGCATCGGGACAAGAGTAGAAGAAAAAAATGATCTTAAACGGGAATCACTAACTAGTTGCCCTTTGAGTAAAGCAAAGAGAGCAAATTTTCTCGCTACTCCTGCGAATCGCCTATTCTGCACTGTGCGATCAACTGCACAGAAAGAAAGAACAGATAATTCCTTCAGCTGTTGTGTCAGTATGCAACAGTTTGCGTTTGAAATGCGTAATCCACATTTTATAGGATACTCCATTGCAGATCTTTATAAAAGTAGGTTGATATATAATTCAGAGTTTATTATTTTAAATGGCTATTGAGTTTTTGCTATTTTTTGGAGGAAGAATATTACATTTAATTATTTTTAATCCCTTACTTTATTTATTTTATTATAGTTTTCTTTATAATAATCCCTATTATAACTGATTTTGATAATTGATTTATATTAATAGCATTAAGGTGAAGGCCAATTTTCCTATCAGTAAAGTATCATAGAATAAGATAAATATAAAAAGTTCAATAAATGAACTTATTGATCCTATTGTTGAAACAAATTGGTAGAACAATTGCTCTACTATTCGCTTGCATTAGTATTTATACTTCGGAAATTAACATATACATTTTTCTTCTTATTTATAAACGCATTTATTTAGCTTTCAAGTCGGACCAAATTTGCCATCAAATGAAGTGAATCATTTCGATATAACACAAACACAGATACAGATACACACCACAAATACTCATGCTCGCTAAAGCGTCTCGCTTTGGTGTTTCGCAGCGCAGGGGATCGTGGGTGCGAGTTCCGCCTTGGGCAGGGGTGTTACATGTTTGTGTATGTGTGTGTAAAAGGTAAAACAGAAATTCAGTAATCAAACAGTAATCAAAGTAAACAAATTAGGTAAATAAAAAGTAGGGTATACAGCGCCGGAGTCCCGATCAGACTCCGGAGTTGTATTTTAAATTAAAAAAAGAAGAAAAAAAAAAAGGTGGGGCTCAAACTTCAATAAGGGAAATAAGAGAATCCAATAGGCTAAAGTGGTAGTTAAATATTTTAAAATCTGGTTGCCAAGTGGATGAAATCCGTTTCTTTCTATTGCAAGGAGTTGACAAATTCCCATACGTGAAAAGTTTTAAATATTTTAGAACTGAAACCTATAATACGTAATATCTCAATAATGAACAAATTCATGAAAAAATGTACTGAAAAACTATGTGCTTTAACGAGATCTATATGTTTTGTATAGTATCTCTTACGGTTTATGAGCTATGCAACATTTAGCAAAATTCACCCATAATAAAGAGCTCTTCAGAGGCTATTCCCAGAAAATTCGGATATACATTTTATGTGCAATGTAAATATTTTAATATGTGGTATTTTAATCAAAATCGTTGGAGTCCTTTTTGAGAAAATACAAATTTCGAAATTTTTCCATATAAAGGGCAGTTGTGGGATGGGCGGATTTCCTTGAAAATCTTCGTGTCGTATCCTTTGAGCATTTTTAGATACAAAGTTTGGTACTTAACGGTCTTTTAGGTTTTTATCTTTGCTGCCCACAGACACACAAACGGACCTGTTTCTAAAAATGTTTTTGTTGGAATGAGGGACCTCAAATCTCGGCAGCAAATGTTTGGGTGGAAAACAATACCTTCTCTATACACTATGTACATAATATGTGTGGGGAAAGTAAATTAATAACAATTATTATAGTGTTAACATAATAAAACAATAAGGTTCTTAACTTGGATAATACCATTATAGTCGGATTATATCGCCTATAATATGAGACTTAATTTGTAAGAAAAAAGGTTTCACATTTATAGCAGTGAATATGAGCAGATAATCTGATAACTAATTGGGATAGAACACAAGAAAAGTTATTTTCCTTGGTAATTTTGCACTCACTTGCACGACACGGCAAATAGAATGTTCTAAGCACAGAACTTTGACGAAAACTAAACACTATTCTGCCACTTTCTATAAATAAGAAAGATTCCTATTAGACAGATATAAATGCAGGAGTCGATGGCTTGCATCTTGGATCGCCTTCTGTTCCCAACATTATAAACTGAGTCACTATACAAGGAAGAGGGTCAAACCTTGCTGTCACGTATTAACCCATTGCATGCGCGGAATAAGCCTATTTGCTGCGGATGATACTTTATCTAGGACCTAGGTAACCTAAAGAAAAATCCTGATGTGAAGAAGGGAAATTAGGGAAATCACTAGACTAAAGCGATAGTCAAGTATTTTAAAGCAATTGCCATGCACTTGAAATCCGTTTCTTTGCATTACCAAAAATTTAAAAATTCCAATATGATAAAAGTTTAAGTATTTTTAAACTAAAACTAATAATAGGGATATCCAAAAATGGGAAATGCCACAAAAGGTGTGTGTATATGACATAAATTATGTGTTCTAACGGCATCTATGATTTTTGTGCAGTAACTCTCGTAAAACTATATTTAACCTGTCCAATTATTGAATATTGAATATCTTTTATTCTGAACTCTGAAAAACAATTAGAATTGTGTATTTAGAAACAAACGCTTTTCTAACACTGTCTAATGGACTACACAGAAATAATTTGCGACATTGTGCACGTATCTGATATAAGTGATTTGAGATCGGCGATGCATGGTCCCCGGATAAACATAGTGTTAAACGTGTGGGTATCAGGTGCTGATAAGTCGGTGTTAAAGCAAAACAGATTGAAAAAATGGCCTAGCATGTGTTTAAAACTGCTGCCCAAGTATAGAAATATCGATTTTTAGCAGCTCGTTACTAGCGTTCTCAAGATTTAATGTCGCAAAAATGTGTAAAATCTCAAACTAATCACTTGACAGTGCGACACTGAGCATTCATTAACTACGTTCTTGAGCTAGCCTACTCTGGAGGCGTGTTTCCAACTGCTCTAGTGGCTTAATGCGTAACGCGGGAAGCTGCTATCCCAAAGGTTACGAGTAAATGTTTTTTATTATTATTTTTTTCATTCCAGACGAAGTGCCGCGATACGTGAACGAGACCCAAACTCGGAAACTATCTTTCACTTGAAAGCCAGTTTCTTAACCACTACGCTAGAGAGGTACGCTTAATATGTCCCTTCGTTTTTCGTGTTATGCTCTCGAATGGTTGATAAATTAGCCAGTGGCGCACTGACTCTTCAGAAACTTACAGCCGTTACTTCTAAATTTCGATAAACGGACCATAAGTCTCCTATTTCAAATTACTTATTTAGGTAATCTGCATATTCTGTAAAATATTTCGGTATAGTTCATTAACGCCCTGTATATATAATCGTTATGTAGGATGTTAATACTCAAAATATTTTGGTAGTCTAAGATATTACGAGTATTAATATCCTACTTAACGATTTATTATCATAACCAAGATTCAGCAGTTACATTATATACTGATAGCCGTTGCGATGGGAGCTAAATCGACCCACGTCTTCCCTCTTGAGTCCGCTTTAGAAGAGTCCCTCGAAGGTATATCCAGAACCGTTAAGCTGCCTCTTACGCGCGGAACTGGAGAGAACTGTAACCACAACTTCTTTTCGCCGCCCAACTTGGCGTGCAACGTTCAAACCTATTCGACTCTCTCAGGATTTTAAGGTTTTACAACTGCCATAACTGACTCCCAATAATGTAATGATACCAATATTACCCTCAATAATAATATGTTTATGCTAACTAACCCCCATATGCTATAATACTGCTTATATAATATCATTTTAGGAGCATCAGTGTTCAGTAAGAGTCACTCAAATGTAATTTGTTAGATATCAGTCCATAATCATACCGCAGTTTTGTCAACAAAGGCGCCTGTCGATCACTCCAAGCAACAGGCGCCATTCGCCCAGGGCTTCTAAAACGCCATTGAGTATCACATCTGCCACTGAGCTATACAGTCGCTTGCATAGTGCAGATAATGAAATGAACCGAACCGAAAAAACACTGTTATACAATTTTTTTTCTTATCTATATTACTTATATCTTCTAATTGAATTAGGTTTCTGATGAGCAATTCTACAAAATCAGTATGGAGCTATGAAGATATTAGAGCATTGGAATACTATACACGACCTTAAGAAGGAATTGAAAGACGCGGAAGAGAGTAGCAGAAGTGCATAGGTCACCCTCCGCAAATTATTAACAGGTGCATATGGACAGAGAAACACACTTAAAGTTAATCAAAATTTTACACTTTATAACATGATACTCTTAAAAATACATGGCTTACAAAGGAAAAGAATATATCTACCTTGCATTCGACGTCCCGAATTCAAATTTCGGTTAGGATATATTACTCAGATAAGATGTTTTCGTAGTTTCCCCTTATCCTGAGAAAATTAATGTTCAATGCCATAGCCGGGATTTGAACGACGGATTTCCCGGATGTTGCCATGGTATCTCAGTGGCATGGTAACTGGCTAGAGATCGGGAGATCCGTAGTTCAAATCCCGGCTTTGGCATTGAATTTTTCAGTCTGACTCTACCTATCCTTTCATCTGTTTTATTCATCGTCCAATATGACCTACCATAAATGAAAAGGAAAAAAGAAACAAACTATGTTATGACTGCTATCACCGATGCCACAACGAAGTTTGTTCTGCAGTAATGTGTGGGGCTCGCATTCGGGAGGTTCTGGGTTCGATTGCCGTTGATCGTTCACTGTGAGCTGGAGATTTTCATGATTTTCCGTGGTTGATAGTAAACTACTATGGTGATTTTCTTATCAATCACGATTTCCTTTTATTCCATTTATAATTAATTGTTTTTCAGATTTCATGTGTGATCGAACTGGGTGCTCATTCAATGAACGAATATTTATTACCTGTGGAAATTAAAGAGCTGATTGGAGTGTTGAAAACTCCAGTAATGAGACGAGTTTTTGAGACAGGAACTTGAGGGACTTCCGCACGTGGCTTGTCTTGTCTTCCAATTGTGTGGCTTGCCTGCCTTCGACCAGTCGCTTCCGGTATTTCCCTCATTTCATCGCTTCTAGACTACCCTTCCTACTGGGCTATTGCGACTAGATACCTACTTCTAGAAGGGGGTAAGTAGGTCGCAGTGCATGACGAGTCATCCTCCGCTGTGCACACTATGAGCTCCATCTTGGGTTCGCACTAAAGGAGCAGCGAATTACTCGTTTCCCACAGGGTTCCTCCTAAAATATGCAATGCAGTGGGAATTAAGGTCAACTATCATCTCGGCTGAATCAACTGTTGGAATGAACCGACAGGAAGATCAATTGTTGTGCTGTGACTTTTGCTCAGTGATAGAAACTCAGACGAGTCAAGTTGGAGCATTCTAAGTTACATGAAATGCATCGAATAATGCTATTATATGTGTAATAGTTACGTAGCCCGCAATTCTAATTGCAACCTTTGGCTTCATCAAATGTTTGTAACACTTTTATAATACCTACCTTCATTTATATATTAAATACTTGGTTGTATGAAAACACATCCAGTAATATACCTTTGGGATAAATAAGTTAAAACTTAGAAAGACATTTATGTTTTTTTCCGAAATTTAAGATACTGAAAGCTACAATTTCTCCAGATTAAAATCAGCTAATTTTATAGATTGATGAGCTAACTTCTCCAGAGTATAATGCTATTAAAACTGCACGTTTGCTATCCAATGACATCTGAACTCGCTCTATCGTTTACCCTCAGAGGGGTAATTCCCTTAATTTCCATATTTAATGAGATGTTTGTAGTGTAGACTCCCTAATTCTTGGACCCGGGGAAGTAAGCCATTTTTGCCACGACTGCAGTCGTCTGTTTCCCCAGTCTATCGAAACAATTACTATAGAGTAATCAAATCATCATTAACGGGGAGTAGACAGATATTTTATGAAGAGTTTTTAGGTCAAAATAAATAACGTATAAAAATGTTTGTAACTGTTACAAATCAGCCTTTTCTATTCGGAGAACTATGCTCATCCAAAAAATGTGCACTCTAAAATGTATATCTTCCTGCACGTTTATGGGTTGTTTATTCCTATTTTATGAATGCCTACCTATAAGTAATGTGTTGTTCGCGAGAATGGGATCCCCGGCGCCGGCTACATGACGTATATTTGTGAGGGCTATTTTTACAGAACGACCGCTCGCATTTTTCAGAATCGTGTCAGATGGGAATCGTCGTAACAAACCACATGTGCTATAGACCTCGTTGTTGATGTTATCATCACAGAGTCTTGCATACTCCGTAAACTTTCATTTAGGCCTTTAAAACTCATCATCATTTTATTAGTGTTTTTCCTTTGTAAAGTGATTATTTTCCTACTCTTTAAGCACATATTTATTAATTTCCTACTATACCTACACCTAATTTAGGTTCCATCAGTTTAATCATGTTCTTAATTTAATGCCTTTTTTTTGCTTAGTTATTTCAGAAGTGAGTACACACATATTTTTACTTTCTCTACAGATACTATGTACATAGTGTATAATTCGATACCGAGATTTCAGAGGAAATAGACGTTTTAGGGTCCCCTGTATCCAAAAAAGTTTTTAAAAAAAGGTTCATGTGTGTGTGTCTGTATGTTCGTGAACACGACAACTCAAAATCGAAGTCAGTAAAATACCAAATTAGATATTTAAGTTTAGTATCTTTCAGGAATGCGACAAAAATTTGTTGAGAAAAATCCCTCCACCTCAATCTACCCTTTAAATGGAAAAAAATCGAAAATTGTTATTTTCTCAAAAATGTCTCTAACGATTTTGATTACAATAGCGTATATTAAATACATTTATATGGCAAATAAAATGTATATCTTGGATTTCTGGAAAAAACCTCTATAGACCTCTTTATTCTGCATGAATTTTGCGTAAAGATATAGACAAAAACTTACTACACAAAATATGTAGATCTTGTTGAAACACACAATTTATGTTATATACATTTTTTTCATGGAACTGATCATTTTTGGGATATTCTTGTTATTGCTTTCAGTTTTGAAACACGGAAAGTTGTAAATATGCATAGAAATGGATTTCAACCATATGGCAAAAAGCTTTTTGACTATCGTTTTAGCCTAGTGTATTTACTTATTTTTTTCTACTTACAAGGAAGCAAGGGATTAAGACAATTTCTGCTAATGTTTATCTCGATCACCTTAAAGTAGATACAAGAAAATGCTTTTTAACAATCATTTGTTACAGCGAAGTAGAGGAAGTAATATGAATGGAACACATCAGGTTTTTTTTCTAAAGTTATGTTCATAAGGAAAATCTCACCATGGTTTTAGGGTGACTATTATTCCTTATCTTCCTTATCTTGACCTGTTAGCTCTTCCCTACCCTCTGCGCTTTACCCTACAGGACTAAGGTGGTTGGTGCATGTAAACACATCAGAGATATAGTTCAGGCCGTTCAAAACACATTAGACAATATTATTAGTAAACAGACAAAATGAGATACGCTTATGTATTATACGCATTGTTCTCTAAAAAAATATCAATTTATTTTCACTTATTCACCTTCCAATCTGTAGACATAGGTATACATAACCTTTTCAGTATTTACAGAGACGGTTGTGGTGTACAACAAAAAGAAAAATCTGATGTATTCCATTCACTTCCTCAACCTGCTCTGCAAACAGCTGTTCTTACAAAAAATTATTATTCTCTTTGAATCACGCTAATCGAGATAATCATTAGCAGAAATTCTCTTATTACTTACTTCCTTGTGTATAAAAGAAATAGGGGAATACAGTAGACTACATTGATGGTTAACAATTTAAAAATATGAAATAAACTTTGAAATTCAGTTCTCTCTTCAAATAAAACGACATCGTGTTAAAGAAAAGTGTATTTTAAAATTGAAACCAATAACAAGGAACACCTCGAGTGTTGTTGACTCTGGAATATTATGTAAAAATCATTAAGAATAAAGAGGACTTCAGAGTCTATTCTCCGAAATTCAAGATAAACATTTTATTCGTCATGTAATTATCTTTAATATACGATATTTTAATTAATAGAAATCAAAACTTTCGAATTTTTTTCCACATAAAGGGTAGTTTAGTTGTTTTAAAGTCTTCTGTCTCACCCTTGGAAGTGGAAGATGCTGAACTTAAATAACAAGTTCAGAATTTAACAGACTTTTCGTTTTTTAGTTATCGTACTCACAGACACACATACACGTTTTTTTAAATACAGTTTTTTAATCAGGGGCTTCTAAAACGCATATTTACAATGAAATCTCTATATTGAATTTTGGGTAGAATGCAATACCTTCACTCTATGTTCTATGTACGAAGTAGAGAAAATAAAAACAAAAAACATTATGCTATGTTCCAATAAACATTAATCGTAAACTTAATTTCTACCTCTGAGTCATGGTCTACTACACTATTATCAATATTTCACATGTATTTAATCTTCTCTTCACAAGATGTGCTCGATGTGGCCATCATCCATTGCAAATAGCCTTCCATCCTACGTCTCATTCAATCACGTGTTCTTTAGAACACCTATGGTTTTTTTTTTTTTTTTTTTTTTTTTTTTTGTAGTTTAACGTCTTTTACCCTGGTTGGTCATACCGAACGATGAATGAAATTGATGAAACGATGCTCAAATGATTTTGGGGTCCATGGAGCTTAGAGTTACTCTACATTCGTCTTCTCAGGATATGGGATAACCCCGAAAAAAGAACCTTATCCGGGTAACTCACCGTAAGTGAGATTCGAACTCACGACCTTTTGAATGTGAAGCAGACATGCTACCACCACACTACCCAAGCGGGCCTATGGTTGTTGTCGGAGTGCATTCCAGGTATTGAACACCTATGCTTATAGTGTATGTACATCATTTATATGAACTTCGCACGCCATGGTTTTTAAATGTCTTCAAAGCTAAAGGTTTAAAAGTTAAGATCAGAATAACGCGAAGGCCGAAGTATTGGCGCTCCCCGACCATTCCATCGCTCATGATGCATATCATTAATATGAAGTTCGCACACCATTTTTTTTTAAATGTCTTCAAAGCTAAAGGTTTAAAAAGATCAGAATAACGTGAAGGCCGAAGTATTGACGTTCCCCGACCAAACCATCGCTCATGAAAGATTGTGCTAGATGTCTCCTAACCCTATGATGAAAATGGATGAATGCGCTGCATCGTAACAAACCTCTAGATCAATTTATTCGCATTCATTTCGTGCCAAAGTACAAATACTGATTTGCTCCTCTTGCAAAATAAAACCATAACTCAGAAGGCATTAGGTTTACGATCAATGTTTATAAGAACTGATATTTACCTTTTCTAGAACTATATACAACATACACAGTAGGTAGAGGAGGTATTGTATTCCACTCAAAATTCGATCCCGCCTTTCACCAGAAATATATGTTTTGAGGTCCCCCCAAACCCAAAACGTATTTTTAATAAAATGCCAGTATATGTGTGTGTCTGTGTGTATCTGTGGACAACATAACTCAAAAACGAAAAGCTCGTTAAATATAAAACTTGGTGTTTAACAATTCGGAACGAAGATTTTAAAGAAAATACCCTCACTGCAAACTACCCTTAAATGGAAAATTTTCAAACACTTTTTTTTTTCTTTGAATAAAATACCGTATGTTACAGATCTGTATATGACATATAAAATGTAGATTCCAAATTTTCTGGGAATAATCTCTTAAGGCCTGGACGCTTTTGTATAACTTTTGTATAATTGTTTACCTACTGCACAAAAACATAGACCTCGTTAAAACACACGGTTTATGTCATATACATTTGATGAGATATTCCAGCTGTAGATTTTAGTTTTAAGCTAATTCAAAATTTCTCAAACGGTAAGACATCTTTCTTTTCGTCTCTCTTGTTTGACTCCAAACAATCAAAGAGAACGGGATTTCAGTTGTTTCACATTGCGACCGACTTTTAAAACTTTGACTATCGCTTTAGCCTAGTGCATTCCCTTATTTTCCTTCTATCTACAAAAAAGCAAGTAAGTGTAATGGTAATGTTTATCTCGATTAGTAAGACGTAGATAATGTTTTTCTCGATTAATATGAGAAAAGAATAATATGATGTAAGAAAGCTTGATTGTGGAATAGCTTGAGTAGGTCATGCGAATGGAACACACAAGATACTATCTCCTCTGTATATATTGAACTTTTTTTCGGACACCATATGCATATATGTGCCTTTCGCGATCCTATTTTTCGGTTCTGATGTGTTACTTTCTCTACACGTACTATGTTCAAACTGTAAAGCGAAGATATCAAAAAATTCAATATCTAGATTTCACCAGAAATACGAGTACAAGAGCTGAGACCTCCTGAATAAAAAAAAATCTGATGTGTTCCATTCATATGACTTTCTCTGCAACAAATTATGGCTAAAAATCTTATTCTTCTATTTACTTCATGCTAATGGAGAAAAAATAACAGAAATGGTTTTATTACTTGCTTCCTTGTAAGTAGAATGGAAATAAGGGTGTACCATACACTAAAGCGATAGTTAAATCTTTTAAAAGCTAGTTGTTATGTGATTGAAGATCCTAGTTTGTATGGTCAAAGTTAACAAATTCCTGTATGAGAAAAGTATAAGTATTTTAAAACTGAAACCAATAACAAGGAATATCTCAAAACTGTCAAATCCACGAAAAATATATATGACATTATATTTGTGTATTTAAAAGAGCCCAATATATTTTATTAAGTAAGTTTTTGTCTATCTCATTTGGTTTACCAATTATATGAAATTCCGCAACATTTATCCAGAATAAAGATGTCTTCAGAGACTATTTCCAGAAAATCAAAGATATAGATATTATTTGTCAGGTAAATATACTACTTAATATACAACAATTTAGCAATAATCGTTAGAGCCACTTATCAGAAAATCAAAATTTTAAAGGGTTATTGGGGGTCCGGAATTCACTTGAAAACCTTCGTGTCGCATCCTTGGAAATAGTGAATCTAATAATATTAATATTAGTATGGTATTTAACGAAATTTTCGTTTTGAGCTATGCTGCCCACAGACACACATATAGAAGTCAAACACGGAAAGTCAGATTAACTTCAAACTTGGCGTTTAAGTTTGGTATCTCCCAAGGATGTGGCACGAAGACATTTTTTTTTAACAAAAAATCGCTATCACAAATTACCTTTTACATGGAAGATTTTCTAAAAATTTTGATTTTCTCAAAAATGGTTCTAACCTTTTGTTTAGAATATCGTATAAAATGGATAATTACAGGACAAATAATATGTATATGTTGAATTTTTTGGTAATAATCTTTGGAGACCTCTTTATTCTGGATGAATTTTGCTGAATTTTGCATAAATGCAGATCTCGTTAATACACTTAATTTATGTCATATACGATTTTTGTGTAGAGCTTACTGTTTCTGAGTATTCCTTGTTAGTGGTTTCAGCTTTAAAATTCTAATAATTTTCTCATACCGGAATTGGTCAACTCCTAGCCGTACAAACAATGGAATTTCAATGACATAGCAACCAGCTTTTAAAATATTTGGCTATCGCTTTAAGCAATGGTACCCCTTATTTCCCTTCTCCTTACAAGGAAGCAAGTAATTAGTCTATTTCTGCTAATCTTATCTTGATTAGCGCGAAGTAGATATTTTATCAGAATTGTAGAGAAGGACATGTGAATAGAACATATCAGATGTTTTCTACCTTGTGACGGCATTTGTGTGCTCTGAGATGTTCTGCCCAATTTGTATGCATTTTGTCCACAAATTTCGTGGATAAGTCTGTTGAGTAGTCTTTGGCACATGTCCTGCCTGTCTTCCTGAAGGATGATGGGAGTCACGTAAACATTGAGCAACGCTAGCAGACTAATTGCCAGGTGAAAACGACACAGAGCAAATGTATGGTCCCAATCGGATTGAAAGCATTTTGCATAAAGCAGCTGATGCCCAAACTTAAGCAAAAAACCGAGTGCAGATTTACCTCCACCCATTATTCGCGGAACTATGACACCTTCATGCACTCATACAGCCACAAACAAACTTCTCTAATATTTGGTTACCTTGGAACATGCCATCGCGATTAGCTTGAGTGAGTGAAAGGGAAATGTTCCATACATGTTCATGGATGACTAAAAATACAAAACGAAGGACGCGACAATGAAGCTCGAAGAGAAGCGCTTAGCTTTGCTTGGATAGAGCAAAATAGCCAACTATTAATTTTGTTTTCAGATGGACTAATGAGAAACAAAAGCCGACTTGTGATATCTACAGTCACTTCTTCACCTTCGGTATAACCATAGAGGAATAACTATGTAGGACGGTATTAAGATAGTACTTCTAATTTGAAGTAATTAATAGATAAACATTGTCATCATACTTGAGATCATGAAGACAACAGGTGGATATATATAGTCGTAATAATGATACTGTGAAGCAAACCAGTGCTTTAAAACATTATTTTAATCTATTTTGGGCTACATTTGACTAAATTGGGAGGGTAGGCCTTTGTTACATTTTACTTAACCATCAACCACATAAACTGATCCACCGTCCGCCCAAATTGATCAGAAAGTTCTATGTTTAGATCGATAAATATTATTTATTCTTATGCAGAGTAGCAGATTATCTATGATAATTCTTGACTCTTAAAGAATAGAAAAAAATCTTAGTATAGATTTTTTTTTAATTGTTTCAATGGTTATATCGGGGGCTTTGACTTTTGAAACAACTCGTATTACTGTAGGTTTAGAACATTAGGTTTATCAATTTTTATTACGAAACGCACGCACATTCACTCTCACATATATACTTCAGACTCTGTGGGGGATAGGGAATAATTCTGGTAAAGGAAACATTCCCCGCCCCAGCCGGGAATTGAACCCGGAGCCTCCGGGTGAGAAGTCGGCTCGCTGACCACTAGACCACGAAGGCAGTCTTTTGTATAGACTTATTGCTTTTGAGAAAAACTAAGAACTACTTAATATTAACTTTATTTTAAGTGACGATTCTACGAAATTAAAATATTTTTTTCAAATACTTCTTAGAGAAGACGAAAGATAAATATTGTCTACATGTTTAAATGTGTTTTGAACGAAAACAATTCGCACTCTTACTATTATTATAAGCTGTCGAAATTCGTCTCATTACCCACGAATACTACAGTACATGTCAATACTGTAAGATAGAAAGAAACACACTTCAGCTATTTGTTTATCACGCTTGTGGTTTGTTTACGAAACAATGGATTATCAGTTATAAAATGACTCACGTTACTAATTCCAAGTGCTTTAAAGTGATTTTCATTTATGGTTAAACACGTCATAATACAGCAGCTGCGGCAAGAATTTGTTGAGAAAGATTTCCTAATGATTTCTCCTCATTATGAAGGGTTACACAAAAATAAATCCTTCTGGAAGCTCCTGGAAGTAGCAAAGGTTGTATAGCTCTTAATACCAACTTATCCCATTGGACTGGTGTGAGAACATTAGAAGAAGTTCTCATTGATTTTAATTTCTTGCATTAATCAGATACTCGCGAAGTTTTATAATTAAAAAATAAGGATGCCTGGTTTCTCAAGTTTTTATTTACTTTTACATATAAATAATTATTTCTATTAATCATTTGCGTAATATTATAAATCTTTGACCAGTTCCCTATTCCATATGACATATTTGTTACGTTGAAATTACGTGTAGTCTCATTTGTTTTCATACTGGAAATTTTATTTGTTTATTGCCGTAGTAGTAGAAGCTGCAGAACGAAAAGCTATCCTGTTGAATGAAAAGAGTACCTGTTGATTTTGCAGTGTTGTAATTTGTGCAAAAAGTAGTTATTATCTCAAAAATGGAAAGCGTATGCGAAAAATTTATTAAGGAAACACGTTCAAAATAACGTGCTGTTTCATAGTTTAAAAGGATGATTATAAGTCATCTTCCAACCTTTATATATAGATTGAAATTTTTTTATGGAATCTGAAACGCCAACATAAGCAAAGATACGCAAATTGAGTGGACCCTATATTAAAAACAGAGACTACCAGAAAGATCAGAACCATAGGAAGCCAAAAGAAAGACGACCTAAAATAATACTCCAGTAGCAACCATAAGGGCGTTGCAACGTTAGAATACTGAGGTAGTGAAAGCTGGGGTGACTTAAAAGATCAAATCCTAAAGGAGCCATAGATTATACTTATTAAATTTCCTATTCTAATTTGCATTTTGTGGGGATTTCAAAGAGGGAATATGATAACAGCAGCCCCTCGTTTTGTATGGGCAACACATCTGTAACTTCCGCAACGACATCTTCTAAGTATGCGGGAAGGACAAAAACACTACTATAATGTTTTTCAAATGGGAAGAGTTTTCTCAGCAGCGAATGAGTCGCGTTATCGTGCTCTGCGTTGCCAGGTCACTACCCCAACTCTTTTCATATTTCCCTCTCACTCGGACACTGAGCAAGCAAGTCTGCCTGGCGACATAATGCTTATTCATGTGTATTATGAAAACTATTTGAGCTTAAAATCTGTGGTTTTTACGGTTCTGCTACGAGCACTACTTCCTATCTTCCTCGTGAATTATGTTTTGAAAAATTTGAATATTTTGTCTTAGCGCATGTAGTATTTGTGAGAGACGGAACCACTTAGCACGTTAATCTCCCAGCTAAGCAGGAATGCAATATGTCAACACGGCAGCACTCCCGTTGACTGCCGGCCTGGTGGCGCTGAGGATAAACCTCATTCCATTTGAGAATCACTGTAGTTTCCGAAATCGTAAGTACCCATGCCTGTTCTGAAACAACAACTGTGGTGGTGATAGTTTCTGTTGACGCTGATGATAATGGTGATATATAAGGAATTACTGGAAATGGGTAGAAGAAGCGTATGAGTGTAGATTAATTTTTTATTACAAAGGTAACAGTGTCAATACATTATATGAACAACAGTTAAACTGGAAAGACAAAGAAGTTTTTCTTTTACTGAAATTTGCATTTCAACACTTTTTATCTAAATATGATTTTTTTTGAAACACAGAAGTAATTCAACATTTTCAGCCCAACATTTCTCCTTTTTTTTCTAGAAACTTTTATTCGATGTTCTCGTTTTACTTTTAAAGTTTGCTCATCTTCTTAGGTGCCTATTTTTGGTTTACTCTTCTTCCTTCCTTTATCCTGTTGGTTTCTACTTCACGCCCCAAGAGCAAGTAGGTCATTCAGTAGTGCAAAACTGTCCAAGACAGCTGCTTTTAGATCTGCCAAAGATTTGTGCCAACGCTACAGTCTGCTATGGTATTCTAACATTTGATTTATGAAGTTTTATCCTCCATAATCATTTATCTAACGCATAAAAATCAGTAGTGACATATTTAAATTTAGAGTTTAGTTGTTTTTCTTCTTTCTTTGTTGTCCACTCTGCGTTTATAATCCTACAACTATAGGTATAGCTCTCAACACCTAAATAATGAAAATTCATGTTTGTTTATGAAAACTCATCAGATCTAAAATAAATGTATAAATCAGTAACATTTTTAATAGGTGCTTTTCACTGTTATAAACAAACGTTGAAGTTTCAAGTGCACTTATTTTGTTGGTATTTTCAGTCCAAAACAGCCGTATCTCTCCTAAACAATGCATTCCTATTTTTACAATGATTTGCTTTTTCTAACACTTTGTAATAAACAGAGAAGGTGTTGTATTTCATCAATATTGAGATTTCACAAAAAATATATGCTTTGAGGCCTCCTGAATAAATAAATAATAAAACAATAGTAAAAGGTCTCCACTCTGTGTCTGTGAACAACGTAAACTCAAATTAAAAATGTCGTTTGAATACAAATTCGGTAAGTTCAGTATTTTCCACAGCACTTACAAGAAAATCCCTGTACTAGAAACCGCCCATACAAGGAATTTCTAGAAATTTCTTGAGTTTCTGAAACATGGCTCTAATAATTATAATTAAAATATTACTATAAGGAATAACATATGAAGTTGAAGATATTTCAATAACAAATACATTTTTATCTTGAATTAACTATGAATAGGTTGTCATTTTTATCTTGAATTAACTATGAATAGGTTGTCGAGTTTTCTTCATTCGGAATAAAATTTATATAATCTTACTTAACTGATAATCGTTAAAGGATACACGAAAATTTCCATACAAAAATGTAGCTGTATTTTTTGTGGCATAGGCAACTTCTGAGCTATCCATTGTTAACAGTTCGAATTGTTTAATACGTAAATTAAATGTTTTAAGTATCTTTCAATGTTCTGTTGTTTCGAGCACTTTATAGAAAGGGTATGGTTTTATAAGGCCAGCGTGTAGCGTCTGGTTTTAAAATGTTGACGGTTAAATTTCCTTTGTATCTTCAGCTAATTTTTAACGCAAATATTTCCGAAAAGGTTTATCTGATTAAAATGAAGTAGATAGGAAAACAAATTATACGTAAGAAACATTTGAATATCCACTAATAAGCGTTATAGGGAATATGATATATCAAAGCAAAATTAATATTATATTTTTGATTGAAATTCCGGTTCTATGGCTCATTGTTTGAAAAGTAGCTAAAATTCCAATTTATGTATTCATTTAATATTTGGTTCTTATCAACAAAGATTTATTTACATTATTAGTATGCATTAACATATTAGTGTATACATAGTTCTTTACTAAAATACTAACGATTTCAATTAAATAAGTAACGTATATTTCAGTAACACACGGACACACACACACACACACACACACATATGGACTTTTTTTTTAAAATACTTTTTTTGGATACAGGAAACCCTAAAACGTGTATTCCTGGTAAAATCTCGGTATCGAATGTTTGGGTGGAATGCAATATATTCTCTATACACTATGTACATAGTACGTATAGAGAAAGTAAATATTAACGATAGAGCTGGTACAAACTGAATGTGAAAGTAACACATAAGTTTTTACCTTCTCTACACGTGCTTGGTACATAGTCTGTAGAAAAGGTATTGCACTCCACCCAAAAATTCGCTACCGAGATTTTACCGGAAAAACATGTTTTAAGGTCCCCTGTATCCAAAAATGTATTTGTAGAAGAAGGTCCATGTGTGTATGTGTCCGTGTGACTGTAAACACGACAACTTAAAAACGAAAAGTCGGTAAAATACCAAACTTGGTATTTAAGTTAAGTATCTTCCAGGAATGTGACACAAAGGTTTTGAGAAAAATTCCCTCACATTAAACTACCCTTTACATGAAAAAAATTAGAAAATGTTGCTTTCCTCAATAAAGGCTCTAACGATTTTGATTAAAATACCGTACAAGCAGTACATTATATATATGAAAAATAAAATGTACAGCTTGAATTTTCTGGGAATAGCCTCTGAAGACCACTTTATTCAGAATGGATATTGCTGAATTTTACGTAAATGGTAAACCGTAAGTGATAGGCAAAAACTTACTATACAAAAAATGTAGATCACGTTAAAACACACAATTTATGTCATATACGTTTTTTTCGTAGAATTGATTATTTCTGCGATGTTCCTTGTTATTTTTTTTAGATAAATTTTCTCACATGGACAGTTGTAAACTCCTAGCCCTGCATAGAAACGGAGTTTAGTCACATGGCAACCAGCTTTTAAAGTATTTGACTATCGTTTTGGCCTAGTGTATTCCCTTATTTTACTCCTACTTACAAGTAAGCAAGAGATTAAGGCAATTTCTGATAATGTTTATCTCGATTAACATAAAGTAGACAGAAAAATCTGATGAGTTCCATTCACATGACTTTTTCTACATCTCTGGAACAAATCATTGCTAAAAAGCTTATGCTTCTATTTATTTCATGCTAATCGAGAACAAACTAGCTTGCTTCCTGTAAGTAGGAGCGAAATAAGTGAGTACCATAGGTTAAAGTGATAGTCAAAAGCTGGTTGCTATGTGACTGAAGTTCCTTTGTTCGTATGGACAGGAGTTGACAAACTCCTGCATGAGAAAAGTTTTAAGTGTTTTTAAAGCTGTAACCAATAACAAAGAATATCTAAAGATGATTAACTGCACTATATCACATAAATTGTTTGCTTTAATATGCTCTCAACTTTTTTGTGTGATACGTTTCTTACATTTTATCAGTTATGCAAAATTGCGTAAAATTCATCCAGAATAAAGTAATCTCCAGAGGCTATTCCAAGACAATTCACGATATACATATTATTTTCAGGTAAATTTCTTAAGTATACGATATTTTAATCAAAATCGTTAGAGCCATTTTTGAGAAAATCAAAATTTTCGAAAAACGTTCCATGTAAGGCATAGTTGGGGTGGAGGGATTTTCTTCAAAATCTTCATGTCGCATCCTCGGAAGATAGACTGAAATACCAAGTTTGGTATTTAACAGTCTTTTTGTTTTTGAGGTATACTGTCTACAGACATAGACACACACGCACACGCACACATGGTACGTGTAGAGAGAGTAAAAATATGTTTTTAACAATAATTTGTTACAGCGATATAGAGAAAGTCATGTGAATGGAACACAGATTTTTTTCACGGTTCTCGGTAACAGTATTGAATATTTGTCTGCCGAAACCACGAATATATCCTAACCACATTGGCAGAAACATAGGTTTTGAAGAAGTGATTCCCAGATACTATAGCCTGAGCGATCTCATCGTATTTTCTTTCTGAACAGCGGCAAAGTTTTGAAATCAGCATCAACGGAGAGGCAAATTATATCGTCGGTGAACTTCAGCACAGAGAGAAAAATTATTGCATCCCAGACGAGTCAGGAGCCAAAGGTGTCACGCTGGTTGCCGCATTATAGGGCGCCACCAGAGACTTATATGGTACAGCCTCACTATAGCATAGTGGAAAAACGCAAGACTTTGTTTATCAGGAGTAGGTGAGACTAGAATTAATCCGAACTAAAGAAAATCCATATAATACGGAAACAAACTAATCTGGATACAGCAAAAGTGGAAAGAGCAAATTGACAGCCGCTGAGATGAGATTTCTATCACCACCAACAAGGCTGAAATATAATCTTACACAGCTTAATGCTTATCTCTAGTTTCTATCTTACTATCCACATGTACATAATGAATAGAAAAGGTACTGTATTCCATCCAAAAATTCCATACCGAGACTTAACCGTAAATATGTTTTTAGGTCCCCTGAGTACGAAAAAGGCAATTTTAGAAAAAGGTCCGTGTATCTATTTGTGTGTCTTTGGACAGCATAACTCAAAAACGAAAACTAGGTTAAATACAAAACTTGGTATTAAGTTCTGTATACTGAAAGGATGCGACACGAATATTTTCAAGAAAATACTCTTACCTTCAATTACCCTTGGCGTGGAACATTTTTCGAACTTTTTTATCTTCTCAAAAATGGCTCTAACGGTTTTGAATAAAATGCCTTTTATTAAAGATATTCACATCACAAATAAACTATTTTGAATTGTCTGGGAATAGCCTCGGAAGAGCTCTTTATTTTGGTTTAGTTTTGCAGAATTTTGCATAACGGTTAAACCGTAAGAGAGACAAAAGCTAAACAACACAAAAATGTAGATCTTGACATAATTCATGTCATATACGTCTTTCTTTAGAGTTGATTGTTTTCGAGACATTCATTGTTACTGATTTAAATTTTAAACTCGTTAACTTTTCTCAAACGGGACATGCAAAGCGAACCGAACCTCAATTGATTCACATAGCGACCAGCTTTTAAAAAAAATTGACTATTGCTTTAGCCTAAATGTATTTATTTTCCTTATACTTATAAGAAAGCAAGTGTAATAAGACCAATTCTGCTGTTTATCTAGATTAGCATTACGTAAATAAAAGTATATATTTTTTTTGGCGTTGAACACGGTGATATATTAGCAGCGTGTAACCGATGGCGAAGCAGGAAGGCGACTTGCATCCAAGCTTTCATTTAAATTTTTCTGAATTTAAAAATTATGCACGATCACTTGTTTTGTTATTCAGCGAGATGAGGCCGCGTTAACATATTTAATATGCTTTCTGTTACGGTAGGCGAATGCTGGAGTGGCTCCTCTTCTACCACCACTTTCCTGATCCTCGTTTCCGATACCTATTAAGTCGTTTCAGAATTGTAGGATATATGAACATTTACAATATGATACATTTTGTTTTCTATTACTCAAAAACACGTAATTAATTTTAAGTGAATATTTTAGTATTTAATTTATACGAATTTTAATGTGTGTATTTTTTCTTGAACTAACTTAAATTCATTTATACTTTATTTCAACTTATTTTTTAAATTTTTATATATTATTTAAATACCAGGTACAATACCTTAAAGAAAAATTCCGAATTATGATTTAATTAATGTCGTTATCAACACCCACATTTTATTTCAAATCTTCCATTATATTACTGACTTTGTCATTACTTAAAACTTTACTTTCTCTGAACGCAATGGAGGGAAATTTAACTACAATATGTGAGAAATTTGGTTGTTTAATATAGCGTTTCTTTATCAATCATTTTAAATCTAATTGTTTTAAACTTAAATGTAAATGCAATTAAAAGTTAACATTTATTGTTATAGCCATATAAATTATATGTTTTATGGGACCACATCTGCGTTTTATATAGAACATAAATATCTTAATTGTATAATATATATATATTAATATATATATAAATGAAAAGTGTTTTTGAGAGGGAATGCAAGCTTTTAAAGGCCGGTGTTCCTTGGTTTAGGGACATCTTTGAAATTTTTATCCACTATCGATAAAAGATGCCTGATTGTAAGCAATATATCTATGAAATTTGGGTAGACGTGTAAATTTTAGTTTTCTTTTTTGCATTGTTATAGATTTATAACTTCTTTCGTGCTGTAAATTGATTTTCAATATATATAATTTTAAAACCACAATAACCAATTCATTGGTCCTTACCATATAGGTAAAGTGCCAAGTTACAATTACTATTACATTTTTCTTAGTTCTTCTTTTTTCAGCATTAAATAATTTATTTGTGTATGATTTATGTAATCGACAAAAAAAAGTCACAGTATTTGGATGAAATAAGTTGTTTAGACACATTATGTTAGACTTGGCATAGGCAGAAAAATGTAATGTCATAACCGGGATTTGAAACATGGATCTCCCGGTCTCTAGCCGGTTTCTCTAATCACTGAGCTACCATGGCAACATACCGGCACGATTAAATTCCTCAACTGGCTTATATGTTTACCGGTAAACCACAAAGTGATCACAAATTATTTTGAGAAGGCATCTCCAATGGCAACTTACAATATCGTAGATCTTTAAATGCCGAGTTTCATAGTTAAGCAAACTATAAGGTCAATTAGTGTTAATTTAATTGTTTTTTTACACATGCCGGGCGTAGGACAAGAGTTGGATATATTGAGTCAGGAAACTCAATTCCTCAATAACTCAAAACCATAGTCGGTAAAATACCAAACTTGGTATATAAGTTCAATGTCTTCCAAGGATGCGACACGAAGATTTTGAGGAAAATCTCCCGACTCCAAACTACATGGAAGAATTTTAAAAAATTTGATTTTCTTAAAAATGGCTCTAACGATTTTGATTAAAATACACTTATATTAAAGAAATTTACAAGGCAAATAAAACGTATATCTTAAATTTTCTGGGAATAGTCTCTGGAGGTGTCAGAATTCCGGATGAATTTTACTGGATTTTGCACAGCTACTAAACCGTAAGAGATAGACAAAAACTTATTACACAAAAATTGTCAACTCCTGGTAATGCATATAAACGGATTTTATTTAATTGGCAGCCAACTTTTAAAAGATTTGACTATCAGTTTAGCCAAGTTTAATCCCTTATTTCCTTTCTGCTTGCAAGAAAGCATTTCTGCTAATGTTTATCTCGATTAGCATGAAGTAGATAGAAGCATAAGCTTTTTAACAATAATTTGTTACAGAGCGGTAGAGAAAGTTATGTGATCTTTACTTTCTCTATACGTACTATGTACATAATGTGTAGAGAAGGTATTGTTGTATTACACCCAAAAATTCGATACAGAAATTTCACAGGAAATACGCGTTTTGAGACTCCCTGAATCAATAAAAAATTAGAAAAAAGTCCGTGTGTGTGATCTGTCTGTCCGTCTGTCTATCTATCTGTCTGTCTGTCTGTTTGTTTGTATGTGTGTGTCTGTGGGCAGCATAGCTCAAAAACAAAAAGACTGATAAATACCAAATCTGGTATTTAAGTTTGGTATCTTTCAAGAATACGACACGAAGATTTTCAAGAAAATTCTCATTCCAAAATACCCTTTACATGGGACACTTTTCGAAAATGTTGATTTTCTCAAAAATGTCTCTGACAATTTTAATTAAAATCTCTTATATTTAAGACACTTATGTGACAAATAAAATGTATATCTTCAATTTTCTGGGAATAGCCTCTGAAGACATATTTATTCTGGATGAATTTTGAGGAATTTTGAATAACTGGTATACCGTAATAGACAGACAAAAACGTATTACAGAAAAAATGTTGAGTTCATTAAAACACACAAGATGTTATAAATTCTTTCGTGTAGCTGATCGTTTTTGGGATATTCCTTGTTATTAGTTTCAGCTTTAAAATATTTATACTTTTCTCATACGGGAATTTATCAACTCCTGTCCATACAAACAAAGGTACCTCAATCACATAGCAACCGGCTTTTAAAAGAACTAACAATCGATTTAGGCTATGGTGCTCCGTTATTTTCCCTTCTACTTATAAGGAAGCACGTAAAATAAGACGCTTTCTGTCAATTTTTTCTCGAATAGCATTAAGTAAATGGAATAACACATTTTTAACAATAATTGATTACGGATATGTAGGGAAACTCATGTTAATGGAACACATCAGGTTTTTTTTTTTTATAAATTACTGATCACTGACACTCAATTTGTGGTTGATGCTCCAGAGGCATTTATCGCTTTAAGTGAGAGTGAAAGCGCGTGCCATGCGTTCCCAGCTTGTCATTTGGTTACCATGGTAACGGGTCCCCCCTCCAAGTGAAAGCCATGTGTTCGTGAGAAGAGACATTAGACATTAGAAAGGGGGCGGTCTCGAGGGCAGTTTGTCTCGCCCGGTCCCGGGGCTTTTACTACTTCGCCACAAAGGGACGTGATACGTATTGATAGTTTCCGACTTTTGGCGACTACAAAAGAAAGGTATATTGCCCCCTCTGCTGAGCTTTGCTAGCTTTGCTAGCCTACCTTCAGATAATTGCTGGAGGAGAAACCATGGCGTTCTATTGTGTCAGTAATTCACCGAGAAGCAGGGTTTCAGCTCTTAAAATTTGAAAACTGTCGCTCGCTATTCATATACTAAGTCAAGAATTTTGATTTAATCGTTTTTTCACACAAGCCGTGTGTAGGACAGAAGTCGGATAGCAATTCAATGCTATGCTGGAATGTTACCAGTGGTAGAGCAACCGGCTAAATACCGGAGATCCGTGGTTCAAATCCCAGCTATTGCATTGAATTTTTCAGTCTGACTCTGCCTATCCAAATCCTGTCCTATACGCGGCTTGTGTGAAAAAACAATTAAATCAATACCAATTGACCGTAATAGTTGACTATAATATGAATCCTGGGACCTAAAGTACTTGCAACATTGTAAGTCGCCATTGGGGTTGTGATCTCAAAATAATTTGAGATCACCTTGTGGTTTACCGGGAAGCATGCCAGTCAGTTGAGAAATTCAATGCTATGCCAGCATGTTGCTTTGGTAGTTAAGCGGTAGAGCAACCGGCTAGAGACTGAGAGATCCGTAGTTCAAATCCGGACTATGGCATTGAATTTTTCAATCTGACTACCTATCCAAGTCCAGAATTTCCTGCAGGTTTCAGTGGGTCGGATTCTAATATATTTGAACCTCATATGCCAATCACAAAATATGTATGAAATTAATTGCAATTAATAATAATAGTTTTATTTTCTCATTAAATACCTTCTACAAATACTATTCCATAGTAAATATACCAAACGACTATCCAAAAACACAGTAAAATTATAAAAGTCTGATGTGTTTACTTCACATTGCTTTCTCTCCTACTCTGTAACAAAACATTCTTACAAAAGCTTATTCTTCTATGCTGATCATTATAAACACTATTAGTTCCTTATATGTAAAAGGTAAATAAAGAAATACACTAGGCTGAAGTGATAGTCAATCTTTTAAAACCTGGTTTCTATATGATAGAAATTCCCTTCTCTTTGCATGGCCAGGAGAAAAACAAAAGAAAGGGAATGAAAAATTACTGTTTGAGAAACATTTTAAGTATTTTAAATTTTAATAGGTTGGATTCCAATATATTTGAAGTACATAGGCTCCTATCACAAAATATGTATGAAATTAAGGAATTAATTGCAAATTAATAATAATAGTTTTATTTTTCCATTAAATACATTCTAAAATAAATTATAGCAAAGTAAATATACTAAACGATTTTCCAAAAACACGGTCAAATTATAAAAGTTGGTGTGTTTCATTCACCAAAATCTTCTTAGAAAAAGCTTATTCTTCAATACTAATCAAGACAAACTCTATTAGTTCCTTATAAGTAAAATGGAAATAAGGGACTACACTAGGCTAAAGTGATAGTCAATATTTTTAAAGCTAGTTGATATATGATTGAAATTCGCTTCTCTTTGCGTGGAAACAAAAAAAAAGGATTAAAAAATTAATGTTGAAGAAACATTTTAAGTGTTTTAAAATTTAGTAGGTCGGATTCTAACATACTTGAACTACATATACTATATATCTCAAAATATGTATGGAATTAATTGCAATTAATAATAATAATAATAATAATAATAATTTTATTTTCCATTAAATACATTCCACAATAAACTATGCCAAAGTAAATATATTTGTACTAAGGACTTTCCAAAAACGGAATCAAATTACAAATTTCAGATGTGTTTCATTCACATTGCTTTCTCTACCTATTTTTAGCAAACTATTCTTTCAAGAGCTTATTCTTCTATGCTAAACAGTAAGAACACTATAAGGGAATACACCAAGCCAAAGTGATGGTCAATCTTTTAAATCTGGTAGCTACATTATTAGCTTCTCTTTGCATATCCAGGAGAAAAACCAAAGAAAAGGAATGAAAAATTACTGATTGTGAAAAGTTTTAAATATTTTAAAATTTAAAACAATAGAAGAAATATTTCGGAAACGGTTAATTTTACAAACATGTAAACGGTATTAGTAGTGTGTTTTTAACGAGATAAACATTTCTTGTGTAGTAGGCTTTTGTCTATCTCTTACGGTTCATCATACGTACATAAAAGCCATCCAGAGGCTATTCCCAGAAAATTCAAGATATATATTTCATTAGCCATGCGATTTGTAAAGGTCAGGTTTGAATGATCCAACAATGATTGTTTGTTTACATATTCTCTAGTTATTCTTCAGGTTTTAGATAACCTTATACTTGCAGTGCAACAAATAGCGTTACTGTATTTGTCTTCTTATCCATTCTTGTTTACATTTTCGTGTCCAAATTCTTAATTTCCTTCTTTCGCTTGCCCCCTCCCCAAATAAAAAACATAGTATATCTACGCCGCGCTGCCAATATCGCGGTGCCATACTTAACCTCGAACTAAAGAGAGAATGGCCACTTAAATATATGTAGTTGAATCAAAATTGCTAATAGCCATTTTTGAGAAAATCTTTAATCTCCGAAAAAGAGTTTTATAGCTGTTAGTTGGGTTGAGGTATTTTCTTGAAGATCTTAGTATTACATCTTGAAATAAATATTAAGTTCGACGTTCAACCAAATTTTCGTTTTGATATATGCTGTTCACGCGGGCACACGCGCTGCGAGAACTTTTCTTAAAATGTTTTTGTTTTGTTTCAGGGACTTCAAAACCTTTATTTACGTAGAAATTTCCATTCAAAATTGTTGATGGAATATAATGCTTCTCCTCATTATGCGTATAGTAAAAAAAAGTAATTTGTTGGAGCTGTGTGATATTTTTGAATTTGTGCTCTTTGTATATTTACAAGACCAATTTCTTAAACGTATATGTATTTAATAATTCAAAACAATAACAAAGAATATCATCTTAGAAATCGTTAACTCCACAAAAATTATTTTACTTAAATTGCGTCTTTTAACAAGATCTACACCAAGATTAGCAAGATTTAGATCATCGCTCCTATTCACCAGTTATACAAAAGTTGTTCAGAATGAAGAGACTGCACAGGTCATTCTCAGAAAATTCAAGATGTCATACAAAATTATTTATATATTTATAAAGTAAATATAACTTTAATTATTCATCTAAAAGGTAGTTTAGCCTAGGGGAATTTTCTTAGATCTCCTTGACGCGACCTTGGAAGGTGACGAATTTAAATAAGTAGATTGGCATTTGACCAAACTTTCGGTTTTGACAGACACATTTACAAACATTTTTACAGACCTTTTCACAAAAAGTGGCTTCAGGAATTCTCAAAGCTGTTTTCCTAGTGAAGTAAAATAAATTCGTTATTTGCTATGGATAAGCAGTAGGCTAAGTAAAATGAAAAATAAGAATTCAACAAAAAATTCTCTTGGGCTTATCATAATTTTAATGTTATTGAAGTTAAATTAATCTAAACTTGTAACAATATTTGAAAGAGCCTAATAGTGCAACATCTTTTGATAACATTTACTTTAATGACTATTCAAATAAATAACAAATAAATAACTTCTAATAATAATGTCTTGAAAGATCTTTGATATGCTAAATAAATAATAAATAAAAAATAAATAATAACAAATAAATAACTTCTAATAATAATAATATCTTGAAAGATCTCTGATATGCTATAACGAAGTAATCCAGTATCTGAGGCAAAGGAAGTCTTACAGACTGTCGGGCGTGTTCATTAATGAAGGTTGTTCCAAAGTCCTCTGAGGTCGTCGTCATATTTTTTCCTGCCATTAGCGGAGCAAAATGAAGACAAATGATTGACTAGAGTGGACTTCGTCATCAGAAAAAAGCTGTACAGAAGGAAGCTGAGAAGACAGTATTATGTTTATATCATTATCATTCAGGGATCTCTGCTAGAAAAACTGTGCTATTAGCACATCGCCATAAACACAAAATTTCATTTAAATTTAAGGAATTGTATGGTTGCTTGCAATACGTACAGGAAGTCCGGTATTCTATGCAAACATTTAGTATCTACATTTCGTCGTAGCTGTCAGAACCCTAAAAAATATATTTGTAGAAAAAAAATCGTCATTGCGTGTGTCTGAGCAACATAAATCATAAACGAAAAATCAGTTAAATACCAAACTTGGTAAGTTTAGCACCTTCCAAGTATGCGACACGAGGATTTTAAACAAAATCCCCCAATAAAAGCACCCTTTACATGGAAGGTTTTTCCAAAATTTCTCTTGCAACGAGAATTTATTAAAATACATCTTAATATATTTTCATAAATCTACTCATTATTAGTTTTCCGGGAATACCGTGAAGTCATCTTTTTTCTGAATGACTTTACTTTTATTTTAAAACACGAGAGATAGACAATCTCACCACACCAAAAAATTAGGTCCTGTTAAAGGACACAATTTATGTCATATTATATTTTTTTCGGTGATAATCTATTTCGAGATAATGTTTGTTATAGGTATAAATATTCAAATACCTTATGCTTTTTTCTATTGTAAATCATATATTTTGTCGCGTTCACTCAAAGAAAGCAGAACTTCAGCCATTTTATAGTATTAATTGCCTTTAAAAAAATTGAATACTGTATTTTTTTCTTATACCTACAACAAAATGTGTAAACAGAAATGAAAGTTTATCTGTAATAACAATAATTAAATGGAAGAATAAGAATTTGTAAGGTCAGTTTGTAGAAGAGAGCGTAATTCACATGAATTCAACACAACAGTTTTTTTCTGGTAAAACAGTTAAACTCCTGTATAAAGTAATTAATATTTGTATACTAACTTTAATAAATTAAAATAAATTCACATTTTAGACATCCTTTTTGTAATTATCGTGTCATTTTTTTACAATTTAATCATTAAATAGGGTATTTTCCAAAGATTTGAATATACAAATCTAGACCCTGATAATCATAAATGACTTAAAGTAACAAGTAGAAGAAGAGTGCCACCAGGGCTCTAAAATGCAGCATCTGTCATAATTAAACAAAGAAAGCGTTAAGCAATTGGCTTAAAATTATCTACACTTAAACAAAAGAGGTCAAAAGTCATTGAGATACTAACTAAAGTGCTGTCTACTAACTTCAAAAGAGGGTACGAGGGTGGTGGTTTATGATATACGACCTCTGTGATTTCATTTTTTCCTTCCGCCCGGGGTTTAATGCTTATAAATTCCTATGCTTCGTCATAATTTCATTTTTCAGAAGTAAAATACAGTGGAAAATAGTTAAATTCAAAGACAGCTTGAAAATAACCAATTGGATTTATAATTCGTACGTAAGTGTACCTGGTTAGAGCTATATGTTAGGTTGCTGCTATAGATAGGTAAAATGGAGGGGCAACATCGTACCACCCTGAGCTCATCTTCTTGTGTGTGCAAGTCACAGAGCCAGTGTACGGCCGCCCCACAATTTCAGTCATAGTCTGAGCCCCAGTGGCGTAGAAAATGAAAGTAGAAAGTAAAAAAAAAAAAAAATCTGATGTGTTCCATTCACATGAGTTTCTCTATATCTCTGCAATGAAGCTTATGCCTCTTTTTACTTTATGCTAATGGAGAAAAATTAGCAGAAATAGTCATATTACTTGCTCCCTTGTAAGTAGAAGCGAAATAAGGGAGTGCTATAGGTTAAAGTGATAGTCAAAAGCTAGTTGCTATGTGACAGAAGTTTCTTTGTTCGTATGGGCAGGAGTTGACAAGTTCCTGTACGAGAAAAGTAAGTTTTTTAAAGCTGAAGTTAATAAAATAGGATATCTAAAAAATGACCAACTCCACGAAAAAAATGTATATAACATAAATTGTGTATTTTATCGTGATATACAGTTTTTATGTGGTAAGTTTTTGTCTATCTCTTACGGTTTACCAGTTTCGCCAAACACAATAAAGATCCAGAATAAACATATCTTCAGAGGCTATTTCCAGAAAATTGAAGATATGCATTTTATTTGATACATAAATATCTTAGATTTAAGAGGTTTTAATCAAAATCGTTAGAGCCATTTTTGAGAAATTCTAAATTTTCGAAAAATGTTCCATGTAAAGCGTATTTGGTGTGGGGGGATTTTCTTGAAAATCTTAGCGTCGCATCCTTGGAAGATATCAAATTTAAATACCAAGTTTGGTGTTTAACGGTCTTTTCGTTTTTGAGCTATGCTGCCCACAGACAACACACACACGCATACACACAGAGCACACAGGGAGATTGTTCTAAAAATGTTTTTTTTATATTCAGGGGGTCTCAAAACATGTATATCTGGTGAAATATCGGAACTGAAATTTTGGGTGCAATTCAAAACCTTCTCTATACATTATGTACATAGTACGAATAGAGAAAGTAAAACTCAATGGATACATATAACTAAGCTTCTCTACTTAAATTCATCCTTCATGGTTTAATGGATAACATGCTACCTCTAGTTTTCAACGTACAGGGCTAAAACTGCCGGAGGATGATCGAGTTTTTCGAGGTAAGAAATCCTTAATATGGTTTCTTTCGGAAGGGGAGTAAAGCCGTTGATTCCGTGCCATAGATTTACAGCACCTGAAAGTACCTCAAGCCTAAAGAAGCTCCTGAGCAAAATTAAGTGGTCTTTCACTCCCAATAGAATGGACGCTGAGAACCGTAGCAGTTAACAAAACCCATTTATACTTTCTCTACATGTACAGTACACATAGTGTATAAAGAAGGTATTGTATTGCACCCAAAAATTCGATACCGAGATTCACTGGAAAAACATGATATGGGAAAAAGAATTTTTAGAAAACTGTCCATGAATATATCTGCTTATTAGTGTGCACGCACGCCTGTGTGTGTGTGTGTGTGTGTGTGTGTGTGTGTGTGTGCAGTATAGCTGTTAAATACCAAACTTGATCTTTAAATTCGGTGTATTCCAAAGATGTGACAGGAAGATTTTCAAGAATATCCCCACCCCAACTACCCTTTAAATGGAAAATATTTGGAAAATGTTGATGTTATCAAAAATGGATCCATGGTTTTGATTAAAATCTCATACATTTAAGTTATTTACATGACAAATGAATTGTGTATCTTGAATTTTCTGGGGATAGCCTCTGAAGATTTCATTCTTGATGAATTTTTCTGAATTCTGCATAACTGGTAAACCGTAAGAGATAGACAAAATTTACTACACAATTAAAACACACAATTTATGTCATATGCATATTTTTTCGAAGTTGACCGTTTTCGAGATATTTTCTTAATTGGTTTCAGTTTTAAAATATGTTTCTCACTTGGGAACTTGTCAACTCCTAGCCACGCAAAGAATCTGATTTCAATCCCATAGCTACCACATTTTAAAACATTTAACTGTCGGTTTGGCTAGCTAGTTTCCCTTATTTCATTTTTACTTAAAGGAACTAAGTAATAAGACCGTTTCTGCTAATGTTTATCTCGATTGGAATGAAGAACATAGGAGAATAAGCTTATTAGTAATAATTTGTTACTGTGATATAGAGAAAGTCATATGAATGGAACACATCAGCTTTTTCTCACATAAAATCTTATAAGTATACTGCAAGTAAACCTTGGAATTCAAGGAGATTTTCAATGTACTGCCATCATTTATTGAAATAATTGTAACGAACATTCTCTTTTAATTAAACAAAAAAGCAAGTAACTAAGTAAATAAATATCAACATACCTTATAATTGAAAGTTATTTCTTTACATGTCTTTGAAATCTCTTATTTACCACTATTTTCCTCCTATATTTCATTAGTTCTAAAGTAGTATTTGACAACTTTAAGTACGGTATTTTGAGTGCGATAGGGTGCTACAAGGGGTACTCGATATCTGAATTAAATGAGTGTCGGTCCCAAATACATAGGTTTTACGTATATCTTTTATGACTACCATTTCACAGGCGGAATGAGTGAAGTGAAAGAACCACAGGGGTATATAGGGCACAGAGACGCGCGGAAGTCCTTAAGAGCCCCATCCTCGATGATCCGTCACTACTGGAGTTATCCGTACAGGGCGGTGAACGGCATATCAATCACAGCCCTTAGCATAGGTAAGTGCTATTTCCTTTGAGTAAGTATTCGCATCGTTCTCTAGCATGGTCTGATACAACGAAATCTAAAAGCGGAATTGATACATAAGAAAGAAACGGAATGAAATGGTAATGATAAGTGCTAGATGAGAAACCACACCAACATTTACCTACCAAAGGTGAAACAAAAAATCCCAAAGTCGATGGCAATCGAAACGAGGACTTCTCGAATGCAATCCTTTTCCGTTACCGCGGAGCCAACTCACTCGGTCTGTTTGCTATTAAGTCCAAAATATATGGAAACTACGATGCACATTCATATTTAATTTTCCCCCTTCTTTTTGCACTATGTGCGCACATAAATGTATTTTATTTATTTCTCTACCACGCACCTAGTAGGTATAATAGCTATTGCACTCTACCCAAAAAATGTGATAGTGAAATTTCACGCATATACATGTTTTTTGGCTTCCGAATGAATAAAAATAACTTAGAAAAATCCCCGTATACAGCATAGCTCACAACAAAATGTCAGATAAATATGAACGTTTTATTTGGATACATCACCCTCGAAAGTTGCAATTTACAAGAAAAATTCATTGACCTAAAATACAGAGGGTACTCAAACATTTCTTTAAGATTTTGATTAAAATACCATATTATGTTTTAGATCTTTAGTGTCAAATAAAATCTATAGCTTGTTTTCGGAGAATATCTTTTGAAATACTCTTCTTTCGAAGGGAATTTCGTATAATTTTGTATAGCTGATAAATCATTAGAGTTAGAGAAATTTGTAGAGAAATTCATTTTGCAAAAATATAGATCACTTTAAAACACATACTTTATTACAACTAATTTTGTATCATTAGTTACTTCTGCGATATTTGTTATTACTAATTGAATTCTTCAACGCTTTGGTATCACCGTTGTCGTTATTCAATTTAATCATGGAAAGAGTGTGGAATTTCTAAGATGAGAGTTTGTAAAAGTAGTTTTTAGAGTCATGTAGAAATAAGTAATATGGCTACAGAAAGTTACTTATTTGAATGTATTACATCAGAATTGTTTTGCTTTCTTTGTTTTTTGGCTATATTAGCATGTTACGCACTGAAGTCACTGTATCTATATCGTTACAATTGATTAGATATTAATTACGCAACAATGGATGCATGGTTAATTGATTTTTATCTCACAGGCTGAATGACACTGCTCACCGCTCACCACGGCTCGATCTCTGGGATCGCATGTGGGATTCTTGGTGGACAAAGTGCATCTTGCTCTCCGGTTTCCCCAGGTATGCATTCCACCACCTCCTCCATAATCGCATTTCCTTTCACCAATTTCATCACAATTTCATTTTAACTTCTTCTTCACTCTCATACGAGGAATCAGGCTGATCACCCACTATGGCTATTCTATGTAATTTCTCAACAGTCTTTAATACCAGGTGTCGGCTTGTTAAGTCCTGTGCGAGGACCGTAAACAAGGAGGGTAAATAACGAAAAAAGAAGAACGCTAATCGAAGGATTGTATTAACGAATCTGTATTATATACGTCAGTCTCTCAAAATGATGTATACAAAATCTTGAAACACTATTTCTCAGCAAAGAAATGAGACAAAAATACAAATCTTGCAGTGATGTCGCATTCCTTAAATTCGTGTATGTTCAAAATGTCCCCTGTGATAGTGCACTTCCAGGTGCAATATTTTTTATTCATTGGCATAAATTATAATTTTTATAAGGCGATTTTCAATTAGGTAGACTTAAGTAAAAATATTTTGCATGCGAAAGCCTACATGACTGCATCAACCCCTCGTTATCGGTGAAACTTCTGTTTCTTCTTCTGAACATTTCAACACATCTTACACTGTTCTTGTGATTGTTAGACTTGGTGGTGCTGTTGCTGCTGTTGATGGTAGTGGTGCTGGTGTTGGTGTTGATGGTTGTGGTGTTGCTGTTGATGGTGGTGATGGTGTTAGTGTTGTTGGTATTGCTGTTGATGGTGATGTTGTTGAAATTGTTGATGGTGGTGGTGTTGAAATTGTTGATGGTGGTGTTGGTGTTGTTGGTGTTGCTGTTGATGGTGGTAGTGCTGAAATTGTTGATGGTGGTGTTGATGTTGTTGGTATTACTGTTGATGGTGTTGGTATTGTTGATGGTGATATTGGTGTTGCTGTTGATGGTGATATTGGTGTTGCTGTTGATGGTGGCGATGTTGGTGTTAGTGGTGTTGGTGGTGGTGGTCTTGTGGTATTAATGGTGTGGGTGTTGCTGTTGATGATAGTGATTGTGTTGATGGTGATGTTGGCGGTAGTGTTGTTGTGGTGATGTTGGTAGTGGTGGTGGTGATGGCGGTGGTGATGATATTAATTTCAACCCTCCAAAGTCATTGGACCGCAACAGTATTCTTAGCCTTCCAATAGCAAAAGAGTAGAACCTGAAATAATCTAATTATAATTCTACTTTTAATAAATATAGCTTGCACCTTTTCATTGATGGTTACCTTCAGTAGCTAAAGGACTCTCATGAATGACTTAAAAACCAATAATGTTCATTTAATTGTGCTGTATAATCGCGCATGCAGGCAGAGCCTTTACCAAACTTCTGTGCCCATTACGTTCATCAAACAACAAATTACGTAACAAATAATAACTGTCAACGCATACAAAAGGGTAATGCTTATACTCCATTAATACCTAACCTCACGCAATATTTTTAAATGAAACTTTATTTAATATTGCCACTATATTACAAAAATTGTCTCCCACAACAAGCACGAACCGTTGTGCTATTTTAACTTATTCATGGGCACGTTCCCATTGAACTACGTAATAAGTTGCCAGACTGCTCGTCGATAAACTTAAAACATATTTGCATAGTCACGGTTTAAATTTTCTTTCATACAAGGATTTCGCCCGAAGATTTTTTGGAATTCACTTTATTGCTCAATATACATGGGGATATTTGTGTATCATTTACGGGCCCATTAATCGTTAATCGACCAGCTCATGAAGCCCGTGTTTCAAAAATGTTCTTCCCGAATGAGGTTGCTGCACACTTCATATCTGGCAAATACCGTGGAGGCACCCTAAAATTGGGTCTGTAACGTTTCTGAAATGCATGTTGCCAGTTATTTCATATATAGCCTATCACTATGGTGACGTCTGCAATAATAATGGGAGTCAAACACTACAAAAATACCTGTAGTTATATATATATATATATATATATATATATATATATATAAAGATGAACTAATGTTTGTTCAGAACGTATCTAAGAGCTTCTCATTCTATTTGAGTCTTTTTTCACTGTGGACATCTCAAAACCTTGTAGCATGTGCTATCGCTTTGTATTATTTTATCTCCTAACCTCTAACAAGCGTGAACTAGTACATAATAAAATGAATACATCTCTAATTAATGTCTTTAAAAGAGGATGTTCGTAATCTGGATGGCCCACTGGGAGCTAATAAGCAAGAAATATCTTGCTTCCGCAATACGGATTATATCGATAGTGTATTTAAATATTGAACAAAACAAACACTCCATTTCATCGGTTGGTATTCAAGAAAACTACTTACAAAGTATGTAGGTATTCGGCACGTTGTTTGAAATTGTATCGCTAAATTTTCCACTAGGATGATTTTAATGGTAATATAAAAACTAATATTATTAACATTTGATGCGGAAGCAAATCTTCCTTTGTTTCCGTGGAATATATGTCCCAGCCTTATATGTCGTCAACCACCTGCATATTGTTTAAGTAACCGGAAAGGAAAGGGAGCTAAAAGTGAGAATTTGGAGAAGGAGAGGTCATACCATAACTGAAGCGCAGTACGGCGACCATAGTGGCCTTTATCCTTCCAACGTGGCCCTTGGGAGCAAGGAATAAAGGGAAGATTCAAAGGGTAACAAGATCCAAACGACGATGTGCACTAGCAAAGATGGAGTGTCAAACGATTCCAGCATGTCACCACTCCTGAAGCTGCCTCAGTCACCACAGCCTGGGGCTCCCGGCAGCACCCCTGGAAGCCCCAACACTAAGCACCAGGGAGAAATCTTTCCATAAGCCAAATTTCACCGTCCTGCCCCAACGCACCAACCACAGCCGCATGGTCTTACAACTCCGAGAGGAAAGTGAACAAGAAATTCATAGTAGATGGCGAACTATCCCAGCAATCGCCTACCTAGTCGAGGAAGTCTCAATAAAACCCATGGTTAGAGTAGCCGGTATCTCGGAATTTTTGGGTGCAATACAGTACCTTCTCTATACACTGTGTGCATAGTAGAAATATCGATTTAGCCTACAATGAAGCGTGTGATAAGACAATTCTGGTAATGTTTATATTGATTAGTATGTTGTAGATGAAATAATACTAAAATAATAAGGAAAGTTGTTAGTGCAACAGTTAGAGAAAGTCATATGAATGGAAAACATCAGATTTTTGGCTGTCCATAAATACACACATACACAGAGAAGCAATTGACAACCAGAGAGAGAGAGAGAGAGAGAGAGAGAGAGAGAGAGAGAGAGAGAGAAACTGACCTTTCTTTCTAAAAATATTTTTGTGTATATATTCCCGATGAAATCTCGATATCTAATTTTTGGGTGGAATGCACTAACTTCTCTATCAACTACGTAAATTGCACATACGTGCTAGAGAAAATAATATATACAGAAATATAGAGATTTCTAGTTTCATTGCCAGTGTCTGATGAGGGGTAGGTAGAGTGACAATTATATGGGCATACAGCTATGTGAATTTCTCTGACTGTAATTTATAGATCACTGTAAAACAATTACTGTATAATCTGTATATATGTATTATGCCTCTTTAAATTTTAAGGATAATATATTTTGTAGTTTGTTCTGAAAAAAATTTAAGCTCAAAAATAGTTTGCTAAATAAATGGCAAAAATTTTACATTTTTATGTTCCCTTTTCCGAGAAACCAGTAGTAGCAGAAAACTGAAACTTTTACTACGTATAAAGACATTCCCCTTATACCTCTAAGCTAGGGGAACTAAGCTACCTATGATATTTCTGATTTGAAAAACATTATTGCCTGTAACAAAATTTATACTTACATTTTTGAAGCAAAATCCTCAATTTTAAAAAAAAATGTACTACACTTAAAAATAAAATTCTAGTTCAGTGTATGAGATAGATTATCTCACACAAGTGTGCAAATTTTGAGCCATGTAGCTTTTATAGCTTTTAAGGTAATGGAACATATGTTTCAGAAACAGACACTTTCTTTTCGTTAAAAACAGTAAATGTTATTTTTTTGTCATTTTACTCTATCCACTTTCCTTAAGGGGAAAAGGTACTTTGAAATGGTCAAAAATAGTATTTTTGGGCACTAATAAAATGTCTATTATTTCTGGTTTCAGAAAATAAACACTTTTAGGGAATTAAGAGGCTTTTAAGACATTTAAATAGAATTTAAATGGTAATCTGCATTCATTTAAACCTGGCATGCAACGCTCCAAGATACATTTGTATCTTTAAATTCAGTTTTCTCAAAACATCATTTTTATATACTTAATGCACTTTGTACTTAGAAAGTATGAGAGGTACAGAGCTTAAAATTTCAGTTCGTGTATACAACAATAATTAAACAATCTGAGCCACAGTCATACTTTTATTATGCATATTAGTTGTTTTTTTTTTTTTTTACAGTTTTTAACGCCCGCTTTAAGTACTTGTGGCACTGCAGACGATGACACTGATGATACATGAATGATAATGGAGCGCCGGTGGAACACGATGGTGGGAGAAACCGGCGAAAACCCACCCCTGCGCCGCTTTGTCCACCACAAATCTCACATGCGATCGCTTGGGATCGAACCCGGGCCGTATGCATATTAGTGGTATCAAGAAAGCAACAACATTGAAAGTTTTACACATTTTTAACTGTTTGATTTTGCCAATATTTTCTTTTTAAATATTTAGTGATCTTATATACACATCTAAATACTTTAGGTTCAGAAGTAGGCTAAATATACTAAAAACAAGTACGAAAAAGTGTGATTATGTATTGCAAGTGACATCAGAGAAAAAGGTACAGGAATGTATATATTTTAAAAGTAAATTTTTATTATTATTATTCTGTTGAATGGAATACTTTCTATAGACTCAACCACACAAACTATCAATTCAAGTAATTACACGAAATGATTGTCATAATTTAAATAATAATTCATCAAAATTTCAGGAAAAATCATTGAGAACTTTAAGAGGAGTGGTGTAATTACACTTAAGGTGTACTTTCGTATGTTCAGATTACCTTGTCCCATGGGAGGAGTCGAAATGGTATTTTCATAATTTTATTTTTCCATTTTCATGTTTTAATTGCATATGGATATTTGGAATCTCCCACCCATTTTTGTATAACTTTCATAGAGCTACGTAAATAGTTAAAAAAATATTGTTGGAAATAGTCCCGCGTAGTAATTTTTTAGAAAATTTTACTGCACTCGCTTAGCAAAACATCAATAGTTTTGTAAATATTAATGTTGAGAAAAGATATTTCTCTTATTTTGATCTGAAAGTTCTACTTTAGCTATTGCCAGCATTGGTATTCCACTCATATTTTCTTCATATGTTTGGTTACATTTTATTTTATGTTTGAAAGCAATTTCTGAGGAAATAAAATGTCCCATACAAATACCCCTTTATCTCAAAAACTAATTGAACTAAAGACCGAAATGTTTACCACACATTTGCACCTATATAGGCTTTATTTTAACGAAAAAGTTTTATCTATATGGATTAGCTTTTTTTTTTAATTTTAAAAATTATCATTTTTCATAAAATTAAGGGAGCTTTATTTAAAAGGACCATACATTTCCTTATAATGAACATAAGTTCAACAGTAAAAATCTAAGCTAAAATTTTTGTTGAATATATCTTGAAAGCTTTAGCTCATTATGTTAAATAGTTGTTGAGATAGTGCGTCAACTTTTAACATTGGTAAGATAGGACATTTCGGCTCCCCTTAGCCCTTTGTTGAATGTCGGTACGTATAATTCTGCCTGTTTTAAGTGTAACTATACAAATAGAGTTATACTATAGTATAAATTTCATGTTATACTAACCTTCAACCATAAACGACAAGTAATCAAGACTGTTTTATTGTAAAATGTATACAATTTTGCACTATAATTGCAGTGATTTTTTTAAATAAATAAAAAAGTAAAACCCACATAACTTCAGTGAAATTTAACCCCAAGCATCACACCGATTATTTTACTTGGGCCTCCCCGTCCTTTATCACAGTCACAGGGATTTGAACTTGCAACATTTGGCTTTGAATTGATGGCCAGTCCATTACATATCAGCTAACACTCATGGTCATTTGAACCATTTTTTGGTAGTGCCTTTGGTAGGAATATGAAAACTGGTTTAGAAGAATTTAAACTTTTAATTGGAAAGAAAAATATTAATAAAGGATCTACATATATTTTCATTTGTATTCATTTTTCTGTTATATAATAATTTTACAGGTTTATTCCCATATATTTTTACTAGAACTCCAGTTTTATACTTGAATTAAAGGAAAAACGGTATATGTAGTATACTAAGGGTTAAAGGAAACGGTAGTTTTGTGTCACTGTTGCAACGCTATCATCGCTGTGCAGAGTATTTATAGAAGCTATTAACATATAACAAATAGTGCGTTCATGAAACTCACTCTTTCGAGGAGGAAGGAAACTAATCTTTTACCACGCTAAGGTAACTTCGGGACATATAATGCGATGGAAATGCAATACAAGTTTCCAAATAGTAGTAGCCAGGTAACAAAAGCGCTGATCGTGAATGTTAGATGTATATTTCGTGTGAAAGAAGCTTTGTCGGCCAGAAGTAGACTATTCTGAAAAGACAGTTTTTACGACCTAGATAGGAAGACACGAGTGAGACTGCCTGTCCGTCACTTAGCTACAAATCACCTTTCTTGTAGGAACACCGCCGAGCAGCGGCGCGTATTGTTCTCGGCCAAAGCTCACATTTTACTGCTCTACGTGGTCGGGTCAGCCTCCTGGAATGCCGGCTCTTTTGTTAGAGGACCTATGGGAACGAAGGGACAAAATGGACAAGGAATAGAGCAAAAAGTTTTAACGAGCTTTGCCCCGGTTTTAGGATACCTTCCGTCTAGCATTTGCTCCAGAGAATGATCAGCCTCAGGTATTGTTCACCCATCATTGGCATTAGAGATTAGGTAAGGATATAGTCATGTCTGCATTAGTTCACAGTCGTGGAAATTCGAAAACCATCTTGCTACTTCGGATGCTACTTATTTGTCATTCTCTTGCCTCCTAAACATAAATCATTTTGATACACTTTATGCCTTAGCTTAGAATCCATATTTCTCCCCTTTTTACTGTGCTTTGATTTTACTAGTGATGGAAGTAACCTTAAAAATTATGGGTCAATTTTACGTTTTATTGGGAAAATTATGGAAGGCGTTGTTTTAAGATAATTCAGGATCATATTAAGTAAGAGATGTATCCCTTTTTATTTTTCCTAGCACGTATGTACACTGTACATAGTGAATAGAAAAGATATTGTACCCCACCCAAAAATTCTATACAGAGGTTTCACCGGAAATGCTTTCTTTGAGACCCCTTAATTTAAAAAAAAACATTTTAGAAACTTTCAAACGCACGCGTGTGTATCTTTGAACAGCGTAGCTCAAAAACGAAAAGTCAGTTAAATAACAAACTTGGTATTTAAATTCCACATTTCAAGGATGCGAGACGAAGATTTTCAGGAAAATCTCCCAACCCAACTACCCTTTATATGCAACATTTTTCGAAAGTTTTGATGTTCTCCAAATTGGCTCTAATGGTTTGATAAAAATACCATATGTTTAAGATTATTACATTGCCAAAGAAATGTATATTTGAATTGTTGAATTTTTTTGGAAATAGCCTCTGAAGAGCTCTTCATTCTGGATGACTTTTGTATAACTGATAAATCCTAAGAGGTAGAAACTTACTGCACAAAAATATAGATATGGTTAAAACACACAATTTACGTCATATGCTGTTTTTGTAGAGTTAACCGTTTCCGAGATATTCCTTGTTATTGGTTTCACTTTTAAACGTTCTCAAACGGGATATTATATTTAGTCCCATTTCTTTTGCTTTATTCACGGAACCATATTTAAATTGTTTCACATAGTGACGTGTTTTTAATGGATTTGACTATCGCTTTAGTCTAGTGTATTTCCTTATACTTAAAGGAATTGAGTAATAAGACCAATTCAGTTAATGTTTATCTCGATGACAGCATGGTGTAGATAAAAGAATAATCTTTTGTAAGGAAAGTTTGCTAGTAGGGCTACTATAAAGTCATGTGAAAGTCATGATGGTCAAATGACTCTGGGAGCCTCTTAAAATTACTAACTATTCGTGTTCTAGCGATAAGGAAAACCTTACCCGGGCAACTCACTCTTAAGTTTTGAACTCGGACCACTTGAATGTGAATGGAATGTACTATATTTCACCCAAACATTCAATGTCAATATATCACTAGTAATAAGTTTTGAGACTCCTGGAGCCCCCCCCCCCTTCTCAAAAATCTTTTGTTTAGAAAAATAGCCATTTTCTCAACTGAAAAGTATTTATTTTTATTCCATTTCTTCCTCTTGGCAAAGTCATCATACAGCGCTAACCTCTTAAACTCTGACGATCGCTTAAGCCTACCGCATCTACTAGGAAATATATAATAATAAAATGTGTTTATCTCAATTAACATGAAGTACTTATAAGAATACGTGTTTGTAAAAGTAATTTTATAAGAGTGAAGAGAAAAACCTTTTTTATTTCAAATTTTACGAGCTAATGTTCTGATTGTGTTACCTCAGTTAGACCGCTCGTCTCTCACCTAGATGGCCCGGGTTCGATCCCAAGCGACCTCATATGAGATTTGTGGTGGACAAAGCGGCGCTGGGGCGGGTTTTCTCCGGGTTCTTCAGTTTCCCCCGCCATCGCATTCCACCGGTGCTCCATCTTCATTCATGTATCATCAGTGTCACCGCCTGCGATGCTATAAGTAGTTAAAACGGGCGTTAAACACTACAAAAAAAAAAAAAAAAAAAAACTCAGTATTTGATGACATACCTCGTGATGCGTTACCGATAAATTAAGGAAATGAATATATTGTTGAAATCGATGGCATTAGTTGTAATCTGCTATGATAAAATTTGCGTACCTCAAGGAATGACTTCAGGGCCTGTTTGGTTTTAATAATGGTTAATGATTTTCTTAATAATGCACTGTGATTCGACTTTTTTTAATTAAAGTGTCTTTGTGGATTTAAATAATATTATAATTCCGTCATGTATAAGTGAAGATGTTATATCGCAATAATGGCTTTGTATGAAACATGATTAGACTATGATGTCTGCCTCTTCCTGATTAGGCGAAAATACTATTTTATTTTAGAAGATAATTAAACCGCTTATAGGCATATCCCAAAAGTTAACGTGAGAAGCCCAAAATGAAGAACGAAGAGATCTTCAGAGGCTTTTGCCAGAAAATTCAAGATATACATTTTATTTGTGAAGTAAATGTATTAAATATAATAGATTTTCAATCAAAATCGTTAGAGCCATTTTTGAGAAAATCAAACATTTCAAATAGGGGAATTTTTTGAAAATCATGTCTAAACCTTGGAAAATATTCAACTTAAATACAAGTTTGGTATTTAACGGAGTTTTCAGTCACACACACACAGACATGTTTCTAAGAAACTTTTTTTTGTTTTGTTTTCAATCGTGAGGTCTCACAGTATGTATTTCCAGTGGAAGCTCGGTATTGAATTTTCGGGTGCACTGTGTACATAGTACGTGTAGAGAAATTAAAAATGAATAAAGGTCTCCCCCACCGAAATAATAAAATATGCAGTTGCTATTTTGACCTTACCTTTACATTAGTGATAATTCCACTGGAGAAAGAAAATTCTCATTATAAGCCTCCCGATTTAACAGGTATCAGAGTGTGAAGAAACTAAGTCAAATAAAAACGACCTAGAAAGTACGAGACCAGTTTGATACATAAACTGTCCAGTTTCACTTTTTCATTGCACCAGATGACCGGCGGTCTGCTTTTATGGTTACAATAAAAACTGTTATATACTGAGCATGTCATGACAGAACGGCACGAAACGACAAAATCTGATTTTAATGAATTGACAAGTGCCTTTTTTGTTGGTGACTAGGTCATTATGGCTGCTCATGAAGATGCTATCTAGCAAGTGTAACTCCAATCTCAGCTTCGCAGCACAACCTACTAATGATCTCAATATCCAACACAAGGACTTTTGGCTCTTAGAGCAACATATACTGAAAACAAAGGCAATTTTAAGTAATAGATTTGTCGCTATAGCCACACAGAGGCATCCTTACACTCACGTATATTAGATATACATCTGTATTATTGAGAAATTATGAGATGACTGATTGTACGATAAGCGCAAAGCTAAAATATGTTCCATTCACATGATATTCTCTACATGTCTGTTACAAATTATTGTTAAAATGCTTATTCTTCTTTCAACTTCATGTTAATCAAGATAAACATTAGCAGCAATGGTCTTTTTACTTGCTTCCTTGTAAGTAGAATGTAATAAGGGAATACGCTAAGCTATAGCGATAGTAAGGTGTTTTAAAGGCTGGTTGCTATGTGACTGAACTTCGTTTCTTTGCACGGTCAGTATTTGATAATTTCCGTATGAGAAAAGTTTTAAGTATTTTGAAACTGAAATCAATAAAAAGGAATGTCTCGGAAATGGTAAAATTAACGAAAAACTGTATGTGATATAAATGTGTTTTAACGGGATTTACTTTTTTTGTGTAGTAAGATTTTGTCTATATCTTACGGTTTATTACTTATGCAAAAGTCATCCAAAATGAAGAGGTCTTCAGAGGCTATTCACAAAAAATTCTAGATACATTCATTATTTGTCATATAAAATATATGGCATTCTTATAAGTCGTTAGAGCTATTTTTGAGAAAATCTAAATTTTCGAAATTTTTTTCCATGTAATGAATAGTTTGTATTAGGGCGATTTTCCTGAAACACTTCATGTCGCATTCATGGAATATATAATTACTAGGTTTGTTATTTTACGAATTTTAATTTTTGAGTAATCGTGTTCATAAACACACGGACATGCGTGCACGCTGGAGATATTTCTAAAAATTCAGCAGTGCAGCCTAAAAAGTGCATTTTCAGTTAAATTTCGGTTCGAATTTTTTATGGGAATGCAATACCTGTTTGTACTAAGTAGAGAAAATAAAAGTTGATGGTAAGCTCAATGAATGGTACAATTTTCCTTACACCAGATGCTGCAGTATACATATTGCAGCGCCGAATATGGAAGTGCTTAACACTCAAATATTCCTAGTTCACCATCATTAGCATCGTTCCCATTAATTGCTCTTCGTGGTGTAATGGTTGCCTGCTAACTTCACGTGCCCCAGATAGCGGGTTCAAACCCGGTGGAGGACGATGGATTTTTTTTTCGGGCGTAAAACTTCTTAGCATAGCTTCCTTCGGAAGGGAAGTAAAACCGTTGGTCCCGTGTCGTAGATTTACGGCACGTAAAAGACCTTAAGGAGCTGATAGAAAAGCCTCTAAGCAACATTAAAGTTATATAACTCCCAATATAGAATGGGACGCTGAGAATCACAGCAGTTATTGAGCGTCCATAAAAAATAAATAAATAAATAAATAAACCTCCATTACATTTGAGAAACAATTGCCCTGTGTATGTTAGCGAATGCTTGATACTTAAGTTCAGCATCTTCCAAGGATGCTACACGAAGCATTTCAAGAAAATCATCCCCAACTTTCGTATGTGAAAAATGTTAGGTAACTGATTTAAAACTGAGACTTTTGCAAGACACATTGCAAAAAATGGAACTCCACGAAAAAAAAATGCTTATAACGCATATGAATAAGTTATGTGTTTTAACGAGATCTACGTTTTTGTTTATAAGGTTTTGTCTATCTCATACGGTTTACCAGTTATGTAAAAGTCATTAAAATTCATCCAGAATAAAGAGACCTTCAGAGGCTATTCCCAGAAAATTCAAGTCATTAGGCCCCGGGCTCAGAAATTTTACGCCAGACTGCGTGAACATGTGCAGGTCCACATGGCCGCGCTCGCTAAAAGGTCTCGCTTTGGTGCTTCGTGGGCAGGGGATCGTGGGTTCGAGTCCCGCCTTGGGCATGGGTGTTATATGTTTGTGCAATGTGTATATGTTTGTAAAAGAAACAGTAAACCAGTAATCAGTAAAACCTACGGGGGGAAATGTAAAAACAAAACAAAAAAAAAAACATGAGAACGCACTTGTCAAATCGCTGGCGGAGTACTTACCCACTGATCGCCGAAAGAGGCAGTTTCGGGTTCCCCGCATAGCTTGCGGGTACCCCCGGTAACAACGATTTCAAACCAGCCAACAGCGAAATAGCTGAACTAAGTACTCCCCCCCTCCCATTGTGAGTGGTCTATCAAAAATTAACAAACATAAACCATTTTCAAAATTAAACACCAGCGCAGCAGAAGAAAGGATGCTGCTCCTGAAAAATGCAACCGCTTGAGGAGTCTATCTAGCGCTACCTCCCTAACATCATCACCCGAAACCTCAAAAATATAACCTTAACCTTCACCTCACTCCTGTGTAGGTACACAGCAACTACACCTAGGCTCACCACGAGCGTACCAGATCTCGCACGCAAGCACGCTATTTTGACTTAAAGCAGATCAATTGCTGCTATCACTCCAGGAGAAAGAGATAACAAGAAGAAACCGCAGGAGGCTAAAAGCCGCAAGCAGATAAGCCACAGAGGCACGCAGAAGTCCCTAATAGTTACTGTCTCGAAAATCCGTCCTAATGCTGATGCTGCTCAGAGAGGGCGAGTAATTATCATGTGGCCCTCTAATGCATCCGAGGCAACTGACTGGCATTGTCACAAATGGAGAAATCTAAAAACACACCTGAAGCATAAGAAGAGAAATCATGGAAAGAAAATCGTGGTAGATAAGAAGCCACCTCAAGTTTTGCCTATTGATCTTAAAAAAAGAAGACACACACACACACACACACACACACACACACACACAAACCCAGATCAGAGTAGGCGACCGATATTTCCTACTAAGTTTAAACTAACTTCTAAGATTAACTTGTAAAGAAAAATTATACAAAATATAATAATATAAAGGAGACTTCACACATTATTCCAGAAGTTATAAATATGCAAGTTGTCTCAAGTCCATATATTAAGTATGTGAATTTTAATGAAATTATGTTTAAATATGTTAGTTAATTCCCTGTATCTTCTAAGTGGAGCATGAGAAATTATTACAACTTTTCCTTCAATTCCTATTTCCTGAGTTCGCCGCAATGCGCGATGATGAGGGTTACGCTCGTCGCCCACAGATGGCACTATAGGTCGCAATCACAACTTGCGGACCAAAACGGTGGAATTTTTCCCGGAAACCTTATTCTTTCAAGGTATGGGGTACCTTTATGTGCAAATAAACATTACACCGGACCACCGGCTTTACTTCCCTTCCGAAGGAAGCCAAGCTAAGGATTTTTGCGTTCGAAAATATCCATCGCCCTCCGACAGGTTTGGGTTTTACAGGTTAGCATGGTAACCACTACACCACGCAGGGCGATTTAAGATATGTAACTGCCAAATAAATAGTATAAGTGGAATGTTTGGAAATAATCTGTGAATTCTAGTCATCCGGAAGGAATTTGATTATTCAATCGTTAGCTGGGATTTGAACCACGGATCTTTCGGTCTCTAGCCGATTGCTCTAACCGCTGAGCTATCATGGCTACATGCCGATACGTCATTAAATTCCTCAATTGACCCGCATGTGTGCCGGTAAACCACAAGGTACTTCAATGTACTTACATTGTTAAGTCGTCATTGGGGTATTCCAAATACTGGTGTATACAATAGCACTGTGTTATACTTATTTCAAATGCGAATTCATTCAGTGAGGTAGGGGCTCCCACTGGAGAGAACAGGAAGTTTAACTCTCTCCCTCTTTTGTTTTCCGGTTTGCCTTCCATCCAAGAAGCTTATATTCCATTATACGGGATCCATTCTAACAATAAACCCATCCATTTTTGTATTATTCTGTGAGACTCATTCACTGTATTCATTATTCGTTATACCATTACAGCTCAGTTCTAACAAACGAAATCGTTTCTTCCCTCCCCTTCCAAATGACAGTGAAAATGTGGTATACTGAAATTAAATAATTTAACTTGGCGATCAGCGCTTTTTAAAACTAATAAAATATAGAAACGACAATATTTATTTTCTGCACTTAGGTTGCGTTAAGATGTTGTGGTAGGGATATGGGGTCTTTTAGTTTATAAGCTATGCCTTCCACAGACACACACACACACACACACACAGATACATACGCGGACCTTTTATATATATTTTTGATACACTCGACGTCGGATTCTTGGGTGGAATACGATACCTTCTCTTGCTACCATGTACTTTGTAAGTACAAACGTGCTTAAAAAAGTAAAAATGTTAAACTAAATACCAAGTATTGTATGTTTAAATATTACTAATACACACTATTGTTACAATGCATAAAGTAACTTCTTTTACTTGTATCGTATTGTTTGTTACTTGAGAAGTTGTTATATAGCCTTGTAGTTAAAGCGACTTTAAATAAATAAATAAATAAATTAAAAATCTGATATGTTCCATTCACATGGCTTTCTCTACATCTCTGTAACAAATTATTGTTTATAAGCTTATTCTTCTATTTTATGCTAATCGAATCAACATGAGCAGAAACGGTGCTATTGCTCAGTTCCTTAAAAGTAGGAGACAAATAAGGGAACACACTAGGCTAAACCGTCAGTCAGATGTTTTAAAATGTGGTTGCTATGGGATTGAAATCCGTTGCCAGGAGTAGACAAGTTCCCGTATGAGAAAAGTATAAGTACTTTAAAACTGAAACCAATAACAAGGAATAACTGAAAAACGGCCGACTCCACGAAAAAAACGTATATGACATATACTGTGTTTTAGGGAGATCTATATTTTTGGTAGTAAGTTTTTGCCCATCTCTTACGGTTTACTAGTTATACAAAAGTCTTCCAGTCTTCAGAAGCTATTCCCACAAAATTCAAGATATACATTTTATTTGTAATGGAAATGGCTTTATATGTGGTATTTCAATCAAAATCGTTAGAGTCATTTTTGAGAAAATAAACATTTTCGAAAAAAATTCTATGTAAAGGGTGATTTGGGGTGGGGGATTTTCATGAAAATCTATGTTTCGCATCCTTAGAAGATACCAAAACTAATTACCAAGTTTGGTATTTAACGGTCTATTCTTTATGAGCTATGTTGTCCACAGACACACACACGCGAGCTCACGCGCGCGGATTTTTATTTGTTTATTACTTTCTCTACACGTACTATGTACATAGTGTATAGAGAAGGTATTGTATTGCGCCCAAAAATTCGATACCGAGATTTCACCAGAAGTACATGTTTTGGATCCCCCTGAATCCAAATAAAGCATTTTTGGAAAAAGGTCAGTGTGCGTGTGTGTCTGTGTGTGTGTGTGTCTGTGTGTCTGTGGACTGCATAGCTCAAAAACGAAAAGACCGTTAAATACCAAACTTGGTATGTAAGTTTGGTATCTTCCAAGGATGCGACATGAAGATTTTCAAGAACATCTCTCCACCCCCAGCTACCCTTTACATGGAACTTTTTTCGAAAGCTTTGATTTTCTCAAAAATGGCTCTAACGATTTTGATTAAAATATCGCATATTAAATATATTTACCTGACAAATAATATGTATATCTTGAATTTTCTGGCAATAGCCTCTGAAGACTACTTTATTCTGGAAGAATTTTGCATAACTGCTAAACCGTAAGAAATGGACAAAAACTTACCACACAAAAAATGTAGAACATATTAAAACACACAATTTATTTTATATATATATTTTTTTTCGAGGAGTTGATCGTTTTTGAGATATCTCTTGTTTTTGGCTTCAGCTTTGAAAAGCTTGTACTTTTCTCATACAGGAATTTGTCAACTCATGTCCATACAAACAAAGGAACTTCAATCACCTAGTAATCAGCTTTTGACTTCACTTTAACCTATTATACTCCCATATTTCGCTTCTACTTACAAGGAAGTAAGTAATAAGACTATTTCTGCTAATATTTTCTCGATTAGCATGAAGTAAATAGAAAAATAAGCATTTTAACAATAATCTGTTACACACAAGTAGAGAAAGTTATGTGAATGGAACACATCAGATTTTTTTTGATACAGTGGACCCTAAAACACATATATTTCCGGTGAAATCTCTACATCGAATTTTTGGGCGGAACACGATACCTTCTCTCGCCACTATGTACTTGTAAGTACAAACGTGATTGAAAAAGTAAGAATGTTAAACTAAATACTAAGAATTGTATGTTTAAATACTACTAATACAAAAATTGTTATAATGCATAAAATAATTTATTTTACTTGTATCGTATTGTTGTTTGTTCCTTGTAGTTAAAGTGACTTTAAATAAATAAATTAAAAAAAAGAAGTATGCAAAGAATAGAATGTATAAGAATAATTTGCAGTAGAATAAGCCGAGAAAGTGATGTAATTCCAGCACATCCGATTTTTCTACAAGGTTCATTGTTCTATATAAAAGGGGTTCAGTTCAGTGACCATGCAACTTCAGCATGAAGTTTTGCAAGAACTAGAATCAGGTGTGCCTTCACCGGAAGTGAAGGCCGGACTGTTTATTTAGCAAGTAGACTTGCCGCCAAGGCTCTGCGTGGTTTGCCTTGGTCGCACCTCAGATGTGCCAAGGAAAACATCGCACGCATTCTCAGCAAATTAATTGGCATCGATAAACACGTCCAGAACGCATGTTGGGGAAGTATGTCTGTTGTTGCAACTACCTAGCATGAAACAGAAGCATTCCAAGCGTCTGATGTAGGCACTGGGTACGGCAAGAGAGCACCTTGTCGCTCACATTCTTTCTTTTCGTAACGCATGTTTTCACAAGATAAATGACTAAGATTTCAATGGCACCTCACAGAAAGAATTTACAGCCGGTGTTTCCAATGGCAGACAATTTTTAGAGAAATCTTTTGTTACATTCACATCACCTACTTTCGATATTCCATTTAAATCAAGTTGATTGGTATTACTGATGACATAATTCATATACGACATACTTTAAAAAATAAAAACTATATGCACAACTTGAAGCACTAGCTAAAATGCTTTGCAAAATAACTTTACGTTAAAATATTGAAAAATATATAATTACAACATTAGTACCTGTAAGTGGTGCATAAATAAAAGATTGGAGACATTTAGAAGTAGAGAAATTTATAGAAATAGTCTCTGATACTGTAAATAAACGTTTTAGAAAAAAGGGAAAAAAAGAGGAGTATGGAGAAGGAGACGGAGTTAATTGCAAAGAGGAGGCTAATGACCAAGGAGGAGCAAGACCAAATAATTGATAGCAGATAGTAGTGAGAACCCGAAGAGGGAAGTAGTGAGTGGAGGAGTTATGGGGTGATAAATGGAGTAAGAGGCCAGCGTCGAGGGAAAGTGATTTGAAAAGGTGTGAAAGTGGTATTATAGTGAATTAACTGATAAGGAAAGTGAAATATTTTATTTTAAAGATTAAGTAAAGCGATAACTTTATGGCAGAGCTAAAAACACATTTACTATTTATGAAGTGAAATGAAAATATTTTAGAAAATTATGTGAGGTTTAAGTGAAGTGAAAGATAAAAGTAATTGGGGAAGATTAGTTTAATTTCGAGTGAGTGACGAGCCTAATAAAATTACTAAATGAGTGTTTGTTCTAAAATATATCGAAAAAGGTGAGTGGTTAAAATATATATGTTTGAAATTATTACAATAAAGTTATGCCGAAAGGAGCAATACTATAAATGTAGCAATTAGAATTAAAATATTAATATGAAATTACAATATATACATTTTAATGCAAACTAATATAAGATACTTTGAAAATAACACACACACACACATGTATATATATATATATATATATATATATATATATATATATAAAACGTGTGAGACTTCACAGCCAGCGGATTTAGAAGTAATACAGTCCCGACGTTTGGCCTTGTTATGCCGTAAACACTATTCAACTGCATCACGTCTTACCAATTTCGGCCGAAACGCACCGCGGTACGTGGAGCGACTTGCCCTTATAGCGCAACCTGTGCGCGATGGTCTTCAGTGGTGAAGGTCCCAGGTTCAAATATTGCCACTTGAAGATGCTTTTTATGTTTAGTAAATTCAAAGAGAACCGATAGTACATGGAAGTTCGTGTCACGCATTTATCCGGTAAAATCACGAATTTTTGGGCGGAAAACGGTTATTCTTCTTCTTATACTTAGCGAGATGGCTGCTCCGTAATTTGTGAGACTGGCTTTCGGATGATCCCGTCTCGATTCCCAACGACTGTCCACTCTGATCATGAGGTTTTTCATGATTTTCCCATGATCAAAAAGAAGAATGCCGGAATGATATATTCTACCATTCCCTTATTTACCTTTCATTTTTCAAGTGTGCTTTCAGGTCCTGCAGTGTCGCGAAGCAGTTGTTTGCGTTATGGAAAAATGTCTGCCTGTGAATGACAGAGTGGGCTATTTCATTTGGTGGGGTAGCTGCGTTGTGTCTTGAGAATGTTTTCTAATGGTGTCCGGGTGTTGGAACTGGAAATATTTCTGCGCGTCTCTGTCTATCTGTGAGTCTGAGGCCTCTTCCTGCTCCTTCATTTCATTCCTGCCTCCCGGGGGGTTTTAACCACAATTCGGTCATCATGGAGTCGCAATAGCGAGGTAACCTTCTGGGTTCTAATATGCTTCATCCTACTATTGGAAAGTAGTACAGAAGTAAAAAGTCTTATGTGTTTCATTTACATGCTGTCCGTGCCAACGTTAATGTGTGTGAGTGTGTGCGCGCGCGTGACTGTGAAATGCATAGCTCAAAAACGAAAAGTCCGAATCTTGGTATTTAAGTTCAGCTATCTTCGAAGGATGCTACTCTTTACATGAAAAAACAAAAATGGCAAATTTTGATTTTCTAAACATTGACTAACGGTTTTGATTGAAATTTTCACTGTTTAAGACATTTTCATGCAAATAAAATGAATATATTGAAATGTATGTAAATTGACTTCCGAATTCTTAATTCTGAATGTCATTTGCATAACTAGTAAAGCTCAACAGATAGGCAAAATCTTATTATATAAAAATATATTCAAATACAGAGTTCATGTCATATACATTTTTTATGAAATTAATTATTTCCGAGATAATCCTTGTTATTGTTTTCAATTTTTTACTATAAATACTTTCCTCAAATGGGGAGTCGTTATTTTTTATCTGGTCATCGATGAAACCATCACATAGCAACCAAAATAATGGTTTTGACTGTCGCTCAAGCCTGTATATGTCCCTATTCACATTCTGTCTATAAGGAAATACGTAATACAAAAATTTTTTGAAAATTTTATCTCGATTAATATGAAGCATATAAGAATAATTTATTGAAGAATGGGCGGCGTAAGTCTGTGAACGTAACACATGACTTCTTCTTTTAATTTAGGGTGTCTCAAGCCATATATTACCAGTGAAATCTCAGTATTAAATGTTTATGTACGCGATAGAGAAAGTAGAAAACGTATATATGATATATACAGTTTAATGAGATTATAGTTAACATACCTAATCGCCACGTATTATTTCCAAGGTAAAGCCTCCGTAATGAACATACAGAAGGCGGAAGGGGTTCCTTGTCTGAGCAAAGTCTAGCTTGAATGCGGTAACATTTTTACTTTGTCTATTACATTTAGTAAGTAAGAGAAGTATTCAATTTCACCCAACAATTCGGGTCTAGATTAACCCGGAATTATATCTTTGAGGAACGCTGAATCCAAAAAATGATTTTTAAATGATCGTGTGTATGTGCTTTGAACAGCGAAACCTAAAATGAAAGGTTGGTTAAATATTATAATTGATATATAAGCTCAGCATCTTCCATGGATGCGACATGAAGACTCTGAAGAAAAATCACGCACCACAGATTACCCTATACATGACTTCACAATACATTTACATTAGTGGGTTGTTTCTTTCTTACCTCTCTGTCCATATGATCCTAAAGTAGACAGTAGTTCAATAGGATTGCAGTTAGGACTTTGAGGGGGCCAAACCATGTTCTTCAAGACTTGTGTCTCTTCCAATCGTTCAAGTATCTTCTACAGAGTATAGATGTGTGCTTGGGATCATTGTCCTGCAGCAGAATAAACCCTTTGCCAATTAACCGCATCCCAGATGGTTTGGCATGGCGTTGGAGAATATTGTGATAATACTCCTTCTTCATCATTCCTTCTATTTTCACAATATCGCCTGTCCTATTGCCACCAAAATAACCCCGTACCAGCACCTCCATGCTTGACTGTTGGGCATATGCACTGAGGTGCCATGCGTTCACCTTTTGCACGTCGAACAAACTGGCGACGTTTTGAGCCAAATAACTCAAACTTAGATTCAGCATAAATAATGCCTTTTTCCACTGATCAACAGTTTACTGACAGCTCTCAATAGAGGTTTCTTTGCCGCAATGCAATCGTTCAGATGTGCATCCTGAAGTCTTCTCTTCACTGTAGAAACACTCACAGATTCATCCCTCAACTGGTTCAGCTCTGGCGTCAGCATGGGTGCTGTTTTGAAACGATCACGTTTGCTGGTCACTATTAAATGTTTATCCTCACTTTTTGAGGTCACCCTTGGCCTCCCCTTTCAATAACGGTCCTTATTGCTATTTGTAGTTATATACCTCTTTACAGTGTAATTGTCACTTCACAAGGAGACGTGTTATTATGTGGTAATTTGAAGCATGGTGTGTCCTGCTTTATGTAAGCTGACTATTGCAGCACGTTTTTCTGCTGAAAGCTCCCTTCTTTTGCCCATTTCAGACTTTTCAACTGCACAATAACAAGTGTACCATTCACCAGCTTATGAAGCACTGAAGTGCTGTTCGCAGCCAATACCTATTTACTGGTGTCTGTGAAAGACATCTAGGGAATCACAGACATACTGTGATATCCAAAACAAAATTAGGGTAATTGTTCCTAAAAGGGCCAACAAATGCTACATTTTCAAAATGTACATAATTGACAAACAAAAGGTAGTACAGTAAATTTAAATTTTGTTTCCATGGATTTCTACCTTTTATAATATGACATTGGCTTTATTTGGCGTTATACACTTGTTAATTGCAGCAAAACAGGCTGTTCAAAAACTTTTGAGCGTTAGTGTACGTTTTATTTGTAAAGTTGACCGTTTTCGGGATATTCATTGTTATTGGTTTCAATTTTAAATTAATTAGGTTTTCTCAAACGGGACATCCAAAGCGAATCGATCCGCAATCGTTTCACATGTCGACCAGCTTTTAAAAGATTTGACTATCGTTTTTGCCTAATATACCCCTATTTCCCTTATTCTTATAAGGAAGTAAGTAATAGGACCAATTCTGATATGTTTATCTGGATTAACAGGACTTAGATAAAAGATAACCTTTTGTAAGAAAAATTTGTTTGTAGAACAGCTAGAGAAAGTTATGTGAATGAAATTCATAATTTTTTTTATTTAAATATTTTCGAGATATCCTTTATTAGCTATTGATTTACATTTTCAAATAATTATACTCTTTCAAATGGGAAGTCGTTCGTTGTTTTTTACTGATTATGTTAAGGAAGGGAATTTTAAAGTAGCAGCTCTTAAAATATCTAATTATTGCTTAAGCCAACTATGTTGCCTATTTCAATTGCATTTAAATGGAAATATATATAACAAAACCTATTTCTTCAAGTAATTATTTCGATTCATACGCAATAGATAGAAAAATAAGCTTTTCTTTAAGAATAGCTTTCTGACGAATAGATATTTATCAAAAATGTTCTAATCTTTACTTTCTCTAGCATAGCATTTCACAAAATTTGATTTGGAGATTTCGCCGGAAATATTTGTTTCAAGTTTCCCTGTGCCCAAAAAATAAAAGCAGTTTTAAAAAAAAAAATCCGTGTGTATCTGTTTGGTGTCTGTGAGCAGCATAGCTCAAAACCGAAAAGATCATTAAATACCAAACTTGGTACTTATGTTTAGGATGAGACATGAATGTTTTGATAAAAATTGCTCCACCCAAATTATTCTTTACATGGGCATTTTTTTTTTAATTTTGTTGTTTAAAAATGGCTATAACAATTTTGACTAAAATAACGAATATCAAAGATATTTATTTAGGTGGAAAATAAAAATGTATATCTTGAACACCTTCTGAAGATCTCTTTATTCTGGATGAATTTTGCACAGTTGATAAACCGCAAGAGATACACAAAAACTTACTACACAAAAATGTAGATCTTGTTAAAAAACATAATTTATGTCGAATATGTTTTTCTTGTGGATATTCCTTGTTATTTGTTTCAGTTTTAAACTACATTAACTCCTCTCAAACAGGAAGTCTAATTTCGTTTCGTCTCTTTTACTGCTGGTCATGTAAAGTGAACCATATAGCGATAAGGTTCTAAAAGATGATGTAGATAAAATAATAATCTTTTGTAAGAGTAGTTTATATGCGGAACGGCTAGAGAAAGTCATGTGAATGGAACGCATCAGATTGTTTCTTGTACTTTAGTTGTCCGTTTTTTTTTATTATTTTTCTGTTTTACTAATACAAAAATGTACATGTTCACGAACATCAGTTTCCGAAATGGAACTCGAATCCGGACCACGAAACAACAAAGCTAGGTAGTACACGTAGCACAGCTGGGAACCGAATCGTTGGTACAATTCACTACTACTCCCAAAGTTGCTTATATTATAGATAACAATTTCAATTATCAGTAAGAAGGTATTGGCGTACAATTAGGTGAAACATTCTTGCCAAAATCCCAGATCAAATATATGCTATCCCTCCGCAAACCTGCCAATTTGTCTAGCATTTGACCCCTGTCAGTCTTTGTTGTTCATATTTTCAAGCTGACCAAAGTGACCTCAAGATATAAAAGTAGGCCAGTGAAGAACGTTTACAGGAATAGTCAGAAAAGTAGGGAACCTTTCTTGCGACGAATGAAAACTAGGCGACTGAGGGCTGCCTAAGTTTGACGGACAGGATGGATTAGACTGCGAAAACACTTCTAACTCATATTTGAGAAGTCCGTGCGATCGCTCACTCTAACCCACGATTTTTTCGTGGTTACACCGGTTCGGTAGGTCAATGTTAGTGTAAGCCCTCTTCTATCCCGGCTTTCTTTCCATGGTTTCCTGCTCCATAATTTTTCATTGCCATCAGTTCCAGGGTTGTAGAACTTAGCAAGGTTGCTGCTTGCCGGTGAATGTGCGCTTTCTTCCCTGGCGTCGTTCCTGGATCACTCAGTTCCACCCTATTGGTGCTTTTGGGCGGGCGCAGCCTTGGAAGATATTAAACTTAATTACCAAGTTTGATATTTTACCAACTTTTTCTGAGTTATCTTGTTCACAGACACACACGGACCTTTTTCTAATTTTCTTTCTTTTAATAACTCAGGGGACAAGAAAGTAATATCTCAGTATCGAATACCTTTTCTACATATGTAGAGAAATTAAAAAAGAAGCAATGGAACATAAAATGATGGACAGGCGTGTAATGAACCTTTGCAGATGCAAAGTGACCAGGGAAAACCCCCAAAAAAACCATGGGTCGGAAATGTCGGCCACATCAATCGAAACCATGAGCTTCTGAACGTGAATCGCACAGTTTTTCGTGGCGTCTCTGTGCTCGAATAATCTTTGTGTAATATTAAGTACTGGTTGAAGCAATGCTTTATATCCAGTACTAAAAGCTCGCGATAAGCTCATGTTACAAGCATCGACTCTCAAAAGCGGTTCTTGATGGCACCTTGCTGGATGGGCGGACAGACGGAACCCTTACGGTGCTTCCGATCACGCACTCGGATGGACAAGAGTAAATTCTCAAAAGTGATCTGATAAGGTCGCTACTGGAAAGGAATTCTAAGTGGAGGTTATTTACCCCAGGAATTCATCGGGCCGATTTAATTATCCGCTCCGTGGTGCGGACGTAAGCATTCCACGCTCCGAGTTAGGGTAAACAATGGCAGGAATGTCGAGGATGACAAACTTGGTCTCTGTCTTCCCAAATGTCTTCTACCCAGCAACAATTATCACTGTTCCCAACATCTCTTTTAACTTTTCCTTACCCAATATGTTTTTAAAGCTTCGAAACATCAAACAAAGCTAATGCAATATGTTAATATAAAAAATCTGATGTGTTTCATTCACATGACTTTCTCTATATCTCTGTAACAATTACTGTCAAAGTCTTATTCTTTTATCTACTTCATGCTAATCGAGATTAAATTTGGCATAAGTTGTGTTTATTACTTACTTCCTTGTAAGTAGAAGGGACATAAGAGAAAGTATTTTAAGAATGAAACTAATAACAGGAATACCTCGGAAATGGTGAACTCCACGAAAAAATGAGTATGACATAAACTGCAGATCTACATTTTTGTATAGTAAACTGTTGTCTGTCTCTTACGGCTTAACAGTTATGAAAATCCAGCAAAATTCATCCAGGCTATTCCCGGAAGATAAGATATACTTTTTACTTGTCATGTAAATATTTTATTACAGGTATTTTAATCGAAATCATTAGAGTCATCTTTGAAAAATGTTAGACATTTTTTCCATGCAAAAGGTAGTTTGGGTTGGGGGGATTTTCTTGAAAATCTTTTATCGTATCCTTGGAAAATACTGAATTAGAAAATCAAATTTGATGTTTAACCGACTTTTCGTTTTTGAGTTATCCTCTTCACAGACAGATGGACAAGTGAACACGGACGGACGGACACAGACACACACATATGAGAGTATGTTTCTAAAAATACTTATATTTTTGGGCAGAGGGTATCCTAAAACAGGTATTCCCATTGAAACCCCGGTATAAAATTTTTGGGGGCAATGAAACACATTTTCTAACTATATACTGTGTACAAAGCAGAGAAAGCAAACATCTGATGCACTGCACTGAAATTTCCTTTCACAAACTATTTTTACAAACACTTATTCTTGTATTTACCTCATTTTGAAATTTCAGAAATTGCTGTTTTACTTTCTGTACACGTACTATGTAAATAGTGTAATGAGAAGGTATTGTATTCCACCCAAAATTCGATACGGAGATTCCAGCTGAAACCTGTTTTGAGATCCCCTGAATAAAAAAGAGCACTTTTAGAAAAATCTGTGCATATGTATGTGTCTATGTCTATATCGGTGGAAGCATAGCTTAAAAACGAAAAGACCGTTAAATACCACACTTGGTATATAAGTTTAGTATCTCTCAAGAATGCGACACGAAGATTTTCAATCCGCCACCCCAAACTACCCTTTACATAGAACATTGTTCGAAAATTTTGATCTCCTCAAAAACAACTTTGAAGATTTTGATTACAATATCTTATATTAAGAATATTTACATGACAATTAAAATGTATATCTTGAATGTTCTGGGAACAGTCACTGAAGATCTGTTTAATCTGGGTTAATTTTGCTGAATTATGCATAAATGATAAACAGTAAAAGATAGACAAACATTTACAACAACAAAAATGTAGATCTCCCTAATAACATAATTTGTCAGATATATTTTTTTTCGTGGAGTTGATTATTCTGAAATATTTTGTGTTATAGGGTTCAATTTTAAAATACTTGTATTTTTCCTAAACAGGAAGTCACCCTATAGGTTTTATTATTTTTTTTATCACTACACACTATTTGTAGAGTCAGACAATAGTCCTAAAATATCCCGCCTTAAAATTCCAAATTCTTCCCGTAATCATGACCAACAATTTTACATGGAAAGGACTTTGAATGAATGTCCAAGTATTGAATGATTTGACCTATTGACAGTGGATATCTCGGAAATTGCTTACAGCAATAAATAAATAAATAAATAAATGCATTGTGTGTACATTTTTGTGTATGTAAAATTGCATTTTGTTTTAACGAGATAGAAATTTTAAAAACGTGAGAATCAACTTGGTAATGACAAAAATCTCTAATGGAAAACCAATGATACTTAAGAGCATTTTAATATAATACATACGTAGCATGAAATTTGAAATAGTATAAAACAAAATCAAAGAGCGCTTTTCTTAAAAGTGAATTTAAAGACACTTCAACCTTTCTTCTTCTTCTTTTTTTTCTTGTTATTATTTTTTTCTTAACAACAAATGGTGCGCTACTATGCATGTCTTCTAACGGCTTTATGTACGTTCTAATTAATAAAATTAATTTAATTTAAAGAAAAAGAGTTTTCGCTGGACTACTCCACTCCATATCGTAATATCAGGAGAATTCAGGCTTTACAAAGGTTTCGTGCGACAACACTGCTAAAGAAGCATAAAGATGGGACTTCCTCTCGAGTCTGTACACACTAGGTGTTCGAATAGGAATTAAAATACAAGTGAGATATACCAAACGAATGGATTGAGAGTGCTGCATCGTTCAAGGATACTCATATGTTTACATGAGCTCATTTATTTTTCAAGCCACAAATGGTACAAATTAATGACGAAATCTCGTTCCATGGATAGCTCTATTTAGCGTACCCAAAACAGAGTAAATGCATATTATCGAGTAGTTCTATTACACGGACTATTTCATACTTCATTGCAACTGCAGTGGAACTAGGATAATTCGAAAGTCTATAATTCGAAATTAATTCGAAGGTTTTTTTAGTTCCTTGAATTTTGTATTAAGGCGATATAAAACTCACATGTATATAATTTTATTTTCCTTAATTCGAAGTTTTTGTTTAGAAATGTCGGTTTAAAATTAATCTAAATGGGAAAGTTTAGTGTAATAACATGGATCATGTGTTTCTACAAAAAGGTCATCGTTCTGGAGTTGTTTGTTTTGTCGGAATGCAGTTGGAACACAGTTTTGGGGGTGGAATAGCTTTCTTAGCTGCCGATCTTCAATTTCTATATCTGCTCTCACACGTTGTTTAAAACACGTGCACCTTAGTTGTCACTTGAGCTTCCTAAAGTTAAGTTTGTTGCAAATCAATTCCACTATGTCTCTTAGTAAACTGCGTTTCTTTTAGTTAACTTTTGTGGAAAAAGTCGTCGTAATTCGGGAAGTTGAAAGGGTTTGAACAAAAAAATCTAAAATAGTGAAAGAACACTTTGTCAACTTATCTGAAGAATAAGGAGAAAAGTTTAAACAGTGCCACGAGTGAAAATGAAAAGAGTCGAAAAAGAGTGAGAGAACAGGAAAATTTGATGTGGACGAATGCGTGTGAAAGTGGTTGAAGATATGCTAATTCCCACATAATCGGAGGTACTTCCTCATCTCTGTGAAATTTATCGGTACGTTGAGGGACAGGTCAGCGCAAGTGGAGTTGTTTCAATCCTTATTGCTAACATGTCAATTTTAGACGTAACACTAGTAATTCGAATCTTTGGAAATTTCGATTTTTTTTTACTTTTGTCACTTCAACTTCGAATTATCAAAGTGCCACTGTACTTATAGGCTGAAAATCCTTAACTGAATATATTTCAGAAGCACACCCAATGTGAGGTAGGAGTTGCTCTTGCCATTGCGCATCGTTAGGGGGTAGTAAATTCAAATTAGAGCTATCTCGCGCTTGCAGAAAGTTAGGGCATGTGGCCCTAGGTTGAAGGTGCAGTAGGAGATCATTTTCGGGGAACTATAAATAACTACACAAAGGGGTTCGAGGAGACACATTACTTTTACTGCCATTCAGAGAAATTAACAAAAATACTAGGTTAAGGGAATTTGGGGAAACCCAGTGGATTAATAATTCCACAGGCATATTCTGATCTTCTGAAAGTTAAACACATTGAACTATAAATTACCCCTTTACTCGGCGTTGATAAGGTGTACTTTGTGCTGCGTCTGTGACTTTCTTATCGGTGCCTTTATAGCTAAAACCATGATTTTACCAGCGTGGCTTTATGAGGCCACGTTGTGTCATAATTTATATCTTACCACTAATATAGATTGCTCAAACTGATGCAAAACTACCTCTTGCTAAATTAAAATATAATACATCCAAGGTGAACCATCAGTTACCCTACAATATATTTAAGTCATTCTGATCAGTACAGTACGAATGGTTTTTCAGTAACAGAATACAGCAAAACCACGATGGATGGATTCCTGTAACTGCAGGCAAGGCAATGCAAGCAATGAAACCAGAAATAGTCACTAACAGACTGCGGATACCACCAGTGATTTATAGAGTTGAGGTGACGTGAAAAGTCATCTATTGTAGAGGAACGCACTCCAGACTTTGGAAGTCAAAATGACAGAAGTTTTGCTTTCTAACGATAGCATACAAAGAAAATGTTGTACTATACTTCAAAATTTGTACATCGAAATTTCTCCAAAAATATAGGTTTTAATAAGATCTTTGATTCCAAAAAATAAATAAATTATAGAAAAGCGCACGTCTGTAGGATCACTGAAGTCTTAATAAAAAAGAGAAGTCAGAAAGGCGTTGAATATAATAGTTGAGGAGGACAGCACTAAGGAATGTCAGTGGCAAAGGTAAGTACAAAAAAATTCCCCTAATTAAATAAATAGCTTTTCAATTGGTTCTAATGATTTTATTTAAAAGTATATATGTTAGAAATGTGTATGATAATTATATTTTTCTATTAGTAGCATTTTAAATATTCTTCATCACTACTGAAGTTTACATAAGTCAGGAAAAGTAAGAGATAGGCACTAACTTATTGATATATCATATCACTATCAACTTTATAACTTTTGCAAATACCCTTTTTCATAGTATTAGCCGTTTTCAAAATACTGATACCCCCCGTTAAACATGAAATATTTTAAATGCTTTCTCTCCAATGCTTATACGAGGTAGAAAAGGTATTGCATTCCTTACAAATGTTTTATTACGAGATTTCACCGTTTAGGCATAAGAATATTTATAAAAAAAGTTCGTGCTTGTCTCTGTGAAAAGCATAACACAAGGACCAAAAATTAGTTAAATGCGAGAAATTTGATATTTAAGTTCAATATCTTCCAAGGATGCAACAAAAAGATTTTAAAGAAAATTCCCCCACTGCAAACTACCCTTTACATAGAGTATATTTTTGCAGTTTTGATTTTCTCACAAACGGCTCTAACGATTTTAATTAAAATACCATATGTTTAAGATATTTTCATGACAGGTCTTCAAGTTTCTGGAAATAGACTCTGAAATCTTCCTCATTCTGAATGCCTTTGGCAACTAGTAAAGCTAAGACATAAAATCTTCTACACAAAACTGAGATCTCGTTAAAGTAAATAATCTATATTAAATACATTTATTGTGGAGCTATATATTTCCCAGGTGTTCACTGTTACGTACTTAATTAAAAGTTGTCTATCCTTATGTTTTTTTTATTTCCAAGTCCTGATTGTGAAGAGTTTGACATTTCAAAGTCGAAACATAGCGACCAGTTTTTAAAAATTATTTGAAATCACCTATGCCTATTCTCTGTTTCCATTACGTTTATAAGGAAATATGTATTCAAACATAATATTAATCAATTTCGATTAATATTATGTAGATAGATTAATACGCTTTTGTAAGAAACGCTTGCTGAAGAACTATTAGAGAAGGTTATGTGAATATATCAGCGGTATATGCACAGTTTTAAAACTTTTTTACTTTCTCTATACTTACTATGTACATAGTGTATAGAGAAGGTATTGCACTCCACCAAAAAATTCGATACCGAGATTTCACCGGAAATATATGTTTTAGGGTCCCCTGTATCCAAAAATAGTATTTTCAGAAAAAGGTCCGTGTGTGTCCGTGTGTCAGTGTGTCCGTGTGTCTGTGAATAAGATAACTCAAAAACGAAAAGTAGGTAAAATACCAAACTTGGTATTTAGGTTTAGTATTTTCCAGGGATGCGACACGAAGATTTTGAGAAAAATACACCCACCCCCCAACTACCCTTTACATGTTACTTTTTTCGAAAATTTTGATTTTCTAAAAATAACTAAAGATTTTGCTTAAAATATCGTATATTAAAGATATTTACCTGGCAAATAAAATGTATATTTTGAATTTTCTGGGAATAGCCTCTGAAGACTACTTTAATCTGGGTCAATTTTACGGAATTTTGCATAACTGCTAAACTGCAAGAGATGGACATAAACTTACCACACAACAAATGTAGAGCACCTTAAAACACACACTTTATGTTACATACAGTTTTTTCGTGGAGTTGATTGTTTTTGAGATATTCCTTGTTTTTTGGTTTCAGCTATAAAAACATACTTTTCTCATACAGGACTTTGTGAACTCGTGTCCATACAAACAAAGGAACTTCAACCGTAGATCAACCAGCTTTTGACTATCACTTTAACCTATGGTACCCCCTTATTTCGCTTCTACTAACAAGGAAGCAAGTAATACGATTATTTCTGCTAATTTTTGCTCCATTAGATGAAGTAAATAAAATAATTTGTTACAGTGTTACAGTAATATAGAGAAAGTCATGTGAATGGAACACATCAAATTTTTGGTATTTTATTAATAAAGCATGGTCCATTTCCATGCTAAACATTTTTGTTCTCAAGTCGTGCTTGCAGCCAACACATTTTCTCAGCAGACACCATAAATAACAAAATGTGACCAGGGTAATCACAATTTATGTTAACTACAGCGATTATATGCAACATTGTAATGGATAGAGCATGTATTGTGAGTGTAATACATCAGATTTTCATTTGCGTATTCCGTTCCAGGTGATTAACATTACTACTCTATGAAGGTTGAAAATGGACTGATCATGTGTCTGTGTTCTTTCGATATCCTTGCACCGCCGCGCCATCTGTCAGCATCCTCCCACACCAGAGGTGTTGGCGAGAAACGTGTGCGAGCGTATAATTCCAGTTGGAACCTTGTCGCCCTCCGTAGTGCAATGGTTATCATGCTAACTTCATATACTTAAGATTGCGGGTTCAAACCCGGCGGAGTAAAAGTCCTTAGCATGGCTTCCTTCGGAAGCCGCTGGTCCCGTGTCATAGATTTACGGCACGCAAAAGAACCTCAAGCCTGATAGAGAGGTTTCTGAGCAAAATTAAGCGGTTTTTCACTGCCAACTTAGAATGGGACGCTGAGAACCACATTAGTTAAAGAGCGTCCATAAATAACACTCCAATTACCATTTTTCAGTTGGAACCTTCAAGGATATTGGATAGTTGTGGGGTTGAAAACATTATTAAAACAATAAAACATTTGCAGAAATAAAACATTTCATTATACTTGGATACAAAGGGAATAATAATTATCAAAACAGTATCAGAACTGCATGCTATATGCTGACGTTAAAATTCCATACTCTTTCTATGCGATTGCAGAAAATGGTGAAAATCGACAGACTTTGAAAAGAATGACAAAGTATTGAACAGTTAGAACTATTAATAAATGATATTTCCCAATCGATTTTTTCATTGTAAATAAAATGTGTGTCTTAATGTTGTTCCTAGACTCACATACACACTCGCATTTTTTTCTAAAAATCTGATATTCCATTCACATGACTTTCTTTACCTATTCTGCAACAATCTATTCTTAAAAAAGCTTATTCTGCGATCCACTTAATGCTGATCAAGACAAACATTAGCAGAAATGGTATAATTACTTAATTCCTTAAGGGATTATACTAGGCTAAAGCGATAGTCAAGTCTTTTAAAGCTGGTTGCTCTGTATTTAAAGTTCGGTTCTCTTTGCATGACCAAGAGTAAAACAAAAGAAACAGGGATGCTAAACTCTCGTTTGAGAAAAATATTTAAAATTGAAACCAATAACAAGGAATATCTCTGAAATGATTAACTTCTTACCTGTTTATGAATATGATATAAATTGTGTGTTTTAACGAGATGTACGTTTTTGTACGGTAAGCTTTTGCTTAGAGTTTACTAGTTAAGTTCAAGTTATTTAGAATGAAGTCTTCAGAGGCTGTTGCTAGAAAATTCATAATATAAACTTCGATATTTTAATCAAAATCGTTAGAGTCATTCTTGACAAAATAAAAAATTTCAAAAAATGCTTCAAATAAAGAATAATTGATTGTGGGGGAGTGTTCTTAAAAATCTCCGTGTCGTATCCTTGAAGGATGTTTGGTCTTTAACCAACTTTTAGTTTTAGATAATCCTGTTCACACGCGCGAGCAGACCTTTTTCTGAAATGCCGCCTTTTTTTATAAAATGGGACTCTAAAACATGTATTTCGGGTGATATCTTGATATCAAATTTTTGGTTGGAGTACAATATCTGCTCTACTTATTATGTATATAGTACCTATAGTTAAAGTAAAATTACTTTAGTGGGTGTTGAAGATTCAGAAAATATATATCTCGAAATCTTGAAATTGAAATTTTGGGTGGAATACAGTAAATGCGTCTGCTAATTAGAACGTATTTGAGAAAGTGTTATTTCATCTGTCAATTAACGCTTACAAAACAAAATCTAAATGGCGTGTTATTTATGGACGCATTTTAGCAACTGGGTTCTCAGCGTCCTATTCTATACTGGGCGTGAAAGACCGCTTAATTTTGCTCAGAGACCTCTCTATCAAGCTTGAGGTTCTTTTACGTGCCGTAAATCTATGACGCGAGACCAACGGCTTTACTTCCCTTCCGAAGGAAGCCATGCTAAGGATTTTTACACCCGAAAAAATCCATCGTCCTCCTCCGGGTTTGAACCCGCGACTTTGGGACACCACCGAGGGCGATATTTAACATTTACGAATAAGTGTTAATAAAAAGCTCATTTGATACTTCCTGCTAACAATAAAACATTACAACAATGGTTTTTAGTAATTCAACATCCAGGTACAAAATCGAGATGCTAGTTAAAGCTACCTTTAATGTGCAGTAGCTGCTCATAGCTTTCTGAAGGGCTAATGAGAAACTTACAACTTACAATTTTAAATAAATAACAGTGATATTTCTAAACTGACAGTGCCACAATTATTGTTTAGCAATAATTTAAACATGTCTTAATTGTTTTACTGCAGTAAGGCATTGTTTGGTTTTAATACTCTGTGGTCGTAACAGATTCGCCGACTTTTGTTTTACTTTCTCTACGCGTACTATGTGCATAGTGTATAGAGAAGATACCAAGATTTCACCGGAAATAGACGTTTTAGGGTCCCCTGTATCCAGAAAAAGTATTTTTAGAAAAAAATGTCCACGTGTGTGTGTGTCTATGGGCAGCTTAGCTCAAAAACGAAAAGTTCGTTAATTACCTTTTGATTAAAATATCGGATATTAAAGGCATTTATATTGCAAATAAAATGCATATCTTGAATTTTCTTGAAAGACCTTTTTAGTCTGAATGAATTTTGCTGCATTTTGCCAAACTGTTAAACTAAACAAAAATGTAGAGCACCATAAAACACACAATTTGTGGCACATACATTTTTTTCGAGGATTTGACCATTTCTGTGATATTTCTTTTTATTTGTTTCAGTTTTAAAATACTTAAAACGTTTCTCACACGGAAAGTTGAAAACTCTTGACCTTGCATAGAAACGGATTTCAACCACATGGCAAGCAGCTTTTAAAAGATTTAACATTCGTTTTAGCCTAGTGTATTCCCTTATTTTCCTTCTGCTTACAAGGAAACAAGTAATTAAGACAATTTCTGCTAATGTTTATCCCGATTATCATAAAGTAGAAGAATATGCGTTTTAACAATAATTTGTTACAGCGATGTGGAGAAAGTCATGTGAATAGAACACTTAAGATTTTTTCATTAGTATAAAGAATGTAAAAAATACATCTGTGTTACATTCACATGACTTTCTCCACATCTCTGCAACAAATTATTGTTAAAACGCTTATACTTCTATTTACTTAATGCTAATCGAGATAAAAATAGCAGAACTAGTCTTATTACTTGCCTCCTTTTAAGTAGAAGCGAAATAAGGGAGCACCATAGGTGAAAGTGATAGTCAAAAGCTATGTGACTGAAGTTCCTCTGTTTGTCTGGACAGGACTTGACAAGTTCCTGTATGAGAAAAGAATGTTTTTAAAGCTGAAAGCAAAAACAAGGAATATCTCAAAAGCGATCAAATCCAGGAAAAAAAATCTGTATAACATAAATTGTATGTTTTAATGTGCTCTACATTTTATGTCTGGTAAGTTTTTATATATTTCTTACTGTTAACAGCTATACAAAAATTCGTAAAATTCATCCAGAATAAAGTAGTCTTCAGAGGCTATTCCAGAAAATTCAAGATGTAAATATTATTTGTCAGGTCTATATCTTTAACATACGATATTTTAATAAAAATTGTTAGAGCCATTTTGGAGAAAATAAAAATTTTCGAAAAAAGTTCCAAGTAAAGGGTAGTTGGAGGTGTGGACATTTTCTGAAAATCTTCGTGTCGCATCCTTGCAAGATACCAAACTTAAAATACAAGTTTGGTATTTAGCGGGTTTTTCGTTTTTGAGCTACGTTGTCCACAGACACACACACACACACGCACACGCACACACGGACCTTTTTCCAGAAATGCCTTTTTTTAGACTCAGGGGAACCCAAAACATGTATTTCCGGTGAAATCGAATTTTGGGTGCATCACAATACGTTCTCTATACACTATGTACATAGTACGTGTAGAGAAAGTAAAAATTAAGCAGTATAAAAGAAATTATGCGTCAATCTGAATGCCGCATTCTGCCTGTCCCTGGTTTGATCCCCGGTGACAGCTTTCTCTGACCATGGGCTTTTGTTTTTTCTCTAGTTACCAAGGCGAATGCTGGAGTGGTGCACTCTACCACCTTCTCATTCCACTCTTTTCATTTCCTTTTCATCTTTCATGTTGGGAGATGGGCTAGAGGATTGCGACTTGGAACTTCTCAGCGGTAACCTATTGAATCTCCATTGAAGGTTTGTGTTCCCCGGTTCCTCTCGTGGCTGGGTGGTCAAGTCGAGAACTATTTGAGAACTGGGTGAGTCTCTGACATTTATGCCGACCTGCACTCCATTCTTCTCCTCCGGTTCGTTCACCTCAACAGTTCCTCTCGAGGGCGTTAAATATACAAAAGATATGCTGGGGGTCGAAGTGCTTGGTGTCCCCTCCATTAACTGGTCACTGTAACCAATGTCATGTATATGAAATTGGGAACATGAGTTTAGTGTTTGTTTCTTCTCTCTCTCTCTCTCTCTCTCTCTGTCTCTCTCTCTCTCTCTCTCTGTCACACTGATTCTTTAAAAAATCTGGTATCATACGACGGGATCTCTGTATAACCTCACATTAGTGATTCGTCTATTCTGTTTCTTTACTCCTAAAAAAAAAAAAAAAAAAAAAATCTGATGATTTCCATTCAGATAACCTTCTCTACATCTCAATAAAAATGATTGTTAAAAAGCTGATTCTTCTATTCATTTCATGCTTATCAAGTTAAACACTAGCAGAAACGGTCTTATTACTTATAAGCAGAAGGGAAATAAAGGAATACACTAGGCTAAACCGACAGTCACATGTTTTAAAATGTGGTTGCTATGGGATTGAAATTTGTTTCTTTACATGGGCAGGAGTTGACAAGTTCCTGGGTAAGGAAAATGTTTTAAAACGGAAACCAATGACAAGGAATATCTCAAAACGGCCAATTTTAGGAAAAAATGTTTCTGACATAAAGTGTGTGTTTTAGGAAGCTCTATATTTTTTTGAACAGTAAGTTTTTTGTCTATCTCTTACGGTTTAATAGTAATGCAACATTAAAAAAAAAGCATCCCGAATAAAGATGCCTACAGAAGCTATTCCCAGAAAATTCAAGATATACATTTTATTTGTCATGTAAATATCTTAAATATAAGAGATTTTAATAAAAAGAAAACGTTAGAGTTAATGTTGAGAAAATCATAATTTTCGAAAATGTTTCCATATAACGGGTAGTTGGGGTTTTCTTGAAAATCAACGTGTCACGTCCTTGGAGGATTCTGAACTTAAATATCAAGTTTGGTATTTAACGGACTTTTCGTTTTTGAGCTAAGCTGCTCACAGTCAGATAGACACACGGACATTTTTCTAAAAATATGTTTTTATTAAGGGACCCCAAAACATGTATTTCCGAGGATCGAATTTTTGTGTGCAATACAACCAACACCTTCTATGTATATAGCACGCGTAAGGAAAGTAAAATTAATATCTGATCAGAAATTACATCATAAATGTATTATTCATAGGATTGCATTTATTATATGGGAGGAATAATATTGGTATATTGTGTATCAATGCAGGGAAAATATCTGATGTATCCCATTCACCTACCTTTTCTGCAAACAAACTGCTTGCAAAAGATTATTCATCTGTCTACTACATGCCAATTGATATAAACATTAACAGATTAATGTTATTACTTTGTTCCTTATAAGTACTAGATAACTAGGGGAATACACTAGTCTAAAACGATACTAAAATCTTTCAAAAGCTGTTACTCTGCTATTGATATTGAAATATGCATCTCTTTGCCGAAGGAAACACGGACGACATCTTGTTTGGAAAAAGTACGAGATATCTTGAAAATTGTCAGCTCCACAACACAAAAATATATATCGGGCACAGATTGTGTATTTTTTTGTATAGTAAGTGTGTGCCTATCTCTTACGGTTTACCATATATACAAAAGTAATCCAGAATGCAGAGGATTTCAGTAGCTATTCCTAGGAAATTCAAGATATGCATTTTACCTGCCATAAATATTTACAATATGCCATATTTTAATCAAAATTGTTAGAGCCATTTTTGAGAAAAATTAAGTTTTCGAAAAATTTTCCATCTAATGGATAGATAAGAGTCAGATTGAAAAATTCAATGCCAAAGCCAATATTTGGACCACGGATCTCCAGGTCTCCAGCTGGTTGATCTAACCACTTAGCTACCATGGAAGCATACTGACAGGGAATTAAATTGAGGAATTAAATTCCTTAATTGACTTGCATATTTCCTGGTAAACCTCAAGATGATGAGTTTTGCCTATCCCTTACGATTTACCAGTTATTCAAAATTCAGTCTGAATGAAGAGGACTTCAGGACTTCATAAACTATAATTAAAGATATAGAGTTTATTTGGCCTGAAAACATTCTTTAATATACAGGATTTTAATCAAAGTACTTTGCGCCATTTTTTGGAAAATCGAGAATTAGGAAAAACGTTCCATGTAAAAAGAGCAGTTTGGGGTGGTGTGATTTTTCTGAAAATCTTCGTATAACATTGTTGGAAGACACTAAACTTAAATACCAAATTTGATATTTAACATACTTATGGATTTTGAGTAATGATGTCCAGACACACACACACACACACACACACACACACACACACACACATTTACCTACACCTAAAAATTGCTCGCTAACGCTTTGGTGAAACATGTCAGCTCTGCAGTTGTATTTCACATATCATATTGAAGTTGCCAAAGCAAGCAGTAGTTTTGGTTTTATTTTAGTATAAATCGCATATTTTATTAAACCTTAATGACCAAAAATAGATCTGAAAATTCCTAAAGCTTTATAGTCTAGAAATTATACATTAATAGATATAGAAGTGAAACATTTCTGGAGTAGTAATATATTTTTAAATTCCTCTAGAGAAACGTAAGGCTATTGAGCAAGTACAACCTAAGGATAAATGTTATAGGGATAAACGATCAAACCACGAGCAACGCCTGATGTTTCAGCTAGTTTTGTTATTGCACAAAAATAATGATATCGTTAAAACGAGCAATTTTTGTTAGAAAAAAATGTAGCATTAACAGTTTCCGAGATATTGGCAGTAATTGGTTTGACTTTTGAAATTCTTCGCAATTTTTTTTCAAGTGCTAAGTCGTTTTTTCTCGTAATCATGACACCGAGTGGAATTACATGGTCATGCCTTCTTTTCCCTCATTTTCTCTAAACATTTATCTCCATTAACAAGAAAGAGGTAGAAGAATAAGCTTTTGTAAGAACAGTTGCAAAATACTTGATAAAAAAAGGATAATTGCAACATTAGATGTTTCTTAATGGCTTCAGTGGCCGTTATCTGACTTATGCATTTACTCTTACGTGTTTCCGATAACATTTGAACGACTTTTTGCCAATGTTGTATCGATATAAGTAATAATAAGCAATTATTCATTTATTTAATCTTATTTCTACACAGTGTAACGAGGACAGACATTTCATCTTTTGAATGTAATATTAAGGGGACACGCAGGTTCTTTTTTTTTAGCGTTTTTAGTAAAAAAATATAGATTTTTTAATTTTTAGTGCAAATAACGCACATACTTTAAAATACTATTTCCAGATTAGATGTAACGTAAGATTTGGAAGTCATTTTAAAGCGTTGCTCTAGTTAAATGTCTCCATGTCAAACTTCAAAGACATTTTCTGAGGTTCGAATTTGTTGTTAATTTCTCATACTCAAAGTATATCTTTTTTCACAAAAAATACAGCTGGAGCTTTGAAAACGTTTCCCAAAGCACTGCGGCATTGGAATTGAACTTGTATTGAAAATGCCGATTTTTTGTGCAAAGAATGCACCATACTTTAAACTACATATTTTAAATGCTTGACTCTCCTAGGGTGGATGTCACACATGTTTTTGAAGCATTTTAAAGCGCTGCTCTGGTTATACGACTCTCTATGTCACGCTTCAAAACCTTTTTCTTAGTTACAAATTTGATGTTATTCTCCTGTATAAAAGGTTATCTTCTCCGACAAAAAAACCAGCTAGAGCTCGAAACAGCTTCCCAAAATACAGCGCGAAATGTGTGTTATATAATGTGTGATTAGAATTTTAATATTGCTTATGGATTAGTTTTAAAATTAGTGTATTTGTGCGCTGCTTTTTCATTTTTTTCCGCTTTGCGATGTGAACTATTGTGTTTTTAAAAAATACTATCCACTTTAGGAAAATTTCAAACATATAGTTTATTAAAACGATATTAAGGAATGCAATTTTTAAAAAGAGTATAACCAACTCAATATCTGTTAAAGAATATAATTTTGATTTTTAAATCGAATAAATTAGTTCTTTTATCGGGAATGAAAAAACATACTTGAATGAAATTTGGTATGAATGTTTTTTTTTGTTACCCGCAATTCTGTACAAAATCTCTACACTTTAAAAATAACTTTCATCACTTCGGGGTCCCCTTAAGTAGAATATAAGAGGTTAAAGGGCTCGGAGAAAATAATGTGATTGTATCATATTAGATATTTTTATTTTGAGATAAGTACAAAAAACTGAAAGGGTATCCATTAAATACCTTTCTGATAAGAAATAAGGTTTTGTGTTGATGATTGTATCTTTTTTTTGTCTGGTGTTAATTTCTCGAATTTCAGAATTTGTTAAAAAAAGTAGCTTGATTACTACTTTCTCTATTATGTACAATATACATAGTAGGTGATATTTTGTATTCCGCACAAAATTCAACACCGAATAAAATCTTTGTAAAAAAGTTCCTGTGTTGGCGTGTCTGTTTGTGTGTGCGTGTATGGACAGCATAACTCAAAAACGAAAGGTCTTATGACCACTTGATATTTAAGTTCAGTATCTTTCAAGGGTACACACGAAAATTTTCGAAAAATCCTCCTAACCCTAGCTGCTCTTCATTAAAGCATTATTCAAAATGTTCGATTTTCTCAAAATAAAAGGCTCTAACATTTATATTAAAATACTACACATTAAAGATATTTACATCGAACTAGAATTCATGTCTTTAATTTTTTTGGAACAGCCTCTGAAGTCCTCTTCATTTCGGATGACTTTTAAATAACTGGTAAGCTGTAGCATTTTACCGCACAAAACTGTAGATCTCATTAAAAAGCACAATTTAGGTCCTATACATTTTTGTTGAGGTAATAATTTCTGAGATATTCCTTATTATCGGTTTAAATTTTTCAATACTTTCACTTTTCTTAAGTTCCAAGTCATCACACCGTTTTTTCTTTTTTTTTTTCTTCAACCCATGCAAAGAGTACGTAATTTCACTGTCATCACTTAGCCACCAGCTTTTAAAACATTTGACTATTGCTTAAACGCGTTCTCTTATTTCTTTTATACCTACAAATAAATAAGTAATAAGAATATTTCTGTTGATATTGATCATTAGCATGGAGTAGATAGGCTTTTGTAAGAACAATTTGTTTCAGAATAAGTATAAAAATTCCTGTAAATGATAGGTATATATATATATATATATTTCTAAAACTTATAATAAGACATTCCACCTAAATAATAGGCACCAAGATTTTACCGAAAATATGCATTCACAGGCTCAATACATGAAAGACAATTTTAGAAAGTGTGTGCGTGCATGTGTGTGTGTGCATGTGAAAGTTTATGAAAAGTATAACTCGAAAACGAAAAATTGGTTAAATAAAATATGTTGTTTAAGTTCAGTAGCTTTCAAGGATGGTACAAACACCAAGATTTTCAATACGATCCTCTACTTCAAACCAGAATATGTTTTGTTTTTAATTTTTTCAACAACGGCTGTAACAATTGTTATTAAAATACTTTATGTTTAAGATATTTTTATGACAAATAAATTGTGACGCCGAATTTTCTGGGAAATGACCTGTAAATCTTCTCCATTCTTAATTATTATATATAATTAGTAAACCGCAAGAAATAGACAAACTACGCAGAAATTGCAAGTACCATTAAAGAGCGTAATTATACTACATATAATGATTTGTGGTATACAGCATCTACAATATGCTCTTTGTTATTAGTTTGAGTTTTCAAATACTTAAAAAGTCGCTATTCTTTTTCTTTTTTTCTCGTGGCCATGCTTAGGGAATGAAACTTACACGTCATTTCCTTGTATGTATAAGGAAATGTATAGTAAATCTCCTTTATGCAAATCTTTATTTCGATTAACATTTAGTAGATAGAATCAGATGTTGTAATAACAGTTGAGAAACCTATAGAGAAAGACATGTGAATGTAACACTTTATATATTTATGTCTTTGCTGCGGAAATACTTCGATACTTCATAAAATACAAAAATTACAGTGATTTCTAGAAACTGAATAGGAAAAGTTAAGCTCTTAAGAATATAAGATAGCAAATCATGCATTAGCCCGCCTCGGTAGTGTAGGGGTAGCGTGGCTGTCTCACTTCAAGAGTTGCCGGTCCCCATGGCCGCGCTCGCTCAAGTGCCTCGCTTTGGTGCTTCGAGGCACAGGGGATTGTGGTTTCGAGTCCCGACTTGGGCATGGGTATTTCTGTATTTGTAAATGTGTATATAGAAATCAATCCAGAACTCGAAAATCGCGCATAGGCGATTTGGAATGCTGATCAAACATTACCTTAAAACTAACCGAACCAGGTGGCTCAGGCGTTTCGTCTGTGAATGGCATTCGGGAGGTCGTCGAGTCGGTTCCCCGCGGTCGACCATGGATTTTCGGGGTTTTCCTGGGTTACTAGGCGAATTCTGGAGAGGATTCTTCACTCCTCGAATCCTTCCTGTCCCTGCATCCCAACCGGTCTCTTTCAGGGTTGAAGCTGTCAATGAGGACTACGACAGCGGCGCCATATAGTGGGGGTAACTACGCTCTGAAAGTACAGTCCTCGGCGCCGTATAGCATTAGTGATTATCTACAGACTCAGGTGGTCCATCTGGGACTAAGCCATGGGCTACTGGAGCTCCGCGAGTGGAGAAGATGAGCGGCCCTCCACGACGACTCTCTCCCTGTCCGGATTTCGGTCCCCTCTGAAATTACACTCATCTCATCCTTCCTCCAGAGGTCTGACGTAGATTAATCCCACGGCTTCAGTGTGGAAATACCCCTCCGTAACGCACGCACACACACACACACGCACGCAACTCCAAACTGTTCTATGTAATGTTGTACGTCAACGGAAGTAGGTAAAGGATAGAGCACTCATGCATACCCTTGGCTTACCTCAAATAAAAGTTAATGTGGATCCGTTATTAATATCTTTCTTTGCAATTAAACGTTTAAAATTCTTCGTGAAGTTTATTAATAATTAAATTTCATAGGACTGTTCTTCGTGAAGGAATAATCATATTGAAGTTGGAATTAATATAAGTAAAATAAAAGTTCTTAATCAGTTAATTGATAAATGTATAATATTTGATGATGTTACTTCATGACGATTAAATCAAGCAAACTATCGTCCTGGAGTATTTATGGGCAATGCTCTACTGCTTTCTGAATGCGTGTTTGCTATTGCTATTAGAGATTTTGGATTGTTTATTTACGGTGCGTTCGTTATATTGAGGGGCCGCGGATGCTTGTTCCGCTCATTGTTTTGTTACACTACGGGATGTCCTAATGAGTGACAGTAACTTACAATGACGTCGTTTGAGGTTGTAATTCATGACTAGAGCTCAGTCCGGGGTCAGGAAATTGCCGGATTGAGGTTCGGTGCACAAAGAGTGATGCAGTAGTAATGGTCTCTACAGTCCGTTTCGAAACGTGTTGCACTATCTAGCATTGCTCACTGCATGGCCTCGTTCAGTTCCTGCTAGTAGATAAACCAGTGAGGGCAGATTGAAAAATGTAGAAAATACGAAAGGGTAGGCGTGCGACACTGAACAAACTTGTCGATGATTAAAACATAATTTGAGCGACAGGAAGACAGCCTTTTTTGTTCGATGCAGTAAAGGTATCTGTAATACACTGCAATGAATTCTGAGTGGTCGATTTATGCTCCTTGTCTTTTCAAAGCTCTGCATATTATTATCCTGAAATGTTTGAATTAAGATTATATTTTATTTGAAAAAGTACAAGGCCTTTTTATTTACTAATCATTTTATGAAATAATTATTTTGTTGCGTTACTTTATTAATTAGAACGGTGGTCAGTATATGTAATGAGCTATTTATGGAACAAATTATACCTCAACTTGGGCATGTTTACGCAACGAATCTCTCCCCACTAACTTCTCTTTATACCGCTGACTGCTTGGAACTCAAAACCGAGTTCTATTCATGACAGTGTCACTCACTATGCTTTCATATTTAGAAGTTTAGAAGGTGTATTAAAAGAGGTCGTTTAACATCCAGTTTCTGTGCGCCACGCCTTAGAGACTTTTACCTGGAACTGGAATACAATGAAATTTCTATTGATATTGTCCACGCATCTTCTATATAGCTCGGATATTACATATGTTTTCCTGTATTCCTGTTTCAAAATAGATGGTTACTTATGATAAAACGAACGCATTGAATAAACGACATAACAGCATATTACCATATTTCTTTTAAGGGAAACATTTTTACAGCATATACAACTGAAGTGCGTCATATGAAACTGAAATTGTGAGTTATTTATCTGTAATTACTATAGTTGTCGCGCCATGTTCTATACCGGACATTGTTTAATGTTGTTCAGAGATCTCTTTATCTGGCTTGAGGTTTTTTCACGTTCCCTTCGCCGGTTTTAAAACATAGGCGGTCTTTCGAAAGAATAACATGGAAGGATAGGGAGTAGGATTAGAAGCGGAGGAGGATTTCACTATTGCGACCAAGATTGGGCCTATTGCAGCTATTAAACCTACAGAAAGAAGGGATGAGGTGAGATGGAATAAATACCGACCAGATATGGTGTCGGAAAAATCACAGTAATAGGGTCCGTAACGTTTCTAGATTGGAATTCTGCTGCCGCCATTTAGGTTACCTTATCCTCAAACAGTTTCTGGCAGCAGGTTAGATGCAAAGGTAGAAACTGTATACATTCACCGTCTGCCTAACCCGGCCCTAAAAGACACAGGAAAATTAATTGGAAAGAAATGCGTTTCAGGGAAATTCGTAGAAATAAACACTTCATCCCATTCGTTTACTAACCTGGGAAACCGAGGGAAAAATCGAATGCCAAGGAGGCAGGCACAATAGGACATTATACCTTCCGAACTTCAGTCCCTGAATTATCCCATAACACCATAGGAGGAAAGTATTTCCTTATCAAATGTTACTTAAAATCACGTTGTATTATAATATTGACACATTTCATAATAAACTCAGTTACGAATTTTATATAAAACATTTTCTCCTTTATCTATATATAAGCATAGGTCAACTACCCTTCTGTAAAATATTAAAGTCAGTTATTCCTTTTGGGAGAAGATCGCCTCTCTGAAAGAATCTATTCGTTACTGGTCTGAATAGTGACTTCTATGAACGCGATAAGAAACGTTTATGGTGGCACCTTTAACATTCTATAGGAAATTTCGTACGAAACGTTAAGATATTTGTTCTGGGATCTCCTCTTCATCTTTCAGCGTTTGTTTACGTGGTGCGTGGCGTTGCCGGATAGATGGAGTGGATGATTTCTCCAAGGAAAGAGTATTCTCCCTGGATGCTAATGAGCTGCCGGTCGAACGGATCGTTCATCACCTCTCTAGTGAGTTCCAATAATGGGACAGACACTTGAGCCAGGAACCGTTAAGGACTTCAACGCGTCTCTGTGACCAGTAACCTGCTGTTCTCCTTTCCTCTTGAGTAGTTGTAGGCCAGATGCTCTTTGATGTATAGTCTATACCTTGTTCTACCCTACTGCAAAAACTATAGAAGTGTGGCAGCAGTCAGAGTACAAAATGGCAGGCGCAGTAGGCAAGCTTTTAAAAATTGTATTCAAAGCAAAGCTCCTAAAACAACAACAGCAATATTATTATTACTACTACTAGCAACAACAATAATAATAAATCAAACTAAAGAGAAAATTCACCGAACGAGGCGCCAGCGCTGTAACCGTGCGCTTCCAATTAGGAGGTCGTGGTTTCGATTTCCTTGACCAGTCTTCCTGGCTGATGCATTTCCTCGAGGGTTTTCCCAGCTTGCCAGTTGAATACCCGAATTTCCTGTGTCATTTCCATTGCCATCACTTCCGTATCAAATCTTCATCATTTATTTCAGAATTGAAGGACGGGATGACGGAGTTCGACGGGTTGCTGCTGGATTATGGCTTACGCACCATACTGGTTTATTGCTGGCGTTGTCGTGAGACCACTCAATCGTGACCTGCCCTCGAAGAGCTCCTTCGGGGAAACCCTGAAGGCTCGGGGATCATGAGCTGGCATCGGAGGCATTCAATCTAGAACCGTTAGCGACCCCGTCCCTTGCTTGGAGTGTTCATCATTTGGCCGCCCTTCGGGTCTCTCTGCTCATCCATCCCCCCATGGTGTCACGTAAGCCGCAAATAGCCCCAAGAGTTTGTGTGCGGTGCTCTGCCTTAGTCATTGCAGTCATCATCTCTGAGAAAGTCTAAACCAAATCATAAAGAGGAAATTCCAGTATATTATAAATGCAATTTAAGTTCCAACGTACTATGGTGGCGAAAATTGGGCCACCTTTACAGTGGTTTCTTGATCAGGGAATTTCTAGTTCGCGAGTGCGCCACATAGTGACTAGCTTTTTTGTTTTCTTTTGTTTTATTTAATAGGCTTAACGCCCGCTTTTACAATAGAAGGCACCGCAGGTGAGACACTGATAATACATGGAATGAAGATGGAGTTCCGGTGGAATTCGATGGCGGAAGAAACCGGAGAAAATCCGCCCATGCGCCGCTTTGACCACATATCACATATACGATCGGCTGGGATCGAATTCGGGCCACCTTGGTGAGAGGCGAGTGGTCTTATCTCCCAGTCACGGCGCGGTATTGATTAGGATTCAACTCATTGCTCATGCATGATATTGTAGGAAGATGTCATGACTTATGGATGTGAAATATGGCGAATTTAGCCCAGTGACCTTTTCTTAAGGTATGAGTTTTTTAGCTGCAATTAAAAATTATACCGAACCACAGCTTTACTGTTCTTCCATATATAATTATAATATTGCATACAAATCTAAAAGTGGCATATTTTGGCAACTTTGTCATTTGATTTCCTCTTAAGTTATATATAAAGGTGTTTACAGAACTACACCGAAATAATTTGCGAGATTGTGCACATGACTGATACAAGTAATTTCAGATCGGCGATGCATAGTCCCCGGATAAACATATCGCAACTACATAGCGTTAAACGTGTGGGTATCAGGTGCTGATAAGTCGGTGTTAAAGCAAGGCAGGTTGAAAAATGGGTTAGAATGTCTTTAAAACTGCTACCCGAGTATAGAAATATCGATTTTTAGCTGCTCGTTACTAGCGTTCTCAAGATTTAATGTCGCAAAAATCTGTAAAATCTCGAACTAATCACTTGACAGTGCGACACTGAGCATTCATTAACTACGTTCTTGAGTTATGTAGTCTACTCTGGAGGCGTTTTTCAACTGCTTTGGTGGCTTAATGGTAGCGCGGGAAGCTGCTATACCAAAGCTCATGAGTTCGATTCCTGTCACAGAGTAAACGTTTATTATTATTATTTTTTTCATTCCAAACGAAGTACCGCGATACGTGGCGTACTGGCACTTCAGAAACTTGTAGCCGTTACTTCGAAATTTCAATAATCAGGCCATAAGTCTCCTATCTCAAATTACTTATTTAAGTAAACTACATATTCAGTATAGTTCATTAAGATCCTGTGTGTATGTGAATATATTATAATGGTTCTAAAACAATATGGAAGACTAAATCACCTTCTAAAAAAATCAGTTTTGGAATATTTTCCCTTAAAATAAGACTTCTAATTCTTGTATATAATGCTTACAAAGTGGGACACCTTTAATGCAAATGTCAAAATCCGTAACCAGATTAAAAAGCCAGTAGCATTTATATTTCAGTCGACTGATCAAATGAACTTTAGAAGTTATGCAATAACACAATGCTCACGCGGCCATATAGGTACGTCCTTGGAAGGAGAGGATTAACCTGGTAGTTTAAAATGATCAATAGCGCGAACCTCCATACAATAAACGTGTCTTATCTCCAGGATGCAACATGCAGACGACAAACACTCTCAGGTGTCACGTCCCGGAAGGTTGCTGACCTATCCTCGGCAATAAACGTTGCGTTTGGATATGAATTGCTGTGAGACTGTTCTCAAACAATGAGACCATAATTCATTACCACTTTTTTCTTTGCTGAAACAATAAAATATTGCACCGCTCCTCACACACAGAGGCAGAAGATAGGAAGCGGGCTACACGATGTTACCAAAGTTAATACTAGAGCACTGTAAACATCTAGATCCAAAATATGCATATACATATGTTAGAAATTCCTTAAATAGGGCCATGAAATTGGCGGATTGAGGTTCGGTGTTCATAGAGTACAACTATGACGTGATGGAGTTGGCGTAGTCTCTACAGCCCGTTTGGAAACGTGTTGCATTGCTCACTGCTGGGCCTGATTCTGTTCCTGCTAGTAGAAAAACCAGAGAGCGCAGATTGAAAAAAAAGTCGAAAATGTGAAAGGGTAGGCTTTCGACACTGAACAACTTGTCGGTGATTCAAACATATTTTGAGAGACAGGAGAGCTTTATCTTTCAATACGTAAATAAATATGTATCTTGTAATTCACTGCAATGAATTCTGAGTGGGTTTGGTTCATTGTCCTTTCAAAGCTCTGCATATTATTATCCTTAGATGTTAGTAACACTCTATATTTTTCTTTATAAGAGAACAATACGTTTTTATTTACTAATCATATTATGGAATAATTTGTTATTTTGTTAATGAATTAGAACGATGCATATAGTGTAAATACATATACCCTCACTTTATACCGCTGACTGCTCTGTGTGCTCCTAACTGCGTGCGCTTCGGAACCCAAAACTGAGCTCTAGCCATAACCATGGAAGATTTTGTGTATATGTGCATTTTGTGTGGTTTGTTAATTTTGTTGTTTCTTGAGTAGGAACAGCATCAACCCATCTGATTCTTTTAACATAGAAAAGCATTTTTTTGGCTTCATTTATATAACCCCCTTTAACATCTAGGGTCATATCGGGGCTTTGCACTTGAAACAACTCGTTGTCTGTAGGTTCTTTCACATTTGGTTTGAATCATGTTATTTTCTTCAAACACACACACATTCACTCTCACATACGTACTTCCAGACTCGGTGGGGGATAGGGAATAATTCTGGTTAAAGAAAAATTCCCCACCCCAGCCGGGAATCGAACCCGGGACCTCCGGATCAGCTCGTAGGCCACTCGACCACAGAGGCAATCTAGAAAAGCATAATGTTCATAGGTATAAATTGCTTCTAAACGGTCTATATAAATATATCCTAAAAAGGCCTTAATATCTGTAAAGCAACAATAATAATGTTAATTATTTTTCCATATTAGCCGTGTGTGGGATAGATGAGTAGATATACTCAAACTGTCCGGAAATTCAGATAGCTACTTGTAACTGAAAGTTTCCATTGGGGTAAGTCAGTTCTAACTTGGAGATTTCCTTGAGGCTTACCGGGGAAAATGCGTCAGTTGGGGAATTTAAGGTAGTATCGGTATGTTGTCATGGTAGCTCTGTGGTCAGATCAATAGAACAGAGACCGAATGATCCGTGGTGCACTGAATTTGTGTGTTTGATCTTACATATCCAATAATAATAATAATAATAATAATAATAATAATAATAATAATAATAATAATAATAATAATAAGCATTTGATGAAAATCGCCAGAACTTTATGACAATAACAAGTATTGAACCATTCTAAGAATTAATAGCGATATTTCGGATATGGCCTATAACAGAAAAACATCATTTGGAATAAACTGCGCGATTTAAGAGGTCAAAATTTTTGTGTAGTGAGTTATCGTTCATCTTTAACGTATACCAGTTGTACAAGATTATACAAAATGTGACTTTCATTGAAATTAACTTCTTTGCACGAAAAGAAAAACAAAAGAAACACAGACGACTTCCTGTTTAAGAAAAGTATAATTATTTTAAAGTGGAAATCAATAATAGGGATTATCTCTGAAATGGTTAACTGTAGAAAAAACTGTATATGTTATAAATTGGATGTTTTAACAAGAACTAAACTTTTTGTGTTGCAAGTAACTATCTCTTATGATTTACTAGTTATACAAAATTCTTCGAATGGAGAGGTCTTCTGAGCCTATTCCTTGAAAATGCAAGGTATACTTTTTATTTGTCATGAAAATATGTTAAAGATATAGTATTTTAATCAAAATCCTTAGACCATTTTTATGAAAATCAAGCTTTTCAAAAAATGTTCCATGTAAAGAATAGTTGGGGTGGGACTCTTTTACTGAAAACCTTTGTGTGGCATCGTTAGAAGATAGTGAACTTAAATACCAGATTTGGTATTTAACTCTTCTTTTTTGAGCTATTCTAACCACAGACACAGAATCTTTTTCCTGAAATGTTTTTTTCTTAATTATTTTTTTTTTTTTTTTGGATTCAGGGGGTCTTAAAACATATATTCGCTGAAATATGGGTATCGGAATTATCGGGAGAAATACAATCCTTTTCTACCTACTATGTATATTGTACATACGTGCTAGAGAAAACAAGTATGGTTCCAAATGAATTATACTTCATGGCTATACAAGATATACATTTAATATTTCATATGAATATGTTTAATATATGATATTTTAAATCAAAATCGATGGAGCCATTTTTGAGAAAATCAAAATTTCTCCATATAGAGGGTAGTTTAGGGTGGAAGAATTTCTCAAAACCCTTAGTGTCGCATTCTTGGAAGATAATTAATATAAATATCAAGTTTGACATTTAACAGACTTTTCGCTTTGAGTTTTACTGTTTACGGACACACTGACTAAAATTGCTTACACTGAAATCTCGGTTTCAAAAATTTTCCCTACTTCCTATACATAGTACAGAAGATAGTATTTCTGGTAAAATATCGAATTTTTTGGGTGGAATGCAATACTTCCTCCCCTACCATAGGTAAGTGGCAGAGAACGCAAAATCGAACATGCACTTAGCATGGACTATCCAGTGTCATATCATCAACATATCAGAGTATTGCTTGGTACTATTGTGATTATAATTATACTGATTCCAAAATCATTTTAAATAAAACTTTTAACATACCGTTAAATTTATGCTTTTTTATGATGATATATCTATGCAGAAATTGTCTCCAGTTTACCTGAAACAAAAAATAAAACAGTTAATATTTGTAACACTACCACTCTTCCCTACCTCTTAATTACTTTAATAGAAAAATCTGACGTGTTCCATTCATATGACTTTCTCTACTTCTCGGTGCCAAATTATTGATAAAAAGCTTATACTGTCTACTACATGCTAACCTAGATAAACATTAGCAGAAGTGCTCTTATAACTTGCTTTATTGTATGGGCATACACTAGTTTAAAGCAATAGTCAAATTGTTAAAATGTGGATGCCATGTGGTTGAAATCCGTTTCTTTGCAGTGCCAGAAATTGACAAATTCCGGAGGTAAAATTTTTCAAGTATTAAAACTAAGATGAATAACAAGGAATATCTCAAAAATGTTTAGTTCACAAAAAATTATATATGAACATAAATTGTGTGTTTTAACGAAATCTAATTTTTTGTGTAGCAAGTTTTTACTATCTCTTACGGTTTACCAGTTATGCAAAATTTAGTAAAATTGTCTACATGAAGAGGTCTTCAGAGGCTATTCCTAGAAAATTAAAGATATAAATTTAATTTGTCATATATTTTAATCAAAAGCGTTGCAGGCATTTTTGAGAAAATGCAATTTTCTAAATTTTTTTCCATGTAAAAGGTATTTTGGGGTGGGGGAATTTCCTAGAAAATCTTGCAAGATACTAAACTTAAATACCAAGTTTCTTATGTTACTTTTCGTTTTTGAGTTATCGTGTTCAGAGACATGTAGACACACACACACGCTCGCGCGCGCGCGAAATACCTTTTGCTTAAATACTTTTTTATACAGGGGACCGTAAAACATATATTTTTAGTTAAATCTCGGTATTGAACTTTTGCGTGGAGTGCAATACCTTCTCTACCTACTACTATGTACTATGTAAGTAAAGTAAACAAGAAAATTAAAACAGAGAAAAACATTCTAAAAGAAATCCAATGCTGAATAAATTCATAATTTTGTTGTGTAACACAAAATATAAGTACATCTCTAATGCCTTAAATTCCTACAAAATCTGATGTGTTCAATTCTCGTGACTTTTTCTATCTATTCTGTCACAAACGTTTCTTAAAAAATCTTATTTTTCTGACTACTTCACGCTAATAAAGATAAATATTAGCAGAAATAGTATTCTTACATATTTTCTTATAGGTTAACAGGGAAAACGGGGACACTCTAGACTAAAGTGATAGCTAAATAATGCCGCAATTATGATGAACTCAAGTAATGGGATATTGACTTAACGCGACGTAACGTGAACGTCTAAACGTACTGTATTAAATGAAGCTATTTTGGATTGACTTAACGCGGCGTAACTAAAGAATTTAGTTTCGTTTCCGTTACGTTAAGCAATGTCATTTAGTAATTATAACAATCGGCATGAAATAATCAAAACTGCCAATCAAGAGTAATTCCGGTAAGATTAAACTGCACCCTGATAGGTCTTCATTTAGCCTGAAGTCGTATGTAGGACAGGAATTGGATAAGTAGAGTCAAATTGAGTGCTATAGACAGGATTTAAACCACATATCTCCCGATCTCTAGCCGGTTGCTCTACCCCTGAGCTACCATGACAATATGTCGGCAGGGCATTATTTCTCCAGGATTTCATATGTTACGTTCCGTCACGTTAAGTAATCCGGGTTTTGTACTGAGTCTGAGGTCGAATGGTAGCGTTCTGTTTCTCAGCCCAAAGGTTCTGAGTTCATACCCCGCTGAGGCGGGAATTTTTCGATAATTAAATTAATTCCTAGTCCCACACAGAGTGTAGCATTTATGAATGTGAGAGTGAATCTGTGTGCGTTTAAAATTGAAATCGATGTTAAGAAACCCTAAAGTTCAGCGAAAAAAAAAAAAAAAAAAAAAAAACAGCAGCTATTGCTTCTAATGTCAAAGCCCCAGACAGACTACAGTCATTAAAGTGGGTATATAAATTAAGCAATTAAAAACATTAGGACCTGGTCACTAATGTGAAGAATCTGAAATCCGTGACCAGGATAAAACATAAGAACGATGAAAAGTAAAAGCAGTTGGAAATTGAAACAAAAAAGGAATATCCAAAAAATGGTAAACTTAGAAAAAAAGAAAAAATATTTGAAAAAATTGTGTGTTATAATCAGATCTACATTTTTTGACAGTAAGTTGACTGTCACTGACAGTTTACCAGTTATGCAAAGGTCATTCAAAATGAAGAGGAATTCAGAGGCCATTCGCAGAAAATGCAACATATACATTGTATTTGCCAGACATGGTATTTTAATTCATTGTGTCGTTTTGAGAAAATCAAACATTTCAAAATATCTTCCATGAAAAGGGAGTTCGGCTATGTCACTGAACATCTTCGTACGCATCCTTCACTGAAGTTAAACACTAAAATTGGTACTTAATTGACTTTTCGTTTTGGAGTTTTTCACCTAGCGATCGCATATGCGATTTATGGTGGACAGAGACGCGCAGGGAAGGTTTTCTCGTATTCTCCGGTTTCCCCCGCCATCACATTCCACCGGTGCTCCATCTTCATTCCATGTATCATCGGAGTCATCGCCTGCGGTGCCATATTACTAAAAGTGGGCGTTAAACACTATAAAAAACTAGGTATTTTTTACAAAAATGCTTTTTAAATTCAGGGGCCCTCAAAATATGTATTAACGGTGAAATCTCGGTAGTTTCGATGTGTAATGCAATACCTTCATTACCTACTATGTAGCAGAAATGGTAGCGGCACTGGGTATGGCGGTGGTGGTGTCGATGACGGCAGCGGCATTATTATTATTATTATTATTATTATTATTATTATTATTATTATTATTATTATAATTATCATTATTATTGTTATTATTTCCTGTATCTCATAAGTGAAGCAAAGATCATCGTTATGATAATCGGATTTGAATTTTTTTATGGTGACAAAGGATCAACTCGTCGCCCGCAGGTCGCACTGCAGACCGAAATCACGACTTGTGGACGCGAAATGGAGGGAAATGTTTCCCAGGAACTTTCTCATTTTAAGGTATGGAGTTCTTTTACGCAAAAATTAATATTACACAGGTCCACCGGCTTTACTTGAAGCCATGTTAAGGAGTTTTCGTCCGAAAACATCCATCACCCTCCGCCAGGTTTGAACCTGCAATCTTGAGTTTTAGAGGCTAGCATGGCAACCACTACATCACAGAGGGCGACATCTACTATGTACGTGATAGAAAAAGTAAAACGATCATAAACATGGACGAAAATCAATTAAGGCTGTTAATAAGCTTATATAAATAATGAATTTAACCCAAGACATAGGCATGAACAGTAGGTATTAAATCAAACCTAGCAAAAAGGTAATTTGTATTATTACCTTCTAATCTATGGTGTGACATTTTACTAGGTATTTTAAATATGATACGGAGTGAGAAATAGAATAATTTAATTTAAAATATACAACTTTTATCTTCGCTTTAAAAAAATATAGAAAACTGTCGTAGAACGAACCATACAGTGAGAAAAACTTAAGAATAAACTTTTTCAGTAATATGTTTACTATATTTACAGTGTACAGTAAGCAGGCTAAGATTGTATCCCATCACTATATCTGATACTGTGATTCGACCGGAAATACACGATCTGAGACCCCTAAATCCAAACATATCATTTTTAGAAAAAAAAAAGAATCCGACATGACTTTAAGCAGCATTACTCAAAAATTAAAAGTTGGTTACATATCAAAATTTAATTATAAATTCAGTATCTTTCAAGGATACAATCCAATGCTTCAATCTTCTTCTCTGATGAGGTTCGAAGGCTTACAAGAAAATCTCCTATCTCCAAACTATGCTTTTTTGGATAGGTAGAGTCAGACTGAAATATTCAATGCCATAGCAGGGATTTGAACCACGGACTAATGCTATGCCGGCATTTTGCCATGGTAGCTCAGTGGCAGAGTAACGGGCTAGAGATCGGGAGATTCGTGGTTCAAATCCCGGCTACGACATTGCATTTTTCAGTCAGACTCTACCTATCAAACTCCTCTGCTACACACGGCTTGTGTGAAAAAACAATTATTCTATGTTTTTTTTATTTACACATTATTATTTATTAGTCTTCAGATGGGATCTAATTTGCCATCAGGGGAGAGAGAATGACTAAGATGGAACACAAACACAGAAACACATCACAAACACCCATGCCCAAGGCGGGCCACGAAAGTGACTGGAGCAGCGAGTTACTCATGGCTCACAGGGGCCTGCTCGCAATATGCAATACAGCTGGTAATTGAGGAGAAGTTATCGTCAGAATGAATTAACTTGGAATAAACTGGCAAACACAGTAAGCGTTTTGCTCATAACTAGAGATCACACACTTACGAACACACAGTAAGCATTGTGCTTATCACTTGAGCTCACACACTTACGAACAGACAGAGTAGTCTGAGGTATAAAGAGGGGGTAGTGGGGGTGTTTGTAGTATAAACATGCACACGTTGATGTATAATCTGTTCCAAAAGTATCTGATTACATGCATTGACATTATATGTATCATTCTAATTCATAAAGTGGCAGAATAAAACAGTTATTTCATAAAATGATTAGTAAATAAAAAGGCTTTGTGCTTTTACCGATAAAACTGCTAAGCTTGATAAAAACATTCAGGATAATAAATGTGCAGAGCCTCGAAAAAACAGTAAACATATATCAACCAAAATCACTCAGCATTCATCGCAGTGAATTACAAGATACGTCTCTATTATACGGGAAAGAAAAGCCTCTCCTCTGTCACTCAAGTTTGTTCAGTGTCGAACGTATTTGCGGCATTATTCAATCTGCACTATCTTTCAGTTTTCACTGTTTTATCTACTAGCAGGAACTGAACGAGACCAGGCAGAGAGTAATGCTAGATAGTGCAACACGTTTCGAAATCACCTGTGGAGAAAAGGCCTAATCCATCACGCCATAGTTATACTCTCAATCCGGCAATTTCGTGACCCCGGACCAAATTCTACTAATTTATACAGTTGCATATTAGCTATCACACTCCCTCCTCAGTCCTGATCCCCCATTTTTGGCTGAATACTCCGACTCAGAGGAGTCAAGTTGGAACAGCCTGCTTGTTGGCTCTTACTATTTTAATTAAAATACCATATGTTTAAAACATTTTTGTTACAATAAAGTTTTATGTCTTGAATTTTCTAGGAATAGCTTATGAAGCCCTGTTCACGTGGATGGCTTTTTGTATAACTGGTAAACCGTAATAGAGAGATAAAATATTACTACAAAAATTTACATTTAGATACAAATTACAATATATGTCAAATATATGCTTCTTGTAGAGTTGACAGTTCCGGAGATATTCCTTGTTTTTAGTTTAAATTTTCCACTACTTATATGTTTTCCAAATGAAAAGTGGTCATTCCTTTTTCATTCTGGGCAAGCAAGAATAACCGTATTTTAATGCAATTACATAGCCACTATCTTTCAATATATGTGACTAGTGCTTTAGCTTAGTGTATTCCCTTATTTACATTAAAGTTACCTATAAAAATTAATGAACCATATCTGGTAATATTTTTATCGATAAGCATAAAGTAATTAGAAGAATAAATATTTCTAATAAGTATTACTTGAAGAATAGCTAGAGGAAGTCTTGTTTTCTTTTAGGTGATTTTTTTTTCATCTATAAGTATAGCCCCCTTTAACATCTAAGGTCATATCGGGGGCTTCGAATTAGAAGAGTTGTCTGTAGGTTTACGTTGGGTTTAAACCATTTTATTTCCTCAAACACGCACACATTCAATCTCACATACATACTTCCAGACTGGTTAAAGAAAAATTCCCCGCCCCAGCCGGGAATCGAACCCGGGACCTCCGGGTGACCACTCGGCCACGGAGGCAATCTTAGATGATCTTCTTTCAAACCCAAATCTGATTATTTCTGTACGTCCCAGAGTTATACCTAGATTAAAAGAAGCGGAAATGAGACATGTGTATAGGAAAACGACTTGGAACTAATGTCATTTGTCGAGCTATATGCTGACTAGATATTCTAAAAAAATCTGATGTGTTACACTCATATAACTTTCTCTAGTTGCTCTACAAACAAAATTCTTACAAAAGATTATTCTTCTTTCTACACAGGGCTAATCGAGATAAACATTAGCAGAATCCTTTTATTACTTAAGTCCTTATAAATAGAAGGCAACTAAAGGAATGGCTATACTAAAGTGATACTCAAATGTTTTAAAATCTGTCGTTATGGGAATGTCATAGCAAATGGCTTCTTTGCTTGGCCGGGAGATGAACAAAAGAAAAACTGACACTTCCTGTCTGAGAAAAAATTAAGTACTTTACAATTGAAACTAATAACAACAAATATCTCGAAAACGGTAAACTTCACGAAAACACGTGTATGACATAAATAGTGTATTTTAGCGAGATCTACATTTTTGTGTAGCACGCTTTTTTTTTAACTCATACGGTTTACTAGTTACGCAAAATTCAGCAACATTCATTCAGAATAAGTGGGACTTCAGGAGCGATTCCCAGAAAATTCAAGATATACATTTTATTTGTGATGGAAATGGCTTTAATATATTACATTTTATTAAAATCGTTAGAGGCATTTCTAAGAAAAACAAAATGTAAAGGGTAGTTTGGGGTGAGGGATTTTCTTTCTTCATGTCGCATCCTTGGAAGATACGCAACTTAAATACCAAATTAGGTATTTAACCGTCTTTTCGTTTTTGGACTATGCTGTCCACAGACAGACAGACACACGGATTGGAATCAAGGGGTCTTAAAGCATGTATTTCCGGTGAAATCTCGGTATCGAATTTATGAGTGGAATAAAATACCTTCTCTATACATTGGGTACATTGTACATACGGGGCTAGAGAAAGTAAAACTGAAATTCTGTGACTTCAAAGGTTAAGATTTCCATAAATCAGTAATAAATAACTGCCCGATTGGGTAGTGTGGTAGTCTGCTTCACATTCAAAAGGTCGTGAGTTTGAATCTTGCTTTGGGTTAGTTGCCTGGGTAAGGTTTTTTTGGGGGGTTTTCCCTCATCCCGAGAAGACGAATGTCGACTAACTTTAAGCTCCGTGGACCCCTAGATCATTTGAATATCATGTCACCAATTTCATACATCGTCCGAAATGACGGGGAAAAAAAAAAACCTAAAAAAAAACAAAAAAAACTGAATGGCATTGTAACTGATGTTATTTATCAGCAAATTAGCTAAGCAGCTGGTACAAAAAGCAAAAAGCAACTACGCCCCTGAGGCTATCTGTCTATCTAATTCGATACATGTGCACCAAAGAAACTGTTTACACAGTTTTAGTATGCCTTTTTTATATACATAGAGACATACTCTTTCTGTTTTTACACTCTCTTCAAGTTTATTTCAGTTCTGGGACACCTTTTATCTTGATTACATAATTTTTAATACGCAAGTTCGCCATTACATGTACGTGGTGACGAGGAATTAACTCATCGCCCACAGATGGCACTATAGAACAAAAGCACGACTTGTGGACGTGAAGTATGGCAAATTCACAAGTTATGAGTTTATTTTACTGCAAATAGACATTACATATGACTAACGGCTTCATTTTCCTTGCGAAGGAAGCCATGTTAAGGATTTTTACTCCGAAAAAAATCTATCCCCTTCCACCAGATTTGAACCCGCAACCTTGAGTATTAGAGGCTACTAAACAGAACAAAGTAACAGTTGTGCCACTGATAACTGATAAACGTAATATGTATTGCGCAATGGCTTTTTACACTAAATAACATCAAACACTACAGACATCAGATAAGGAATCGTCTAAGAAATGAAGATCGAGAATTGGCAGATGAATTTCGAAAGCAATCCTCACAATCATCAAGAACATAAATATTTTAATGTTATTAAACTAGTGAAGAATAAACAACAATGAAAAGCATGCAAGTTTGGAGGAAATGACTGTAAGACATTTTAATGGTTAAGGAAATTAACAAATCGTCTGAAAAAAGCATTTGTTTCTCAACATCTGCAGCGATGTCTCTTGTTAACCTTTCAAGGCAAACCTGTTTTTATATTCCTCGGGGTAGACGAGATATTAGTTGTCCCAGAACAAGCTAAATTCCATTAAACTCGGAAGAGCATAGCTCCTACCTTTAACGTAATGAGAAGGTTAAAGGAGTGGAAGAAGAGGAAGAAGATGAAGAATAATCCTTTTGATACAATTTTATATCAGGAACATTTTAACAGCAGTGCCTTTGTACAGTTGTAACGGTAATTTACAATACACAATGTGAACCACTGTGCGAATGAAATGTTTACGATCGTGTGTAGGCGAGGTCGGAATTTCCAAGTGAATACGGTAAAGGCGCTTTAACAGTATAGTAGCTGTAATATTTCACAATCACACGGCGTATTCTTGGATACGGAAACACTTTCTGGAAATTATTTTATACATTCTGCAAAAACGTAGTACATTCTTTATCATATCCTCCAAATAAGGATGGTGTAAAGTATGATGGTTTTTATATTCTCTAACACCAGCAAAGATTCCATATCGACATTTAACCGAAAATACATATTTTAAGGCCCCCTGTACCAAAAATCTGATGTGTTTCATTTACATTTGCAATAAAATATTGTTAAAAAGCTTATTCTTCTATTTACTAAATGCTAATAGAGGAAAAATTGACACAAAGGGTCTTATTACCTGCTTCCTTGTAAGTAGAAGGGAAATAAGGGAATACAGTTAAAGTGATAGTCAAAAGCTGGTTGCTTTTGATTGAAGTTTCTTTGTTGTATGGGTAGGAGTTGACAAATTCCCATATGAGAAAAGTATAAGTATTTTAAAGCTAAAACCAGTAACAAGGAGTATCTCAAAAAACGGCCCACACCTCGAAAAAATGTATATAACATAACTTGTGCGTTTAACGAGCTCTACATTTTTGTGTAAGTTTTTGTCTATCTCTTACGGTTTAGCAGTTATGCAAACTTTTGTAAAATTCATCCAGAATAATGTATATCTTGAATTTTCTGGGAATATCCTCTGAAGTCATCTTCATTTTTCGTTAACTATTGGGGATACAAAAAGTATCATTACCAAAACTATAGATATCATTAAAACACATAATTTATTCAAATATGTTTTCTGGAGTTAACTGTTAGTGATATATTCCTTATTTTTGGTTTAAATTTCCCAAAACTTATGCTTTTCTCAAATGAGAAGCCCTTCTTTTTCTTTTTTTTTCATTCTGGTCATGCACCCAGAACGGAATTTTAAGGCCATAAAATAGCGACCACCGACCTGAAATATTTGATATCGTTTAGCCTAGAGTATTACTTTATTCCCCATGAAGCATTTCTGTTAATGGCTACCTTGATGAGAATGAAGTGGATAGAAGAATAAGTTTTGAAGAATAGTGTGTTACAAAATGGGCAGGAAAAGTCATGTGAATGTAACATAAGATTTTTCTTATTTAGAACAACAACGGTGTGAAACTTTTAAATTATTATACGTTTCCAAGACTTTCATTTTAGTGTACCAAACTTTGATATAATACTTTTACCAAATAATACTATCAGATATTCAACTTTATTGTATGTTATGTCTACAAATTTGTTTTATATTTGTATTCAATGGATAAAAAGTTTCCATATATTATGTGAAATCGTTTTTGACACCCAAAATTCTTCTTTTTTTGAGAGGAGAGGCCTTTATTTTATTTTACTTAATCCACCCCTCATTAATCAAATCAATTTACCCCACACCAACCAAACCAATACGAAGGAAAATCCATTTCTCAAGGTCAAAAATTATACATTTTTAACGATTTCCTTATTTACACCAAAAGTGTTAGCATATGCGTAATCCAGTTTATGTGTAAATAAAATGAGTCTTGTATGTGTCTTGTATTATAAAAGAAATAAAGTATTAAGTTCATATAACTTTCTATAACTTACGCAAATCTATTTTTACAGTCTCTACTTCGTACATAGTAAATAGATAGAGATGTATTCCACACAAAAATTCAATACTGAGATTTCACTGGACTTGCACGTTTTAGGTCAGCTGAGAAAAAAAAAACAATTTTAGAAAAAAACATGTGCGTGCGTGTGTGTGAATGTGTTTTTATGATGTGTGTGTACTCAGATGTCCTGTATTTGAACAGCGTAACTCAAAAACGAAAATTATGTTGAATCACAAACTTTATATTTAAATTAGCAACCTCAAAGGGTGCGGTACAAAGATTTTAAAGAATATCCCATCACCCCAAACTACTCATTACATGGAAAAAGTTTTTCAATTTTTGATCTTCTCAAAATGGCTCTAATGATTTTGATTAAAATAGCGTATTTTGTACGCTAAAGCGTTAGCCAATTTTTTTCAGATTTTGTATTGCCATATTTTAAATGTAGGATACATATATACCTTGAACTTAGCTTTGCGCTGTTGAAATCCAAAAGGAATTATCGAGTAGTCAGTGTAACTGACATATGTGGATGAAGATCCCACTGCATTCTCCAAATATTTAGGGAAGCTTGTGACTGAAAACAGGAATTTTGCCAGTCTTAGGACTGGTTTGTGAAGGTTTATTGGTACACTCTGAAGCCATTTTGTAATCTGTAATAATATTTATGCTGCAAGGAAGAACAAGTTGCATCTTTTTACTTTCTCTACACGTGATATGTACATAGTGTGTAAAGGAAGTATTGTATTCCATCCAAAATTTTGATACCGAGATTTCACCGGAAAGATAAGTTTTAGGGTCCCCTGTATAAAAAAACAAGTATTTTCAGAAAAAAGTCCGTGTGTGTGTTCGCGTGTCCGTGTACCCGTGTGTCACTGTGTCCGTGAACACGATAACTCAAAATCGAAAAATCGGTAAAATACCAAACTTGGTATTTAAGTCTCGTATCTTCTAGGGATGCGACACGAAGATTTTGAGAAAAATCCCACCGCCCCAAACTACACTTTACATGGAACTTTATTCGCACATTTTGATTTTTTCAAAAATGGCTCTAACTATTTTGATTAAAAATTAATTATATTAAAGGTATTTACCGACAAATAAAATGTATATCTTGAATTTTCTGGGAATAGCCTCTGAAGACTACTTTATTCTAGATGCATTTTACGAAACTTTGCATAACTGCTAAACCATAAGAGACAGTCAAAAACTACCACAGAAAAAATGTAGAGCACGTTAAAACAAGCAATTTATGTTATATACATTTTTTTTTTTTCGTGGAGTTGATCTTTTTGAGATATTTCTTGTTATTGTTTTCAGCTTTGAAAAACATACTTTTCTCATACAGGAATTTGTCAACTCCTGTCCATACAAAGGAACTTCAGTCACATAGCAACAAGCTTTTGACTATCACTTTAACCTATAGTATTCCCCTCACTTCTGCTTACAAGGAAGCAAGTAATAAGACTATTTCTGCTAATTTTTTCTCGATCAGCATGAAGTAAATAGAAGCATAAACTTTTTAACAAGAATTTGTTGCAGAGACGTAGAGAAAGTCAATTGAATGGAACACATCAGATTTTTTGATTTCTCTTTGCCAGGCGGTTGGTTTGCAATAAATATTCTATTGTATTCGACTGGTATTCCATTCTATTCTTGTTATGCTTTGTGTTACTAATGCTGAACTCAGTGTAGGACTTTAGAGGTGACTATAATTTGACTGCATGACGGACGTGCCTGGTGATGATAATGTTGGTGATGATGATGGCGATGGCTAGGTTACAGAGGGGGGGGGCCCTGATGATGGATTTATGTGGATAAGCCCGGGGAGGAACGGATGAGGTGAAGGAACCGAAGAAGACTTTTACGCTGCAGGACAGGCCGGCGCAGTCGTGCAGATTTCCATAATAGTTACAGGAGGGTCGCTGTCTGTCTTTTAACTTACTTAGTCGATTCTCTTGTACCATCTGGTGTCGAGCTTACCATTTTACACGGTCTCTTGTAAACTTCCTTTGCTCTATTCATATCCAATCCTTTTCCTTTCAAAATCTCTTCAATCCAATCTTCCCAGGAACGTCTAGGCCTTCCCCTTGATCTGGTTCACTCTACTCATGCTGGTCAAGCCTGTTTTGGGATCCTCTCTTCATGCATGTGTTAAACGTGGCCAAACCATCTCAATTGCTTATTTTCTGTTTGTTATCTAAAGGTTGAAGTCTTAAATTTGTTCTTATTTTCTGATTTCCAGTTCTATCTCGTCCGCTGTTCTCAAGTTTCTCATTTCATTTATTTGTAGTTTACTAATCCACTTAGATGTTAATGGCCAAAATTCGCACTCATTAATTAATGTTGGTACATACTTTGTCTATTAAATGTCGCTGTCAATTTCTAGGATCCAGTTAACTGCCAGAATTTTGTCCCGCAGGAGTTCATTTACATTCCAGTAAATCTACTGACATGGGTCTCACTTTTAAGTGGTTTGAATCCGGACTTTGGGGATAAAAGACCACCGTTTAGCCAATTGAACCACCCTGACATTCCATCTAGTGGTACCGGGGAAAAACGACCCCAGCACTGAAGCCTTGTAAGATTGTCATTAGGCAGGATGGGGGGTTCCAGAGCACATGCCTCTGCACCATCTATCCGATGCCATTTGTCGTTAAGCCCCTGAGGTCAAGCTGAAAGGTGAAGAGGGAAGCGAAATGAGATGAAATGGGGGGGGCGGGGAGAGGAAATCTGTGATAGAACACACCATCCCCGTATTCGCTTTGTCAATCAGGGAAAGCCATAAAAGAAAACCCTTGGTCAGAAATGGAATCTATGAGTATAAAAATAACTAAAAGTATATAAATAGGGCCAATGTTTTTCTTTATTCCTAAAAGTTTGAATTTTGGGCAAAAATTCTTTTTTAGGTAGGAAAGGCCTTTGTTTATTTTTACTTAATTCACCTCTCTTTTACTGATCCAATTCACCTGCCGGCAACCGGGAATCGAACCTGGGGCTTCTCAAATGCGAGCCTGGTAAATCAATAAATTCCGATGTGTATTTGCAACATTCTTCAGTCTCAATTCTTTTGCTCTCTTTTTAATTATGTTACCAATTTAATGGGATTATTGTTATTTCTTTACAATTTAATTGCTGATAAGTGCATATTTAATAAAAATTATATTTTTACTAGAAAAAGGAAAGTATGCATCTGTAAAAATTCAGCCTATTATCATAAATTGTTTTTTATATTGAATGGGTCTGCTTAAAAATATCTTATTTTTATGTTGGTTAATAAATCTGAAACGTATATACAATATTCTCTAAGTTAATTCTTCTCCCAGCAATACTTAGTATTTGACGACAGTTCAAACGGGTTTTGCTCGTAATGACCAAGAAAATAATTGTCGGGAAAGCCTATTTCAAGCCTCATAAGTATCAAATGGTAGCGAGTTTGAGGGATACCTTTTAAACTGCTTATTTTTATGTCCAGAGTTAGGTTGTCCCTAGGAGATTATACAAAGTATAGCAACTACCCTTTTGAAATAAAAGCACAACGAAATGTTTTATTTCATTGCTTGGACAGGTTCCTTTGGCGTTGAAGTTCGGTCGCCGCGATAGGGTCGCGGTTTCAATGGGCGTAGTGCTGTGTGTTTCTGGTTTGTGTACTAAGTCATTCTATTTTCCTGAAAAAAATAAGATGTGTTCCATTCACATGACTTTCTCTAGCTGTTCCACAAACAAACTTACCTTACAAGTGTATTCTTTTATCTACATCATGCTAATTGAGATAATCAGTAGCAGAAATTATCTTATTACTTGCTTCCTTGTAAGTAGAAGGAATATAAGGAAATATACAAGGCTAAAGTGATATATAATTTAAAAACCCATCGCAATGTGAAACAATTAAAATTGAAACCAACAACAAAGGAATATCTCAGAAAATGTAAACTCTGCGAAAAAATGTATATGACATATGTTTTATCGAGATCTCAAGTTGTGTAGTAAGTTTTTGTTTATTTTTTACGGTTTACCAGTTATACAAAAATTACAGACGTCTTCAGAGGCTATTCACAGAAAATTCACATTGTGTACATTTAGTTTGTCATTAAAATATTTTAAACAAAATCGTTAGAGTAATTTTTTAGGAAATCTAAATTTTTTGAAAAACGTTTCATATAAAGGGTAGTTGGTGGTGGAGACATTTTCTTATAAATCTTCGTGTTGCATCCTTGGAAAATACAGAACTTAAATACCACGTTTGGTATTTTACTGACGTTTCGTTTCTGAGTATGCTTTCACAGACACATAACCAGATACACACTGAAAGTTTTCTAGAAATACTTTTTGGATTCAGGGGGTCTCAAAACATGTATTTCCGGTAAAATTTCGGTATCGAATTTTTCAGTGGAATTACAATACCGTTCTATCTACTATGCACACGGTGCATAAGTTTTAGAAAAAGTAAAAGTCTGATGTGTTCCATTCACATGACTTTCTCTACATCTCTGCAACAAATTATGGTTAAAATACTTAGGCTTCTATTTACTTCATATTAATCAAGAAAATATTAGCAGAAAGAGTTTTATTACTTGCTTCCTAGTAAGAGGAAGCGATATAAGGCAGTAGCATAGGTTAAAGTGATAGTCAAAAGCTGGTTGCTATGTGACTAAAGTTCCTTTGTTTGTATGGACAGGAGCTGACAAATTTCTGAATGAGAAAAGTATACGTTTTACGAAGCTGAAGCTAAAAACAAGGAATTAACTCCACGAACAAAATATATATAACATAAATTGTGTGTTTTAACGTGCTCTACATTTTTGTGAGGTAAATTTTTGTCCATCTCTTATGGTTTAGCAGTTACGCAAAATCCGTAAAATTCACCCAGAATAAAGTAGTCTTCAGATCCTGTTCCCAGAAAATTCAAAATATACATTTTATTTTTCAGGCAAATATCTTAAATATACGAAATTTTAATCAAAATCGTTAGAAGTATTTTTAAGTAAATCAAAATTTTCGAAATATTTTACCATGTAAAGGGTAGTTGGAGTGGGGAGATTTTTCTCAAAATCTTCGTATCGCATCCCTAGAAGATACTAAACTTAAATACCAAAATTCTACACACACACACGCACACATACACGGAACCTTTTCTGAAAATGCTTTTTTTGGATACAGAGGGGCCTAAAACATATTTCCGGTGAAATTTCGGTATCGAATTGTTGGGTGGAGTGCAGTACCTTGTCTATACACTATGTACGTAGTACGTATAGAAAAAGTAAAAAGCTTTGAAAGTTTACGTGTAGCGGAGATAAACAAAACACGAACATCGCGGTCGGTCGGAAAGCCAACCTGTGTAAACTGCCTTTACGATATGCAGGAAGCCAATACAATGAGAAACTGCTACTCGTGTTCTTTTTTAAGTCTCTCAGGTCAAAGTAAACACTCCTATAAATATTTATGATGTGTTACATTCACACTTTTTCTACCCATTCTTAAAAAATCCTTTCTTACAAAATATTATCATCATCCTACTTTGCATTAATTCAGATAAGATTTGCAGAAAAAAATGTTATTACACATTTCCTTGTAGATAAAACGAAACTAGGAGAATAGGCTAGGCTAAAGCAATAATCAAATTAAAAGAGATGGTCGCTAAGGAATGTCTTTTAAATGTGGTTCTCTTTGAATGAACAGTGGAAACAAAACGCATATTGACTTGCCTTTTGACAAAATTATAAGAATTGAAAAATTGAAGTCAACATCAAGAAACACCATGAAAATCGTTATCCCTACAATAAAACTTGCATTGTATGTTTTAAAGACATTTCCATTTTTACTTTCTCTACACGTACTATGTACATAGTGTATAGAGAAGGTATTGCACTCCACCAAAAATTCGATACCGAGATTTCACCGGAAATATATGTTTAGGGTCCCCTGTATAAAAAAAGAGCATTTTCACAAAAAGATCCGTGTATGTGTGTCCGTGTGTCCATGTGTCAGTGTATCCGTGTGTCTGTGAACACGATAACTCAAAAACGAAAAATCGGTAAAATACAAAACTTGGTATTAAGTTTAGTACCTTCCAGGGATGCGACACGAAGATTTTGAGAAAAATACCCCACACCCAACTACCCTTTATATTTTTTTTTTATTTTTTCTCAAAAATGGCTCTAACAATTTTGATTAAAATATCGTATATTAAAGCTATTTACCTGATAAATAAAATGTATATCTTGAATTTTCTAGGAATAGTCTCTGAAGAGTACTTTATTCTGGATGAATTTTACGGAATTTTGAATAACTGCTAACCCTATGAGTTGGACAAAAATGTACTACATAGAAATGTAGAGCACGTTAAAACACACAATATGTTATTTACATTTTTTTCGTGGAGTTGATCATTTTTAAGGCATTCCTTGTTTTTAATTTCTGCTTTGAAAAATTATACTTTTCTAATACAGGAGTTTATCAACTGTGTCCATACAAACAAAGAACTTCAGTGACATAGTAACTAGTTTTTGAATATCACTTTAACCTATGGTACTCTCTTATTTCGCTTTTATTTACAAGGAAGCAAGTACTAGGACTATTTCTGCTAAATTTTTCTGATTAGCATGAAGTAAATAGAAGTATAAGCTTTTTAAGAATAATTTGTTGCAGAGATGTAGAGAAAGTCACGTGAATGCTACACCTCAGATTTTTGTGATATTTGCCAGTTGTTTTTTTTTTTTTTTTTTTTTTTTTTACATCCTACTATTTTCCAGTTTTGTAAATTCAGTCGGAATGAAGAAACTTCAAAGGCTATTCTTAGAAAATTCAAGATAATCGTTTTATTTGTTGATAACATTTTATATGCTTTATTTTAATCAAAATCGTTGGAGCTATTTTTGTAAATATTCCATGTAAAGTGTAACTTGGGAGAGGGTTTTTCTTGAACATTTTAATGTTGCATCCTTGAGAAATGCTAAATTTATATATCAACTTTGGTATTTAACCGACTTTTCGTTTTTGAGCTATGCTGCTCACAGACGCACACGGGACCTTTATGTAATTTTTTGTGGATTCAGCGGGCATCAATATATGTCGACGAAATTTAGTATCGAATGTTTAGGCGGAATACAATACCTTCTCTACCTATTTAGTACATTATATCATTTTAAATACATAATAATGTATTAATAAATAAGGATGATTACATTATTAAAATAAAGTAGGAATTAAGCTCCCTTCAAAAAAATAAAAAGAGATTATATTTAATTAGTTTTTACAAGAATTAGGAAATGCAAAGTGGAAGACGCAATGGCTTGAAATAAAAATTATTTTAATGAAGCTTCGGCATGTTCTTCAGTTCGACTCTCAGAATTTAATAATGCCTAGAACCATCAGAGTCGAAAGTAGTGTTTAACGCCCGCTTTAACTACTAATGGCACCGCAGGCGGTGACACTGATGATACATGAATGATGATGGAGCACCGGTGGAATGCGATGGCGGGGGAAACCGGAGTACCCGGAGAAAACCCGCCCCAGCGCCGTTTTGTCCACCACAAATCTCACATGCGGTCGCTTGGGATCGAACCCTCAGAGCATCATGGTACATGGATCTTGTTTAATTGTCATTTGGAAAAAGCATTAGAGAGGGAAGAATGATGCGTGGCGGAGTTTTTAGCTGAAGAGTGTATATGTTCTGACCATCCAGCAGATTAAAACACATAAAACAAGCTAGTAGCCGAGTAGCGCTAAGTTCTAATACCAGAATGTCTAATAGCAACAAAAAGGATGTGTTAAATGGCTTCTAACCTCATCCCGGACAGTGAACTTTTTTAATCACCGGATCAAGAAATAAAATAAAGGGAGATTGCCAAGTGGATGCTATCTTCTATATGCATTTGCTATATCACTGGGCCGAGAAATATGCGTATGAGTGCTCCGATCAATGTACTCACGCCATCAAACGATTTGCGGCCCCGCCATAAAGCGAATGTATATTAGAAACAGTAGAGACGAAGTGGTACGAGTGGTCTTAAGTTTCATCCATAAGTAACTGTTTCTTAGTTCCAATTGTCCAGCATATAGTGCAGAACGGAAGTGTCGAGCGTTGTTGATTATCAAAATAGAACGGATATTTTCAATTCTCAGCAGACATGAACAACAGATAGTGTCTTAATGTTCCTGATTTGTTCCACAAAGGTATACAGATGTTCGCCGTACTTCATCCAGCCCAAAAAAGGGTTTTTATGAAGACAAATACATGTGCTCCTGCCGCAATATTTCTTTCAAGTGAATGTAATATTTCGCTAACTATATATATTAACGCCCTTTTAATGTTTCAAATAATTAAGATGGGAATAATTGTTTCATCTAAATTCAAACACTTCTAATCATGGTCACGTAGATATCGGCACTCCCGCGTTTTTTTATTGGAGGGAAGCTAATTCAGTATTAAAAATGTCGAGATCATGGCTGAAGTGTGTTAGGTCAGCACAGTCTAATTAAACACAGAAGTGGGAAACTCCTTAAAAGCAGTGAAGAACGATAGGTTTGAAGATGCCCAGTTTTTTTGTTTAAACCTAATTGTTAAGAACCTATTAAATTATAATCGGAGGCACCTGGCGTGTCTGAGCTACCAAGTAGATAGCCTGATTATCAACTTGGAACAGGCGGTATCACCGCTTGTTTTTTCGAGCTGTTTTCTGCACTAAGCCAGGGACTCCGATTGACTTTTTTCATTCATCTTAGTGAGTTAGTTTAAAGAGCGTCGAGCATATCTGTAATACTCAGTGCTTTCGCAGTGAAAAAACAACATATGTTACAGTGCCATTGTGAGAACAATGGCAGTATCCTTAAATCCCACAAGTAAACAGTTTTAGAGTTATTCGGGGGGAGGGGGGGAGCTCTACTATACTTCACTAAAATATGTTAAACAGTGAGTGATCTACGTGCATGTTTAACTATGTCAGGATCAATTCTCAGAACAGAAGGATTATAGCCGTTCAGTAACAGGTATAACAAAGGATGGACTGCTAATTGGCTTGAGTTATTTCCCAGACATATATATTCTTGAGCTATTCAATAATCAGAAACAACAGAGAGTAGGTATGCTGAGTGGTTCATCCTTTGACTGCGGAAATTCTCCGACTGTCAAACAGCAGGTTAAAAAGACAGGGGCATATCATATGGCATCATAGATGGCCATGTTTACTGGACGAGGTGGATGTTCTCCATCTGCAGAAATAGTAGCAGTAGAAATTACGGAGGATGGAAGTGCCGAGTGGTTCAACCCTGAGGAGAGGATCATGTCTAATTGTCCAGAAGAAGAAAAAAGATACTAAGTAAGGTGGACCGGGAAGTGGTCCTGAGCTTCGCTCCTAGAGGGTAACTATTCCCAACTTTCCAGCTATACAACCAGCAAAGAGAGGGAAGTGCTGAATCCAGGGAAAACTGGAGCGCCAATTGGCTCTTAGTTATATCCACAAAGGATATACATTCTCCAACTGAACAGAAACAACACAGAAGGAAACATGCCGAGTGGTCCTAGGCTCCATTCCCAGAGGGTGAATATTTTCTAACTGTCCAGTAATACTAATAACAAAGAAGAGGAGATGTGGTATAATTATTCAGCAGATAGGAGAAACAAAGAAAAAGCGAGTGCTGAGCTGTGCTGAGCTTCCATCCCAGAGGGTGTATATTCTCTAACTGTCCAGGTACAGGAAGAACAGAGAAGGGGAGAGGGCCGAGTGGTCCTACTTGAAACGGCTGTCTGGATCTCACACGCGGAAGTCCCTCCATCCGTCCGGCGGTGTTCATCGACCTCCGTGTCCTTGTACCATAAAAAGCATCATCAGGTCGGCACACTGTTGCTAGGCTACTTCCAAGGTCGCCAGTCAGACTCCTTGGTCCTCGGGTCATTCTTTGCCACCTCCTCCGCCTTGAGCGAGGTTCGACCGTTGAGCTGCCATGCGAGTCCCTCGGAAGGTACCGCTAATGTGCTCCTCCAAGTTTTGATCATAAATTGTCCCTTTTTGCTCCATATACTTAAATATGACCAGGCGACTTGATCACCTAATTGCCGTCAACATTTAGAATACATTCTTTTGATTTTAAACACGAGTAAGGATATAATGAATGTTAAATATAAAATTATTGAAATAAAAGAGAGTGGAAAGCAGCAGAATTTCAAAAATGAAACTGGAGTGGAACATTGAGGGAAGGAAAGGACAAGGGAAGCCCAGCAAAGAATGGATGGATGGATGAATGGATGGATAGGGATGCATGGATGTAAAAAGACATACAGCAAAGAACTTACAGAGGAAGACGCAGAAGAAAAAATCTGTGCAGAAATAAAATTTATTTGGGTCGAAGGAAACTACTGCATTGAAAAACCACAAAAAAAGATTCTTCTTTCTTCTTTCTCATTTTACTCACCTCGTATGTAGGATATGCACTCCCAGGATTTAAAAGTCAGAACCTGGGTTCAGACGACTGTTGAAGAGCAGAGACTGAGGCTCAGAGAAAAGCCAGGATAGGTGATCAACCCGACGCCTGGTAAGAGAGTGAGGAAGTGAGTGATAGGAAGTGGCGGTGAAATGTATCACAGGAAAGATGATTAGGAGCAATTGGTGATATCCATTGCGGGGGAAACTGGAGGACACGGATAAAACCCACCCAGACACCGCTTCGACCGCAACAAAGGCCACATGCAGTACCCTGGTATCGAACTCGGGTCATCTAAATGAGCGGCTACGGCCCCGCCAACAAATAAAAATAGTTTTAAAAGAATTAGACATACTTATCCGAAGAAAACGCATTCAGGTTGCTAAATATTTTGGAGAGAACTGGCTCAGTCTGTCGTTATAATCAACTGTTCATTTTTCATCCTTGCCATGAATTAGCAGTAATTCAGTATGCGGTGTGCGCCTAAAGCGTCTGGCCACTGCAATATAACTCTGACCTACGCAGTTACCCAATGAGGAAGTAGCCGAAAATACTACCGCAGAAGAACGGACTATTCTGGTTACGTCCAAGCTGTATTACTCAATGCCGTAGGCACCGCATAGCCAAGACTGGCGCCATCCAACCTACTCCCCGAAATTTCAGCCACATAAAAACAAGAACCAATGCCTGAAGAAAAACATTCAACTTAACTAATAGCCAAATTTGTAGTTTTTATCATCTGCCTAACAAGCAAAAAAGAAGGCAATATTTCTTTTCTTTTCCTCGGTTGTGTTAACGCTTGTTTGCTAGCGCGAGTTTTATGAAGACAAAATGTTGATATGTTGCAACCACATAATTTCATGTGCTCTATCTTCTAAAACTATTCTCAAAAGCACTCGCTCCTTTTCCTTTCGTTGTAGGTATAAGAAGACTAGAAATATAGTCACACTTCCATTTACATGACCTTTTTACCTATTCTATAAACAAAGTATTCTTACAAAAGCTTATTCTCCAATCTGATTCATGCTAATCCGGATAAACATTATCAGGTACAACGGACATTAGGGAACTCATTTGTATAGCCCGATTTCCACTTAGAAATTCAGTTCTCTTTTTTTTTTCTTTTTTTTTTTTTGGAAGGATTAAAAACAAATGAAAAAAGAATGACGGCCTCCAATTTGAGAACATTTTAATAATTGGAAAATGTAAACCAATAACAAGGAACATCTAGGAAGTGGTTAGCTCCATAGGATATAAAGAAAGAAAGAAACAAACAAAAGTATTTTGTCGAGATCTCCATTATGTGTGAAGTAAGTTTTTGTCTATTTCTTACGGTTTACCAGTTGTCAAAAAAGTAATCCAGAATAAATTATACATTTCATTAGTTATAAATATCTTAAGCATATGGTTAGCACATGTTCTGTCACACTGACACAAGTAGACAATGACAAAAGAACGCGCACGGACTCACACACACACCCGCACACATAAAAGCATTCATTTTTCTAAGATGCTTTTTCTTTTTTATTCAGGGGAGTCATATCTTGCATTTTCAGTGAAAATTCGGTATCGAATGTTTGGACGGAATACCTTTTCTACCTACTATATATATCGTGTTAGAGAATGAAAGAAGCAGCTCACTATGTGATGATTCGAAAATTTCATGTGGTTTGCATGCACACGAAAAATGAATAACGGATTATCATTAAAAACATTCAGATATTAATTCCCGAACATACGCTGTCCATTCTTCAACAAAAAAATCTGATGTGCTCTATTCACATGACTTTCTCTACATCTCTGCAACAAATTATTGCTAAAAAGCTAATGCTTCTTTTTACTTCATACTAATCGAGAAAAAAAGGGCAGAAACAGTCTTATTACTTGCTTCCTTGTAAGTAGGAGCGAAATAAGGACTACCATAGGTTAAAATGATAGTCAAAAGCTGGTTGCTATGTGACTGAAGTTTCTTTGTTTGTATGGACAGAAGTTGACAAATTCCTGTATGAGAAAAGTATGTTTTTTTAAAGCTGAAACCAAAAACAAGGAATATCTATAGAACAATCAACTCCACGAAAAAATGTATATAACATAAAATTGTGTGTTTTAATGTGCTCTACATTTTTTATCAGGTAAGTTTTATGCCTATGTCTTACGGTTTAGCAGTTAGGTAAAATTCCGAAAAATTCATTCACAATAAAGTAGTCTTCTGAGGCTATTCCCAGAAAATTGAAGATATACATATTACTTGTCAGGTAAATAACTTTAATATACGAATTTTTAATCAAAATCGTTGAGCCATTTTTGAGAAAATCTAATTTTCGAAAAATGTTCCATGTAAAGGGTAGTTGGAGGTGGGGGAATTTTCTTGAAAATCTTCGTGTCGCATCCTTGCAGGATACCAAACTTAAATACCAAGTTTGGCATTTAACGGTCTTTTCGTTTTTGAGCTATGCTGTCCACAGACACCCTCACACAGACACAGACACACACACACACACGGAATTTTTCCAGAAATGTTTTTTTTTTTTTTTTTTTTTTTTTGGATTCAAAAGGACCAAAAACATGTATTTCCGGTGAAATCGAATGTATTTCGGTATCGAATTTTTTGGTACGTTACAATACCTTCTCTATACACTATGTATATAGAGAAAGTAATATTAAAACAGCTTATTTGCAAATATTTTTATTGTATATTTCCTTGCAGGAACAAGAGGTTTTAGGGAAACCTGTAGGCTTAAGTAATATAAGCTAAGTAATGATGTGATGGGAGGAGGATTTTGGTCATCCAGCACGTGTCATATATCTGCTTTCTTTATTGACTAATTAGCACTCTTTAACAGGGAAGGCCACATATCCTACAATGAATACGCGAAATGGTGGAAATTATGCTCAAATGGGTTCAGTGTCCCTAGAGCTTAGTGTTAACTCATTTGTCTTCTTAGTTTAAAGAAAACTGACGTTGACACGATCCCTCCACATGAAAAAGTTTGAAATTCTCTTCTCTTCTCGCATATTCATGGGGGAAACACATAAATAAAAGGGATTTACCTCTTCAGAATATAATTGTTTGAAAATTTAAATCAATTACACGAACATCTCAGATGTATTTAATGCAATTGAAAAAATTTCTCACAAATTGTATGCTTTGAAGAGATCTAAATTTATTGTGCAGTCAGATTTTGTCCCGTACTCTTTAACGGTTGTGAAAAATTCATTTAGAATAAAGAAGAATAATTCAAGATACCATTTTCAGAAAGTTGAAAACATAGATTTTAGTTGTCATAAAAATGTCTTTAAACATATTTGCATTTCAATTTAAAATGTTAGAACTATTTTTAAGAAAGTAAAAGGTTTTCAAAACATGTTTATTGTAATCGATAGTTTGGAGGTGGTAGGATATTTTTTTGACAAGTTTCCGTGTTGCATCCTGGAAGATGCTGAAGATGTGTTATGTGATTCACACACGTCTAAAAACATGCACATATGATTTTCTAAACGTTTTGCATTATTTATTTCTTAAGGAAGGCTCGAAGTGTGTATTTCTGTGAAATCTCAATGCCACATTTTTGGGTGGCATACAAAGTTACTTCTATCTACTAGTAGATAAAATTGGAATAGGAAAATGAACTAGGCTTAAGCTATGGTCAAGTATTTTAAGAGTTTGTGGATATTCTTGATCAGGGGAAACAAAAACGAATAACGAGTTCCCAGTGGAGAAAAACATTGAAAAATTGATCTCAGTAACTAGGAACATTGGAAAATGATTAATTTCACAAAAATGCATTTTATATACAATCTATGCTTTAACGAGTTCTCTACTTTTATTTAATATTTCATCTATCTACTACAATTTACCAGTTATCAAAAATTCATCCAAACTTCAGAGTCTAACACAAGAAAATTCAAGGTACACATTTCATTTATCGTTAAAACGTCTTAAACATGCAGCATTTTAATCAAAATCATTACAGATATTTTTGAGAACTAAAATTTTTCGAAAAATGTTACATATAAAGGGTAGTTTGGGGAATTTTACTGAAAATCTTCGTGTCATATACTTTAAAAATGGTGATATGTTTTCTATTTAACGGAGTTTTCGTTTTTGATTGCTGTTATTCACACAAACATACGCTTATTTTTAACTTGCTTTTTTATTCTGGGGACCTCAACCATGTACTTTATATGAAATCTCTGTATCAAATATTTGAATGGAATACAGTACTTTCTTCGATGGAAAATTATAAATTGTATTTGGGATGGTTCTTTTGTTTTTTCCAATTATGTACCAACTTATGTTTCACCTGAGATCTTATAGAAGATTTTTAAACACACACACACACACACACACACACACACACACCTTATGTGTGTGTCCCCCGTGTCTGTGAACAGCATAACTCAAAAACGAGAAGTCAGTTACATACTAAAGTTGATGTTTAATTTCAACAAAATCTCCCCATCCTAATCTAATATTTGCATTGAATAATTTTCGAAAATTTTATATAAGATATGTGTACTTATACATCTTCTTAAACATTATAATTTATTTCACATACATTTTTATGGAATTATCTATTTCCGAGATATTCTTTGTTATTGGCGTAAGACATAAAATATTTACTTCCGGAAATGTGATGTCGATATTTATTTACTTGCTCCTGGTAAGGCAAACTAAAGGGAATTTCATAGCCATCACATAGTGACGATCTCTTAAAAGGTTTGATTGTCTCTTCACCTACTGTATTCTGTTATTGCGTTATAGCTATAAGGACAAATATAATGAAATCATTTTTGCTAATGTTTATCTGGATTGATATGAAGGAGACAGAAAAATAAGCTGTTTTGCAAATTAGTTTTTTGAAAATGGGTTAAAAAATTCATGAGAATGTAACGCGCTTAATTTTTTCTTTTTCTACACGTACTAAGGACATAGTGTATAGAGAAGGTTTTGTATTGCTTCCAAAAATTTTGATACCGAGATTTCACCGGAAATACATGTTTTGACTCTGAATTCAACAAAAGCATTTGCAGAAAAATTTCTGTGTCTGTCTGTCTGTGTGTCTGAGTGTGAGTGTGGGGGGGGGGGGTAACATAGCACAAAAACGAAAAGTCAATTAAATACCAAACTTGATATTTAAGGTCAGTATATTCCAAGGATGCGACACGAAGGTATTCGAAAAAATTCCCAAACCCCAACTACCATCTACATGGAAAACATTTCTAAAATTTCGGTTTTTTCAAAAATGGCTCTAATTGTTTTGTTTAAAATCTCTTAAATTTAAGATATTTACATGCCAAATAAATTCTATATTTTGAATTTTATGGGAATAGCCTCTGAATTCTAGATGCATTTTTCTATATTTTGCATAACTGATAAATCGCAAGAGATAGACCACAGCATACTACATAAAAATGCAGACCTTGTTAAAGAAAATGTCGTTTCATATATCTTTTTTCCATGGAGTTAACCGTTTTCGAGATATTCACTGTTATTTGTTCCAGTTTTAAAATACTTAAACTTTTCAAATATGGGAACTTTATCGCTGGCCACGCATAGAAACGGATTGCAATCCCATAGCAACCACATTTGACTGTCGGTTTAGCCTAGTGTCCCTTATTTTCCTTGTACTTATAAGGAAGCAAGTAATAAAACCATTTCTGCAAATATTTATCTCGATTAACATGAACTGGATAGAAGAATAAGCATATTAACAATAATTTGTTACAGATATGTAAAAAAAGTCATGTGAAGGGAACACATTAGATTTCTATTTTCTCTACACGTACTATGTACATAGTGTATTGTAATGCACCCAAAAATTTGATACTGAGATTTCACCGGCAATGTATATTTTGAGATCCCTTGAATGCAAAAAAAGCATTTTTGGAAAAATGTCCTATGTGTCTGTCTGTGTGTATGTATGTGTGTGTGTCTGTGGACAGCATAGCTCAAAAACGAAAAACCCGTTAAATGCCAAACTTGGTATTTAAGTTTGGTGTCTTCCAAGGATGCGACACGAAGATTTTAAAGAAAATTCCCTCACCCCAAACTACCCTTTACATGGAAAAAATTTCGAAACTTTTGTTTTTCTTAAAAATGGATCTGGTGACTTTGATTAAAATACCACATATTAAAACTATTCCTATGACAAATAAAATGTATATCTTGAATTTTCTGAGAAAAACCTCTGAAGACTACTTTATTTTGAATGCATTTTACATTTTGCATAACTGCTAAACCATAAGAGATGGACAAAAACTTCCCACACAAAAAAAAAAAAAATGTAGAGCATCTTAAAACATACTATTTATGTTATATACATTTTTTTATGGAGTTGATCGTTTTTGAGATATTCCTTATTTTTAGTTTGAGCTTTGAAAAGCTTATTTCTCTTATATAGGAATTTGTCAACTCCTGTCCATACAAACAAAGGAACTTCAGTCACATAGTAACCAACTTTAGACTACCGTTTTATTCTATAGTACCCCCTTATTTCGTGTCTACTTACAAGATAGGAAGTAATAAGCCAATTTCTGCTATTTTCGATTAGCATGAAGTAAATAGAAGCATAAGCTTTTTAACAATAATTTGTTGTAGAGATGTAGACAAAGTCATGTGAATGGAACACATCAGATTTTTTTTTTAACTTATTACCAATAAACAATAATGTTAACTCGTAGCTAATCATTAGATTCACCCTCTGATTCATATAAACAGATTCTCGGGGAGGCTAGGGTCAATCCCTCCAGTAATCAAACTACGGATCCTCGGATTTGGAGGCTAGCATGTTAACCATCAGACCACAGCGATGGTCGTGGAGCTCTTTTATGCAAACAAATGAGGCCGGGTAACAGGGCAATAGGCTGGCTTCACGTCCTAACGGAAAAGTGTCTGGCCGAATGTAGAGCTCGCAGATGGATAAGTGAATGACGGATGGAGAAATGGACTTTGCATCCTGCAGCAATAACGACTGAAATCGCTGACAAACAGCGTAAAACTATCCCTGGTTACGTAAATAAAATCTGCTGTGTTACACTCACATGACTTTCTCTAACTCTTCTACAAACTTCTTACATAAGATTCCTCTCCTTTCTGCACCTTGCTAATCGAGATAATCATTAGCAGAATGTTCTTACTACTTAATTCCTTATAAGTAGAAAGAAAATAAGGGAATACACTAGCCTAAGCCAATAGTCAAATGTTTTAAAAGCAGTCGTTATTCGATTGTCATTGCAAATAGCTTCTTTGCTTGGCCAGGATTAGAACAAAAGAAAAACGGGCACTTCCTGTCAGAGAAAAGTATTAAGTACTCACAACTGAAACAAAAAACAAGGAATATCTCGGAAACGGTTACCTCCACAACAAAAATGCAAGGACATAAATTGTGTGTTTTGATCAGATCAACATTTTCTGTGTAGTAAGTTTTTATCTATCTCTTACCGTTTAGCAATTAAGCAAAATTTTGCATAATTCATCCAGTCTAAAGAGCTCTTCAGAGGCAATTCCCAGAAAATTCAAGATATACATTTTATTTGGTATGTAAATATCTTTAATATACGGGATTTTAATCAAAATTGTTAGAGTCATTTTTTAGAAAATCAAAATTTTAGAAACCATTTCGATGTAAAGGGTAGTTGGGGGTGGGGTATTTTCTTGAAAATCTTCGTGTCGCATCCTTATAAGTTACCAAACTTAAATACCAAGTTTAATATTTAACGGCCTTTTCGTTTTTGAGCTATGCTATATACAGACACACACACGCACACACACAGACACATGGACCTTTTTTTGAAAATGCTTTTTTTGGATTCAGGGGGTCCTAAAACATGTATTTCCGGTGCAATCTCGTTATCGAGTTTTTGGGTGGAATACAATACTTCCTCTACTCACTATGTTCATAGTGCGTATAGAGAAAGTAATAAAAAATCTGATGTGTTTCATTCACATGAGTTCTCTATATCTCTGTAACAAATTATTGTTAATAAGCTTATTCTTTTATTTATTTCATGCTAATCGAGAAAAATTAGCAGAAATAGTCTTATTTCTTGCTTTATTGTAAGTAGAAGCGAAATATGGGAGTACCATAGGTTAAAGTGAAAGGCAAAAGCTGGTTGCTATGTGACTGAAGTTTGTTTGTATGGACACGAGTTGGCAAATTCCTGAATGAGAAAAGTATAAGTTTTTCAAAGCTGAAACCAAAAACAAGGAATATCTCAAAAATGATCAACTCCACGGAAAAATGTATAAAACATAAATTGTGTGTTTTAACGCTCTACATTTTTGGTGTGTTAAGTTTTTGTCCATCTCTTACGGTTTAGTAGTTATGCAAAATTCATCCAGAATAAAGTAATCTTCAGAGGCTATTCCCAGAAAATTCATGATATACATTTATTTGTCAGGTAAATATGTTTAATATACGATATTTTAACCAAAATCGTTAGAGCTATTTTTTAGAAAATCAAAATTTTCGAAAAAAGTTCCAAGTAAAGGGCAGATGGGAGTGGGATGATTTTCTTGAAAATCTTCGTGTCGTATCCTTGGGAGATACCAAACCTAAATACCAAGTTTCGTTTATAAACAGACTTTTCATTTTTGACCTATGCTGCCCATAGACACACACACAGACAGACGGACACACACACGGACTTTTTTTAAAAATGCTTTTTTTGGATTCAGGAGGTCTCAAAACTTGTATTTCCGGTGAACTCTCGGTGTCGAATTTTTGGGTGCATTACAATACCTTCTCTATACACTATGTACATAGCACGTATAGAGAAAGTAAAAATCTGATGCGTTCCATTCACATGATTTTCTCTACACCACTGTAACAAATTGTTGTTAAAAAGCACATTCTTCTATCTACTTTATGATAATCGAGATAAACATTAGCAGAAATTGTCTTAATTACTTGCTTCCTTGTAAGTAGGACCGAAATAAGGGAATATACTTCGTTAAACTGACCGTTAAATCTTTCAAAAACTGGCTATTATATGGTTGAAATATGTTTCTATGCAGGGCCAGGAGTTTATAATTCCGTGTGAGAAAAGTTGAAGTATTTTAAGGAATATCTCAGAAATGGTCAATTCCACGAAAAAAAAATGTATATGACGTACATTGTGTGTTTTAACGTGATATATATTTTTTGTGTAGTAAGTTTTTATCTATCTCTTACGGTTTACCAGATATGCAAAATTCAACAAACTCATTCTGAATAAAGAGGATATTCCCAGAATATTCAAGTTATACATTTTATTTGCAATATAAGTATCTTTAATATACGGTATTATAATCAAAATGGTTAGAGTCATTTTTGAGAAAATAAAAGTTTTCGAAAATTTGGTAGTTCCGGGAGGGGAATTTTTCTCAAAATCTTTTGTCGCATCCTTGGAATATGCTAAACTTAAATACAAAATTGGTTATTTTACTGATTTTTCATTTTTGAGTTATCGTGTTCACAGACACACGTACACACACACATACACACAAGGACCTGTTTCTACGAAATTTTTTTAATACAGGGGACCCTAAAACGTGTATTTCCGATGAAATCTCAGTATAGCATTTTTGGAGGAATGCAATACATCCTTTATACACTAAGTACATGGTACGTGTGGAGAAAGTAAGAACAGAAATCATTAAGAAAATATCTCGTATAGTCACATGACTTTCACTAGAACTATACATCCTCGGCAAGTACAATGTAGATAGCCAACAGAGAAGGTATTGTATTCCACCCAAAATTTTACCTCAAGATTTCTCCGGAAATATATTTTTGGGGTCCACTGAATCCAAAAAGGAAAAGCATTTTATATAAAGGCCAGTGAACGTGTGTGTGTTGTTCTGTGTGTATGTCTGTGTGTGCGTATGTGTGCCTTTAGACATCATAACTCGAAAACGAAAGTCTTGAAAATATCAAACTTGGTATTTAGGTTCATTATCTACCAAGAAATCGACACGAACATTTCCAGAGAAATTCCCCCAACACAACTACCCCTTACATGAAATATTTTTCAAAAATTTGTTTTGCTCGATTGTGATTATGATATTGTAACGGTTATGATTAAAATACCATATGTTTAACATATTTTTACTATAAACGAAATGTATAGCTTGTGTTTTCTGGGAATAGCCTCTGAAAACCTCTTCATTTCATGATTTTTGTGTAACTCGCAAGCTGTAAGACATAGATAAAGCCTTACTACACAAAAAATGTATTCCTCGTAAAAATACACAATATGTCATACAATTCCTTTTTGTAGAGTTAACCGTTTCTGACACATTCCTCGCTACTTAAAAGTTTCTTAAGTAGGAAGTCAACTTTCCTTTCATCTCTCTTTTGTTTTACTCCTGGGTATGCAAAACCGAATCGCCTTTCAATTGTTCAACATGACGCCGAGCTTTTAAAAGAAATGATTTCACTTTAGCCTAGTGTATTCCCTTATTATCCTTACTTATATGGAATTTACTAGTAAGACCATTTCTGCTGTTTATTTCGATTAGCATGAGATAGGTAGAAGAATAAGCGTTTGCAGGAATAGTTTAATACAGAATAGGTTGAGAAAGTCATGTGAGTGTAACTCGTCAACATTTTTTTACTTTCTCTACACGGTCTATCTACATAGTGTATAGAGTATTACCCACAAGTTGGATACCAAGATTTCACCAGAAATACATGCTCTGAGAACACCTGAATCCAAAAAAGAAGCATTTGTAGAAAAAGGTTAGTGAGTGTCTGTGTATGTGTGTGTGTGTCTGTGTGTGTGTGTGTGTATATATGGACAGCATATCTAAACAAGGAAATGTCCGTTAAATATCAAACTTCCAAGAATGCGACACGAAGACTTTCAAGAAAATTCCCCCACCTTAAACTACCCTTTACATAGAAAGATTTTCAAGATGTTTGATTTTCTTAAACAAATAGATCTAACGAATTTTTATTAAATACCCCATAGTAAAGATATTTACATGAAAAAATGTATATCTTGAATTTTCTGAATATTTTTAGTTTCTGAAGCCCTCTTTATTCTGAGTGAATGATGCAGAAATGTAATTCGCTAAAACACATCATTTATGTCATGCACTTTTTTTTGTAGAGGTGTCGTTTCTGAGATACTCATTGTTATTGGATTCAGCTTTAAGATACTTAAACATTTCTCATAAGGGAGTTTTTCAACTCCTGACCATACAAACAAAGGAATTTCAATCACATTGCAACCGGCTTTTAAAAGAGTTAACTATCGCTTAAGCCTGATGTACTCCCTTATTTCCCTTCTACTTACAAGGAAGATAGTAATAAAAAAATGTCTGCTAATTTTGTCTTAAGTATTATGAAGTAAATATAAGAATAAGCTTTTTAATAATACTTTCTGACAGAGCTATAGAGAAATTCACGTGAATTGAACAGATCAGCTTTCTGTTATATCTTTTCTGTTGGATTTGAAGGCCAGCATGTTAACCACCTGGTTACTGATGAAACCAACAGGAATTCAAAGGAATAACTAAGTATGAACAATTCAAATCATTAATTACGGATATTTCGGAAAAGCCTGATGCCACAAAACGGTATTTTAAATTAATTGTGTGTGGTAAATAAGTTTATACGTTTTACAGAGTACGTTTTCACCTGCCGCGTAAGGTTCTCAGATTATATGTAAAATTCCTTCCAGACGAAGAGGGCTTTTGTGTGGAATGCATTATCTTCTCTACTTACTAGAATATGTCAGACATCTAAAAAGCCAATGTGTTACATTCACATGACTTTCTACGTTTCTGTAAAAAATTATTGTTAAAAAGCATTTTCTTCTATTTACTTCATGTTAATCAACACGAATATTAGCAGAAATGGTCTTATTACTTGTTTCCTTGTAAGTAGAAGAGGAATAAGGAAAAAACATTAGGCAAAACATTAATCAAATGTTTAAAAGCTGATTGCCATGGGTTGAAATTCGTACCTATGCATTGCAAGGGGTTTACACATTCCCGTGTGAGAAACGTTTTAAGTATTTTAAAATTCAAACCAATAACAAGGAATATCTCAAAAATGGCCAAATCTACGAAAAAATTTAATCAGTATAAATTGAGTATTTTAACGAGCTGCACATTTTTCCGTAGTAGGCTTCGGTCTATCTCTTACGGTTTACCAGTTACACAAAATTGAGCAAAATTACAGAGGTGTTCAGAGCTTATGTCCACAAAATTCTGGATATACATTTTATATGTATTGTAAATACATTTAATATACAAAATGTTAAACAAAGTCGTAAGACCATTTTGGAGAAAATCAAAATTTTAGACATTTTTTCCATTTAAAAGGTATTTAGGGGTGGGGAGATTTTCGGCAAAATTTTCGTGTCTCATCCCTGTAAATAATAAACTTAATTTCACGTGTAACATTTTAACGAATTTTCTTTTTTAAGATATCGTGTTGGCAAACACACGGACACATCCATAGAACATTTTTTTCTAAAAATTCTTTTTTATTTGGATACAGGGACCCTAAAACTTCTGTTTTCGGTGAAATCTTGGTATAAACTTTTTGGGTATAGTGCAATATCTTCTCTGCCCACGTACCATATACTCTGCAGAGAAAGTAAAAATGACAACTCAACATGACAAAAATTCAAACCAATAACAACAAATATGTTGCAAATTGCGGATGCCATATAGGATACTTGAAATATGAAGTTGTATTGTATTTTAATGAAATCTTCATTACTACTTACGAATAGGGCCGCTGGGTGCAGCTAAATTAATTTTTTTTAAAAATATGGATGACAGAGTAATGAAGGAAAAAAGAAGAAAATGCAACGGGATTTCTGGAAATCAACGAGAAATAGGATAGAAGATAGATTAGCAGAAAATATGGGGTGAACTAGAAAATAAGCTTTGTTTATACCGAAAAATAAGAAAAGAATGGTTAAGAGAAGGTATGTAAAAAGAAGAGAGGGAAGGATTAACTTGGATGCGGACGGAAACATTACTTTTGAAAGGGGTGAGAGGAATGAATTAGAATGTTGTATTTATTCGGGGAGCAGGACAGTATTGTTTGCTGCTTTGCTGAATGTAAAGAGGTAAGGAATTGGAGGATAGATGGTAAGATGAAAATGTTGAATGTGATGGGAAAGAGAAGAATTAAATATTTATGCGGCAATATTTGGTAAAATTAAAATAATGCAGGAAATAAATGTCTACCGATTCACTGCAATGCCTATAATAGCTTCTTATATAAAGGTGCGTAAGTGTTGAAAACTTAAAACCTGTGTACAAAAAACGTCTGGTTTAGGAAGTATATTAAATACTTAAAATCCACCACAGCTGTAGTCAACTTCTTCTTCCTGGTCGTCTCCAGCTATTTTCTCCCTCCAGTTTTTCTGTTTGGCCTCCTGGGCAAGTGTTTCATGTTTAATTTTAGCAAAGGTTTATGCTTGTTCATCAATTCCTCGCAAATTTCTTCTCACAAAGGCTCGTGGCTTGAATACTAGATTCTCAAGGACATAGATTCTTGCCATATTTCCATCACTGAATACAGCAGAAGCATCATAGGTTGCTTATCCTTACAACCAGATTAGATACAAGTTCTCTTCCAAATAAGGGAATGGCAACACTCATTTAGAGTTTAAGTTTTCCCCTGTAAGCATTCTTTAGCAGTGTAGAATCACAGAGTGTTTGGGGAATACCCTCTAAAGACTTCTTTATTCCGGGGAAATTTTGTTGAATTTTATGTAACTGGTAAGCTGTAAGAGATAGATAAAAACACGTAGATATAATTAAAAGACATCATTTGTGCTATATGCTTTTTTTCTCTTTCCTTGTTTTTGCTTTCAGCTTTAAAATATTTATACTTTTCTCTTACGGAAATTTGTAAACTCCCGGTCATAAAAGTATAGGCATTTCAATCATATAGCAACCATCTTTTAAAAGATTTGGCTATTGCTTTAGTCTATGGTACTCCCTCATTTTCTACTTACAAGGAACTAAGTAATTAGATCTTTTTTGATAATTTCATCTCAATTAGTATGAAGTAGGAAGAAGAATACGATTTATAACAATAATTTATTACAGTGATGTAGAGAAAGTAATGCGAATGGAACACATCAGTGTTTTTGTGTGGTAATTTTTTTGAAACTTCTTACGGTTTACCAGTTTTGCAAAATTCATCAAGACTGAAGAGGTCTTCAGAGACTATTCCCAGAAAATTCAAGGTAAACATTTTATTTTTCATGTTTAATATAAGGCATTTTAAACAAAATCGTTAGTGCCATTTTTGAGAAAAAAAACTGTCGAAGATTTTTCTCCATGTAAAGGGCAGTTTGGTGTAGGGGATTTTTTTTTCAAACTCTTCGTGTGTATCCTTAGAAGATACTAAACTTAGAAATACCGGACACAGTGACACACAGACACACACAAATACACACACAATTGACCTTTTTCTAAAAAAAGTATTATGTTCGATTCACATGACTTTCTCTACGTCTCTGTGACACATTATTTTTACAACGATTATTCTTCTGTCTACTTTATTCCAATTGAATCGACCATTAGCAGAATGGTCTTATTACTTGCTTGCTTGTTAGTATAGGGGAAACAAAGGAATACACTGGGCTAAAGCGATAGTTAAATCTGGCTATATGTTATATGGTTCCATCACCATTTCCGTACGAGTAAATTTTAAATATCTTTAAATTGATACTAATAACAAGGAATATCTCGGAAATGGCTCATTCCAAGACAAAATGATATGGCAGATATTGCATGTTTTAACGAGATCAACATTTTTTGTAAGTTTTGCTTAATCTATTAGTGTTTATCAGTTATGTGAAATTCAGCAAAATCCAGAATGAAGAGGTCTTCCTTCTCACAAAATACAAGATACATTTTACTGAGCATGTAAATATTTTAATATAGAGAATTTTAATGAAAATCGTTAGAGCCATTTTTGAGAAAATATGCATGTTCGCAATTTTTCCCATGTAAAGTGTAGTTTGGGATGAGAGATTTTTCTCAAAATCTTACTGTCGCATCCTTGGGATATACTAAACTGCAATACAAAATTTGGTATTTTGCCGACTTTTCATTTTTAAGTCATTGTGCTCACGGACACAAGGATACACCGACGAACACATACATACGACCTTTTTACTAAAAGTGCTTTTTTTATATAGTAGGCTCTAAAAATGTGTCTCGATATTGCATTTTTGGGCGGAATACAATACCAGGAGTATGCCCGCCTGGGTAGTGTGGTGATATCGTGTCTGCCTCACATTAAAAAGTCGTGGGTTCAAATCTCGCTCAGGGTAAGTTTCCCGGATAAGGGTTTTTTCGGGGTTTTCCCTTATTCTGAGAAGACGCATGTCGGGTAGCTTGAAACTCCATGGACTCCGAGATCATTTGAGCATCATTTCATTAATTTCATTTATCGTCCGGTATGATCAACCAGGTTAAAGGACGTTAAACTACAAAAAAAAAAAACAAAAAAAAAAAAAAAAAAATATCTACTACATAGGAAGTGCAGAGAAACAGAGATAGAAAGAGAGAGAGAGTAAACATGCTTTTCAGGATACAGGGGATCCTAAAACGTCTGTTTTCGGTGAAATCTCGGTGCCAAATTTTTGGGTGGAATACAATACCTTCTCTACTTAAAGTATTTATCTATGTACTTAACATAGTGCGTGTAGAGAAAGTAAATATTGTTTTATCCAAGTTTAATGTTCATATCATCACAGGAAATGAAGTTTTGTAGTGCAATGTTAGCGGATTTCAAGATCTAAGGGATATCCAACAATCGTCTTCTCAGGAAAAGGGAAATCTCGAAAAAGTTCTTGTCTATGCTATCCACTCGCACCTATTTGATTTGTGCAATACTGAAATCTATAAGGTTTATTGTAATATCTCGTATCTGTAACATTTTAGTTGCATAGACCTGTTTCTTAAATAAGGAACAGAACGTTATCAACAAGCTAGGGAATTATCAAGCAGTTGTGTTCAAGATAGCTCCTCTCAAACCGTCATCAACATATAGATTATGTACGATTATAACTCAGTGACAGTGGGCGGCCTCGTGATTCATCAGAGACTGGACACGGATGGGGTTGGATTGTTAATTTTATTACGTTACAACTTAAAGTTTGTTCGACTTCATTTCTCTTGGCTTTAATGCTCGGAAACTCCTGTCCGGTTATTAGCTAAACTTTTCTTAGGAAGATCATATTCTGAGTTTATCAACTTCAGTTGTTCTTATCTTTTCCTACAGCGCTTTACTTTTGAAGATAATATGAGAGTGAGTTTCGTCCTGTTCATTAGATAACCTGTATATTGTTTCTTCTTTGAAGATTCCCACTATATGTATATAGATGTTTCCGCAATCTACAACCCCGTCAAAAGGTGTAATTAGGATCTATTGAGCTTAAGTTAATAAATAGATATGGTAGCTTTATTGGTGTCAAATTATTTAGTTGTACACGAGTCGTTTATTGTATATGTGTATATTTCAGATACAAACTAAAGGTGAGAAAAAGAAGCAAAGGCGAAAGGTAAAAAAAAAAAAAAAAAAAAAGAGAGAGAGAGAGAGAGAGAGAGAGAGAGAGAGAGAGAGAGAGAGAGAGACAGAGAAAATGTAGATAAATTGCCTCTGAGTGTACAAGCTTGATCTGGTTTCGTGCACTTTAACCAATAAATTCCCCATGTTGGGCCAGTTACTCTGGTTAAGTAGATCTGAAATTGCCAATCTCCTTCCAAAAGCACTTAAACATTTTTCTTTGAGTTTATTTGTACGGCCTTCAGTAAAAAAGAGGATTTTTACTTTCTCTATATGCACATACTATGTATACAATATATAAAGAAGGTATTTTATTCCATTTGATACCGAGATTTTACCAGTAATACGTGTTTTGAGGTCCCTCGAGTAAAAGAAACATTTTTAGATAAAAGGACCGTGTATGTGTGTGTATGTGTCTGTGTGTGTGTGTGTGTGTGTGCCTGAGGACAGCATAGTTCAAAAGCGAAAATACCGTTAAATACTAAACTTAGTATCTTCCAAGGATATGGCACGAAGATTTTAAACCCCCCCCCCCATCCCAAATTACCCTTTACATGATACACTTTTCGAAAATGTTGATTTTCTCAATAATGACTCTAGTGATTTTCATTAAAGTGCCTTGTTAAACTATTTTTATGACAAAAAATGTATATCTTAAATGTTCTGGGAATAGCCTCTGATGACCTCTTCCTTCTCGATTTTGTATAACCGGCAAACCGTAAGAGATATACAAAACTTTTCTACACAAAATGTAGGTCTCACACACAAGAGATGTACATAGTGTATAGAGAAGGTATTGTATTGCACCCAAAAATCAATACCGATAGTTCACCGGAAATGCATATTTTGGGTCCCCTTGAATAAAAAAAGAAAAATTGTTAGAAAAAGGTCCGTGCGCGTGTGTGTCTTTGGACTGAATAGCTCAAAAACGAAAGGACCATCTAATACCAAACTTGATAGTTAAGTTTGGTATCTTCCAAAATGCGACACGAAGATTTTCAAGAAATTCCTCCCACCCCAAACTACCTTTTATATGGGAAAAACATCGAACATATTGATTTTCTCAAGTATGGCTCTATCGATTTTGATTGAAATCTTTTATATTTAAGATATTACATGCCAAATCAAATTTATATCTTCAATTTTCTGGGAATAGCCTCTAAAGACCTCTTTATTCTGGACGATTTTTATTGAATTTTGCATAACTGGTAAACCGTAAGAGATATTACAAAAACTTATTACACAAAAATGTAGATCACAATAGAACACAGTCTTTATGTCATACAAATTTTATTCGTGGAGTCGGCCGTTTTCGAGCTATTCCTCGTTACTGATTTCAGTTTTAAAATACTTAAAACATTTTTATACGGGAAATTGTCAACACTTGGCTACGCAAAGAAACGGATTTCAATCTCATAGCAACCATATTTTAAAACGTTGGACTGTCGGTTTAATAGCGTATTCCCTTATTCCCTTATTCCTTTCTTTCTGTATTGCCTTATTTCCCTCCTACTATGGAACTATAATAAAACTGTTTCTGCTAATGTTTTAGCATTAAATAAAGAGAAGAATATGATTACTAACAATAATTTGTTACATGTATGTAGAGCAAGACATGTGAATTGGATCACATCGTATTTTTTTTAATAGAGTTAACCGTTTTCCAAATATTCAATTTTAAGTCACTTAAGCTATCCTCAAACGGGAGCACATCTTTTTTCTCATTTGTTTACTCTTGATAAGCAAAGAGACTGGAATTTCAATTGTTTCACATAGCGACCGGCTTTTAAAGGACGAGGCTATCACTTTAGCCTGTACATTTTCTCATTTCCCTTCTATTTACAAAAACTAGTATTAAGACTAATTCTGCTTATGTTTATCTTGATTAGCATGATGAATATAACAGATTATTGCTTTGAATAAAAGGTTTATTTATCGAAAAGGTAGAGGACATCATGTGAATGGAACACAGATTTTTTCCCTTCTACTTACAAGTTACCAAGTAATAAGGACAATTTCTGCTAAAGTTTATCTCGATTATAATGAGATAGATAGAAGAAATGAGCTTTTTAGCCATAATTTGTTACAGCAATGTGTTCCATTCACATGACTTTCTCTACATCAGATTTTTTTCTCACAATTCGCTTACTGTGCTTCCACCGCTTTGTTTAAAACCATCAGCTATACTTACCCGGAACACAATGCGGAGGCTGTTACGGAATTTAGAATGGGAGATCTTGTATTACTATCCCATTCACATGACTTTCTCTACATCAGATTTTTTTCTCATAATTCGCTTACTGTGCTTCCACCGCTTTGTTTAAAACCATCAGCTATACTTACCCGGAACACAATGCGGAGGCTGTTACGGAATTTAGGATGGGAGATCTTGTATTAATATCCTTTATAAAGGCTGAACAAAATTAATGGAAAATTGGCCATAACTTTTAAATGGATCGATGAAGTCAAGTGCTGAATTTGTTTATTCTTATGGGAGGTAGGGACCTCAAAAAGGGCATAAAAAAGGGCATCGCCTAAAAGTCGGATAAGGAAAATAAACTTCCATATTTAAATGACATAAATATGAGGTATTCTGATAGAACATAATAACTTAAGAAACTTTTGTTTAAATTATTTGCTAAATGTTCCAAAATGTATTTTATATTTATATTTTAGTTACTTCTAGAATTTAGACTTCCGGATTTAGCCTTATTCTTCACACTTCCTGTGTGGTTGTACTTCTTCACAATTTTTTGACACCGTTAGGTGAGTTATGTCTTTGCTTGGATTCAACTAATTCAACAAACCACACAGCTCTTTTTGAGTCCTCTTGCGTTTTCCGTTATCATCCATCGTTAATATTTGAATTCTTTTCCTTTCAGTGATATTCGCCATAATATGTGGTACCTCAATGAAGAATGGATTACATGAAAATAAATGAACCCATTGCTGTTTAATTTCTTGGCCGTTTTACTTTCTCTACACGTACTATGTACATGGTGTATAGAGAAGATTTTACACTCCACCCAAAGATTGGATACCGAGATTTCACCGGAAATAAATGTTTTAGGGTTCCTGTATCCAAAAAAAAGCATTTTCAGAAAAAGGTCCGTGTGTGTGTCCGCGTATCTGTGAACACGATAAATCAAAAATCAAAAATAAAAATTCGGTAGAATATCAAACTTGGTATTTATATTTAGTATCTTTCAGGGATGCGACATGAAGATTTTGAGAAAAAAAAAACTCAACCCGAAACTACTCTAAACATGGAACTTTTTTCGAAAATTTTTATTTTCTAAAAATGGCTCTAAAGATTTTGATTAAAGGATGGTATATTAAAGATATTTAACTGACAAATAAAATGTATGTCTTGAGTTTTCTGGGAATAGCCTCTGAAGACTACTTTAATCAGGATGAATTTTGCGAAGTTTTCTGATCTCAATAGAATTTCATTCGTTATTCTTTTCATTTTTTCTACTACGTACTTACTAGGTAGAGAAGATATTGCATTCCACCCAAAATTTAACACCGAAATTTCACTGGATATACACATTTTTGTGGTCCTCAAAATACGAAGAAAGTATTTTTAGAAAAGGTGCTGTGTGTGTGTCCGTCTGTGAACAGTCTAACATAAAAAAGAAAAAAATTTAAGTCCACATCTTCATAGGCTGTGACACGAAGATTTTCACAAAAACTTCCCTTTAAATAGAACGTTTTTCAAACATTTAAAAGTTTCGTTAAAAATAGATCTAAAGATTTTGATGAAATAACGTATGTTAAAGACATTTTCATCACACATGAAATTAATATTTTTAAGTTTCAAGAAATTACCTCTGAAAGCCTCTCCATAACTGGTAAACGCAAGAGCTAGACAAAGGCTTACAATACAAAAAATGTATATCTCGTTAAAACAGACAGTTTGTGTCAAACGAAATTTATTTGTTGAGTATTTCTGACACATTCCTTGTTTTTGGTTTCAATTTTGCAACACTACTTTTCTCGTTATTCGTTTTTCTTTCTCCTTGCGAAACAAAGCCCTCTAGATTTTACTATCGCTTAAGCCTAATCTATTTCTCTATTCACCATGCTTCTACAAGTAAGTGTGAAATAAAAGCCTATCTGCAAATATTTCTCCATTATCGGCAACCAGGTGGAAGATAAGCTTTTTATAGATTAATTTATTGTAGACTTGGTAAAAAAGTCATGTACATGTAACGCAAAGGATTGTTGTATGAATGTTCTGCATGTTCAACAACGTCAATTGTTACTTTCTGTACACGTGCCATGTACATAGTGTATAAAAAAGGTATTGTATTGCGCCCAAAAATTCGATACCGAGAATCCAAAAACAGCATTTCTGAAAAAGGTCTGTGTGTGCGTGTGCGCGTGTGTGCATGTGTGTGTGTGTGTGTCTGTGGGCAGCATAGCTCAAAAGCGAAAATACCATTAAATATCAAACTTTGTATTTAAGTTCAGCATACTCCAAGGATGCGACACGAAGATTTTCAAGAAAATCCCCTCACTCCCAACTACCCTTTACATGGAACATTTTTTGAAAGTATAGATTTTCTCAAAACTGGCTCTAACAATTTTGAATAAAATATCGTACATTAAAGATATTTACATGATAAATAAAATGTACATCTTGAATTTTCTTGGAATAGCCTCTGAAGACATGTTCTTTCTGAATGAATTTTGCGGAATTCTGCATAACTTGTAAACTGTAAGAGATAGACAAAAACTTAATGCACAAACATTTTAGAGCTTGTTAAATTTCACAATTTATGTTATATTAATTTTTTTCCTGGAGTTAACCGTTCCTTGTTATTGATTTCAGTTTTAAAATATTTAAAATTTTTCTCATACGGGAACTTGTCAACAGCTGACTACGCAAGGGATCGGATTTCTATACTATAGACCATATTTTAAAGCATTTCACTGCCGGTTTAGCCAAGTGTATCCCCTTATTTCCCTTCTACTTTAAGGAACTAAGTAATAACACCATTTCTGCTAATGTTTATCTCTATTAGCATGAAGTAGGTAGAAGAATAAGTTTATTAACAATAATTATTCTGCTTCTTCCTAATTCGAGCTAATCGGCATAAGCATTACCAGAAATATGGCTTGTTACTTAATTTCTTGAGAGTAGGAGGTAAATAAAGGAATACACTACGCTAAAGCGACAGCCAAATCTTAAATGTGGTCGCTATATGATGCCACTGAAACTCTCTTTTATTTACCTTACCAGGATGGAAAAAACGAATAACGGCTTCCCACATGAAGAAAAAACGTATTGGAAATTATAAATCCAATAACAAGGAGTATCGCAGAAATGGTTAGCTCAGCAAAAAAAATTCTATTGTATGCTTTAATGAGATCTAACTTTTTTATAGTTAATGTTTGTCTATCTCTCACGGTTTACCTGCCATGTAAAATTCATTTAAGGGAAGAGAACCTCAGAGGTTATTCCAAACTAATTCAGGAAATACACTTTTTTGTCATGTTCAGATTTTTATGAAAGTCTTCGTGTCACATACTTGGGGGAGATTAAACTTAATCACCAAGACTCACATACACAAAGATTCTTAAGAGTGCCTCCGTGGTCGGGTGGTCAGCGAGCTGACTTCTCAACCTAGGTCCCGGGTTCGATTCTCGGCTGGGGCGGGGAAGTTTTCGTTAATAAGAATTATTCCCTATCCACCACAGAGTATGTGAGCATGTATGTGAGAGTAAATGTATGTATGTGTTTGAGGGAAATTAAAAACTATTTAAACCCAACGAGTTGTTTCTAATGCAAAGGCCCCGGTATGCCATTAGATGTTAAAGGGGGCTATATAAATGTAACATTAAAAAACAAATCTTATTTTTTGGATCCAGAGGTCTCCAAAATCATGTATATCTGTAGAAAGCTGTGTATAGAATTTTAGAATGGATTACAATACCTTCTCTACCTACTATGTACATTTTACATACATGTTAGAGAAGGTAAAGATTATGGAACTTGTAGGAAATTATTCTAAATAAACCCTCAAAATATAAAATATGTTTTAACTAAATAGTTGCATGATTTATAATAAATTTAATATTTACTGTCACTTTGGCCTACATTTCCCCTTAAAATCCTCGTAGATATGCACTACTTCTTTTAGTGGACAGAGTGCCACTAAAACTTGTAATAGCTTGTTCTCCGCAAAATCGCAATGACAATCGACTGTCAATCGAAGCTGGCCCATTACTCTGGAGTTGAAGAAGTGTCATGCAACTGGGGTCGATCCCATGGCCTCTTCAGTTCCATACAGCTTGGCAAGGCCACTCTAACGCGCAGACTAATGGACGGCGTTCTAGACCAGCAACTAACAATAAGCCATTACGTCACTTGGGGCGGATTGAGTTACGCCTCTGAGGGAAATAGGATCGCGCTGGGGTGGTACTCCGATCGATCCCCGTCTCGTCTGGTTAGCCAGCCCGTATCGCGGTCCCGAGCTCGACTTCGGACTCATTCAGATTTTGTTACACGGAAGCAGTTTCACTTCCAGCTTACGCAACCTGCCACCAGGGTTCTGTTCGAGTGGAAGTGCTCTCCTCTCCTACGTGATTCAGAGTTCTAACTAAAGATGTCGCTTCCCGCGGCGCGCTTTTGTTTTTATACACAACAATCTAGATACTTAGAAAGTGACAACGATACAGCCCACACAAACAGCTACTAAGATATTTTAGAGCTGAAAATAAACTGTAACCTTAAATCTTATTTCAAACAACTTTAAACTTATTTTAATTAAAATAAACATAAAACATCTTTGCTTTGCATAAAAAGTAGAATGTTTTATTTGTGTATTTAGAACACGTATATATTGTAAAGAGCGAAAATGTGTGAATATATTTTTGGGGTAGTGTTTAAGGCCCGCTTTTACTACTTGTGACACAGCAGCCGACGACACTGGTAATATATGGAATAAAGATGGAGCACCGGTGGAATGCGATGGCGGGGAAACCAGTGAACCCGGAGAAAAACGCCCCTCCGCCGCTTTGTCCACCACAAATCTCACATGCGGTCGCTAGGGATCGAACTTGGGCCGTCTAGGTGAGAGGGGAATGGTCTAACCACTTGGCCACGGCATGGAGGGTGTGTAAGCGCGCGTGCGGAAATCATTAAACCGATTTTGACAATTCTTTCATCACTAGAAAGCCTTGTTCTTACTGAAAACACTTCTACTTAAATACTAAATTAAAAAGTTGACGTTACACTCACACGACTTTCTCTAACTATTTTAATTGGCGAATTGGACCATCTTAATAGGGAACTTCTAGTTAGCGAGTTCAGGACTACTCTACATGGTGACGAGGGATCAAGTTATCGCTCATAGATGTCACTATAGGGGGAATTCACGACTTGTGGACGTAAAACATCGTGATTTTAGCCCAGGGACCTTTTCTTTCAAGGCATGGCGTTGCAAATCATTCCTCTTAAAGCTTACTTTACTAACTACTTCCTCGAAATAAACCTTTGTTGAAATATCTCCATTACTATGTTATTGTAAGCACATGTAGAATTCAGAAAGCATGATCGATGGTCTAATACCTCTTTATGTTGATATTGACATTATTAGGCATCTTTCGTTGTTTAGGGGTAATACGCACTGGTTCGTCGAGGATTTTTTTCTGTCGTAAAAATCCTTAATATGCCTTCCTTCGGAAGAGAAGCAAAGTCGGTGGTACCGTGTCGTAGATTTACGGCGTGCGAAAGGACTTCAAACCTAATAAAGGTGGTTCCGAGAAAAACTTAGCAGTCTTTCAGCCCAATTTAGAATTTGTCGCTAAGAACACCAGCAGTTAAAGTGCGTCCATAAATGAACTCAATCCATGTTAATTAATTGACCTAATAGTTGGTTAAACTATGAAGCCCGAGACTTAGAAGTACATACGACATTGTAAACCAACATTAGGACATGTCATTTCAAAATAACTTGAGATCACCTTGTGGTTTACCGGGAAACATGTGAGTCAGTTGGATATTAATGCTGTGCTGTCATGTTGCTCTGGTAGCTCAGTGGTTAGAGATCCATAGTTCAAATCCCGGCTATATCATTGAATTTTTCAGCGTAGTTTTATCTATCAAACTCAGATTAGTTTATTTAGAATTCAATGCTCTTTCCGTGGCATCGTGAAACAACTTAGTAGCCCAGTACCTTTTTGTTGTTTATCGTCGTTTAACCTGGTAGGTCATCGGACGATGAATGAGAATCACTGAAAGAGGTTTAAATTAACTTGGGTCAATAGAACTTAAGGTTACTCCACATTCCTATTCTCAAGATAAGGGAAAAACCTCCAAAAGCCTTACCCGGATAACTCCTCTAACCGAGACTTCTTGAATGAGGCAGGCGCGCTATTCCCACATTTCAGAGGCGGGCAGCAGAACTTTAAATAAAACTACAAAATACTGGCAGATTCAAACCAATAATAATGCACATTTTTAATAATGGATGAAGCCATAAAAGTGAGTAAATCTTTTGTGAATAAATCTTTTTCTATATCTTATAGTTAACCCTTATACCAAATTAAACCAAGTGGCTCAACAGTCCAATATTTGAACGTGCAGATATCCCTTCGTGTGTTAAAGGAATTGCAGATCTCAACGGGATATTTAGTTAAAACCGCTCAGTGAGGAACTGGCATAGGCGACCTTCGTTTTACCCCTTTTGCTTATCAGCGTAGACGGTGAGCGGGTCGCACTCAGTGAGAGAGGTCTCGCTCACGTGAACCCCTGAGGTCGTCCTCCATGGTCTAGTGGTAACATCCTAGCCCCCAGTTCCAAGGTCGCGGGTTCAAACCCGAGGAAGGCGATGCATTTTTTCAGGCGTAAAATACTTAGCATGGCTTTCTTCGGAAGGGAAGTAATGCCTTTTGTTTAAAGACGCAGATTTACGGCACTCAAAAGAATCTCAAATTTGATAAAGAGGCCTATGAGCAAAAGTAAGCGTTTTTCACGCCCGATATAGAAAGGCACGCTAAGAACCGTAGCAGTTAAAGACCGTCCATAAATAAAATTCAATTTCGTTTCAAAGACATTTTATTCTTCTCACAAAATTAAACCTCGCTTTCAGTTCTTATTTAATAAATTATTATTTTTTCCTCTATAGGAAAGAGGTTGCTTTACCTATTTGAAATCCATTTTGTGCATTGAAGAATATAAAAACCTGTAAAAGTGTACAAATGTACGCCTATTTTTTATATAAAGGAAAAGAGATATCCAATGCTAATAAAACCAAGCTTGGATGAATATGTTGATTTATTTTTTCTTTGTTTGGAGAATGCTCTCAATATGTTTGAGCTCCATACTTTGTTGCGCCTTTAATTTATGATTATATGGAGTTTAACATTCTTCTGCGCAACGCACTATACTATACTATTTTATACATCCAATCTTAATATCGTTTATCTTAAGCCTTTATTTTCAACATCTTATATTACTGTAAATTCACCACCTCCTATATTTTTGGAAACATGGATCCTGTTTTCAATGCAACTTAGAAATGAAAGGAAGATGATGTATCGGTTTACAGGAGGGATAATTAATTAAAAAGAAACAATGGCATATCCTCAAAAAATAATCAAATTTGGCCCTAATTTAATTTAAAGAATCGTTTAATGCTCTGGTTTACTTATAGTATTATCTACAACTACATAGAGTCCATTTAATGATTTATTAATATTTTTCACAGTTTGAATTAAATGGGTAAAAAAATTAAGCACAAACTTAGCTAGTGTATGGTCATTTTGTGCTTCTTTTATTTATTGATTTCGTAATTTGATTTTAATGATATATCATATTTATTTAGTCTTTAAGTATGAAATAAATTATTTTATTTTAAAAGCAAAGATAAAACACATCTGCAGTATTTATTGTCATAGACTATCTTATCAGTAAATTAAAGTTAAGAAGTCCATCTCGGTAGTGGGCAGGTAGCGTGTGTGCCTCACACTCAAGAGGTCACGAGTTCAAATCTCGCTTATGGTGGGTTACACGAATAAGGTTTTATTTCGAGGGTTCTCCCTTATCCTTTTAAGTCATACTCAAAATTAGTTCCTAATCCTGATATAAATATTGTTAACAGAAATTACTAATAACATTTTCAATAATCAGCTAAGAAAAATGTTACTAAACTGAATGAATAAGTAAACTCCTGCTGAAGAATGAACTAATGCAGAAACAGGAGTAGTAGCTGCTCAAGTAATCTTAAGCTCCATGGATTCTCAGCGCATTTGAGCATTATTTTATCAATATAATTCATCGTCCGATATGACCAATCAGGTTAAGTTAAGCTACACACTCACAATTTAAATTGACTAAGGAATTGCCTATGTTTATTTAATTTAGCCATAAACCTACTTAAACTTCTACTGTATTAAATAGAAATTTATAATTAATTTTAATTAATTTGATATGATAAGCACCGCAGCAGGTGTGTATGTCTATTAATTATTCAAAATTCTATAGCACTTCGAATCCACAAACAATATCAACATTATATCACTAATTTATTTACACAGAGACCGTTTTGAATTCTTAAAACAAGCCATGTTCAACTTTAACCTAAAAACCTACCGATCTGAAACAGCTAAACAGGTATTCTGATGTGTTGTACTCCAGGCTTACCTGCAACAAATGAAATACACTTTAATCAAAGGAATAACAAATTTATGATGTGTTACATTCGCATGACTTCAGTATTCTTAAAACGATATTTTAGTCATTTTAATACAGAAAAACATGTGCATAAATTGTTTTATTACATATACTCTTCTTGTTGCAAAGAAAGAAGGGAATACACTAGGCCTACGTCAAATATTTTAAGAGCTGGTCGGTGTGTGATAGAATTTGAAAATCCGTTACAGTTACTTTATCAAGAGCAAGAAGAATTAATAATGACAATCCATTTGAGGAATGTAGAAGTAGTGTAAAATTTAAACTATTCACAAAGAATATCCCTGGTTAATTCCAAAAAATATGTTTGGCATAAATGGTTAAATTGTACGTTTTAACGAGATGGATATTTTTGTATACCAAGATCTTACGGTTTACCAGTTACGCAATAGTCAACCAGAATGAAGAGGATTTCAGAGACTTCACCCAGAAAATTAAAATCTACATTAAATTAGCAATAAAAATACCTTAAATAATCGTTTTTCACTTTTTCTACAGAGAAAAATAGGCACATAGAGAGGGTATTGCACTCCATCCAAGAATTCAATAATACCAAACTTGGTGTTTAAATTTAGTATCTTCATGGATGTGACACAGATTTCGAGAAAAATTCCTCCGCACCAAACTACCCTTTACATGAAAAAAAAAAATCAAACATTTTTATTTTCTCAAAAAAAGTTAATGATAGCCGTATAGTAATAATATGTTCATTAAAAACAAAATGTATTTTTTTTAATTTTTGGGGAAAGCTTCTAAAGATCTCTTTAATTTGGAGAATTTAGTTGAATTTTGCATAGCTGGTAAACCGTAAGAGATAGAAAAAACCTACTACACAAAAATATAGATCTTGTAAAACACGCCATTTATCTAATACATTTTTTTTCGTGGAATTTACCATTTCCGAGATATTCCTTATTACTTATCGGTTTCTCGTGCGGGGATTTTTAAAGTTCTTGCCATGGGAAGTTATAGATTTCAACCTCATGACCTAACTTTTGAGTATATAGAATAGAAATTCATCCCAATTCAGGCTCTCTAATTGTACGTTTAAGCCTGCCTGGGAGGAATCGTTCTTATTTATAGAAACTGGCATAATTAGTGTTTAGTTTGCAGCGTATTTCTGCATTCAGTCAGAAAATTAAATTTGCAGCGTCATTGCACAGCCCATGCAAGTGGGTTGATAGTTACCAAGGAGAAGAATGTTTCTTTCGAACTATGTTAGCTATCATTTAATTAACTGCTATATCATGGTTGATACTACTGCTATAAATGTGAAAGTTTTTCGTTAAAAATTAATTCCTATTCTGTTAGCGCACAATGTAATTGCAGTGATATTGTCTCCTTTAAAGAAGTTATTATTTTACTATGCTAATACTGTAATAGCTGTCCTTAATTTTGGTGACGAAATCTATGAAAATATGCATAAGTCCATATCACAAATTACACTAATGTAAAAGGCATAAAGGGACAATTTTTAATTTCCATACACGTACTATGTACATAGTGTATAGAGAAAATATTGTAATGCACCCAAAAACTAATATCGAGATTTCACCGGAAAAATGCTCGTGTGTATTTCTGTCTGTCAGTGTTGTATCTGTGTCTGTGGGTGCTTGTCTGTGGGTAGCATAGCTCAAAAACGAAAAGTCCGTTAAACATCAAATTTGCTATTTAAGTTCAGTACCTTACAAGGATACGACACGAAGATTTAAAAAAATCTCCCTACCTCCAACTGACCTTTACACGAAAGATTTTCGAGAATTTTTATTTTCTCAAAAATGGTCTAACAATTTTGATTAAAACATCCTATATTTAAGATATTTACACAATAAATAAAATGTATATCTGGAACTTTCTGGGAATAACCTCTGGACATATCTTTATTTTGGATGAGTTGTGCGGAATTTTGCATAACTGGTAAACCGTAAGAGATAGACAAAAACTTACAAAAATGCAGAACTCTTAAAACACACAACTGATGTTATACCTCATTTTTTTCGTAGATTTGGCCGTTTTAGAGATATTCCTGTTATTGGTTTCAGTTTTAAAATACTTATCAACCCCTGGCCATAGAAAAAAGGGAACTTCAATCATATAGCAACCAGCTTTTGAAACATTTAGCTATCCCTGAATTCCCTTCTACCTACAAGGAAGCAAGTAATAAGACAATTTCTGCTAAATTTTTATCAATTAGCTTGAAGCAAATATAAGAATAAGCTTTTTAAGATTAATTTATTTCAGAGATGTTCAGAAAGACATGTGAATGGAAAACATAAGATATTTCTACTAATCATGAATCTACAATGGGTATTTAGCTTACGAAAAGCTTTGATAATCACATATGATTGTCTTTCTAAAGAAAATGTAATTAAGAAACTACTGTCCCTAAATAAAGGGGCAGGGTTTTTTAATTAAAACAAGAGTGATAGGAGATAATACAAAAACCCTACGATTTCAGTGTTAAGACAAATACAGCCCGATTGCATCACTGTATTAGTCACATCAAGTCAAACTAACCTATGAAAAGTGGCTTAGATGTTTAAAATTGCCACTTCACTGAAGGAATTATCCGTTTCTGCTTTCCGCGCACTTGGTCACGCAGTAGGCGATTTTCAGAAGCATCGAGCTAAGTGTTTTATTAATTTTTGTTTTCATTGTTGGCTATCAGGAGGGAGTAGGAGATTAATACAGTGCGGGAGGGCACGTGTTTAAATTGCAAGCATTGAGAAACTTTACAATTTTGGCAGGGCTGTAATATAAGTAGTACTGTTGCTTGCGGGAAAAGGGACAAAAAGGTGATGAGGAGTGCCGAACAAGGAAGAACGTTGGGTTGTAACGGGAACAACGGAAATAATGTGATTCAGGTTGGCACTTTCATCCGGATTGAAAGGATATTTTGGGGTGTCGATGAGATGAAGATGATCAAGATTTTGAGGGTAACATCCATGTCCAAATCGCATCGGGTTTAATGTGGTGAGATGTCGGCGTGCTGCGGTGCTGCTTGATATTTTGAAAAGCATCCAGGAAATATTCCATTGGCGGTAATCGAGTCTAGTTACTCTCTCTTCTTTACTTAATGATCAACATTTGGTGACGCCTGATCTAACTCTACGGAAAATAATATAATATGCTCGTTCCAGGTCAGTTACTTATCCAGTACAAGCCCTAGATAATTAGTAACTCTGCATATTCTAAGAGTGCATTGCCTAGTTAAAGATTACTTACGCATTTTAAATTCTAGAGGAAGCTAACTAGTAATAATGCAATTCATCATCCCGGGGAGGTTAACTCCGCTGCGAAGGCAGGGCCAAAATCATCCTTGAGCAAAGCTAATGATCCAGTCTTCAAATTGAAAACCTATTACACCTAATAATTCAGCTTAAATGTTCTTTGTGTTGATTATTGTATTTTAGCCAAGGTTACCACCATGTTGGGGGGGGTCTCTTATGCACCTAAGTACTTAATAATAGTGTGTGACATGCAGTTAGTGCACTTAGACTTTTTGTGCAATGAATATTATATTCGCGTCAAGGTTACGACAATGTCAACTAGAGTTTACCATAGTAAATGCTAAATGCCTAAGTCGTAGAGATGATGGAGATTATTTAACAAAGGCGATTTAGATTCGTGTCATCACCTCACCATCATCTCATCATCATCAGCCTAGAAGGGTTTGTTCAGGTCTCATAATGAAATTGCTCCTGCGTCCATCTTTTCTTCGGCCCACCAATGTTTCCCTTGCCTTTGGAGTTATAGTTAGTAGTCATTTGCGGATACGGTAATCTACCCACATGTTCCTCCCAGTTGCTTCTATATTGGTGATTTTTTTTAACATGATAATTAAATAGCGATTATTGCTACATTTTTTGTATTTTCTGCTTAGATACCTATAATAGGCAAGTGAAATAATCTCTGAGACTCCATTCAGGGGATCCAGCTCGATTCTCGTCGATCGCCGACCCCGATTAGTGGTTTTCCGTGGCTCTACTTGTTTGGTAGGGAATGCTGGGATGGTTTCTCAAGTACCACGATTTTTATTACATCATTTACCTTCAATTCCACTTTCTTCTCATCTTTCAGGTTTGCTTCTTGATTTGATGGTGTATGGAGCTGAGGGGCATATTGCGCGGATGCTTGCTCAAAGAAAAGGGTATTGTTCGTTGCAAATAAAGGGTTGCTCTAGGCAGATCTAGAGTGGGACGGGTGTTCGAACCTGGTACTCTTAGAGACTAACGCGCTTCGCCGTGGCACATCTGCCTGCTCCCAGTAGCCGCTTGAGATTCCTTCACTTCATCCCTTCCTTCTGTGAGGTGGCAGACACAATAGGTCTATATAAGACGCAGTGTGCGAGGTATTCCCCTTTGGTGTATAACCTTACTTATAGTACATATTGTATTCCGTCAATAAATAAGTGAACATATATATGTATTTCGATAACACCTGTCACGGAAAGACTTCTTGAATAAAAATCAAGTATTTTTAGAAACATATGTTCAAACGCGTGACTGTAAATGGAATAACCCTTAAATTGAAAAGTCAATACTTAAACTCACTGCGACAAACTACATTTTTTAAAAAATACTTCTTTATATTTGATTTTCTCAAAAGTACAACAAATGGTTTTTGTTAAAATGTAATATGTATCAGATCTAGAATTCTCTGCAAATTACCTGTAAAGTCCCCGTTATTTCGAATGGATGCTGCCGACTTGTAAATCATAAGAAATAAGCAAAACCTTAGTTAACATTTTTGATCTCTTCAACTCTTATGACTTTCTATATCTATTCTGTAACAAACCATGTTTACAAAAGCTTATTTTTCTATCTACTTCATGCTAATCGAGATAAACATTAACGAAAATGTTTTATTAGTTACTTTCTTATAGAAGTTAGGAGAGAAATAAGGGAATCACTAGGCTAGGGTGATAAATATCTTTTAAGAACCAGTTGCTATACGGTACCATTGAAAAAAAGAATCTGATGTGTTCCACTTACACGACTTTCTCTACCTATTCTGCAAATAAACTTCTTACAAAAGATTACTATACTATCTACTTCTGCTAATCGAGATAAGCAGCAGAACCAGCCTTAATATTTACTTAGAATAGAAAGGAGCGAAGGGAATAACGTAGGCGATAGTAAAACTATTTTAAAGACTGTCTCTATGCATTGAAATTCTCTTGACATTGACATTCGGTCCTCCATACATGACCAAGAGTAAAACAAAGGAAAGACATGACGAATTCCTGTTTGAGAACTGGTGTAAGTATTTTACAACAAACTAATAACAAGGAGTATCTCGGAAATGGTTAGTTCGATAACAAAAATTTATATCACATAAATTGTGTGTTTTGACGAGATCTAGAATAAATAATTAATGTTTATATTCACAATGTTATTAATAATTTCTTTGAGTTATTGTCTATCTCTTGCGATGTATAGGTTATGCAAAAGACATCCAGAATGAAGAGGACTTCAGATGGTACTCCCAGGAAATTATACTCCCAGATATCTGTTTTATTTGTCATGGAAATATATTTAATATACGGTATTTTAATCAAAATCGTTAGAGCCATTTTTTGTTAAAATCAAAGTTTTCGAAACATTTTCCCTGTAAAGCGTAGTTTGGGGTGGGAGAATTTTCTTGAAAATCTTCGTTTAGCATCCTTAGAAGATGTTAAAATTTAATGTTTGGTGTTTAATCAACTTTTTGTTTTTGAGTTATGTTATTCAGAGACTCTGCCTCTCCCTCCCTCACTCACTCTCTCTCTACCGCGTGCGCGCATACACACACACACACACTCTCTCTCTCTCTCTTTCTCTCTCTCTCTCTCACACACACACATATAAAACATACTTTTACTTTCCTTATCAATACTTAGGAGATAGAAAATGTACTGCATTCTGCCCAAAAATTCGATATCCAGACATCACCGGAAATGCTTATTGAGGTATTTGTAGAACACTTTACGTGTATGTACGTCTGTTAACAGCTGTTAACAGCTTCTACTTCATGGATTGGGATTCAACCCACTCCGGCTCCAAATTGCTCATTCCATTGCGTCCTTGGTCTATGCGATTTCCTCTTCCCTTGGGTGTCATAATTTTAAACTGGCCTTGGTTACCTTGTTGTTTTGAATTCTATCCAAATGTGACTTTCAACTTTATGTTTTATTGTGTTATTTCATTCTTCCAGTTCTAATTATTTTCAGATGTTTATATCCACTTTTGTATATGTTGCCACAGATTTCTTGAACTTCACTTTTTTCTTGATCCATATATGATAATAGGTATTGCCATAGACTTAGAGAGTTTAATTATCAACTCTGGTCTTCCCTTAATACAGCATATCTCAAAACTAAAGGTTGCTTTAGTATAAAAATTTGATGTGTTCCATCCACACGACTTTCTCTACATCTCTGCGACAAATTATTGTTAAAAAGCTTATGCTTATATTTACTTCATGCTAATTGAGAAAAAATTAGCCGAAACAGTCTTATTACTTGTTTCTTGTAAGTAGAAGCGAAATAAGGGAGTACTATAGGTTAAAGTGATAGGCAAAAGCTGGTTGCTATGTGACTGAAGTTTCTTGATTTGTATGGACAGGAGTTGACAAATTCCGGTATGATTTTCAACGCTGAAACTAAAAACAAGAAATATCTTAAAAACGATCAACTCCACGAAAAAAATGTATATAGCATAAATTGTGTGCTTTAACGTGCTCTACATTTTTTGTGTGGTAAGTTTCTGTCCATCTCTTACGGTTTAGCAGTTTTGCAAAATTCCGTAAAATTGATCCAGAATAAAGTAGTCTTAAGAGGCTATTCCCAGAAAATTCAAGATATACATTTTATTTGTCAGATAAATGTCTTTAATATACGATATTTTAATCAAAATTGTTAGAGCCATTTTTAAGAAAATCAAAATTTTCGAAAAGTTTTCCATGTAAAGGGTAGTTTGGGGTGCGAGGATTTTCTTGAAAATCTTCGTATCGCATACTTGGAAGATACCAAACTTAAATACCAAATTTGGTTTTTAACGGTCTTTTCATTTTTGAGCTCTGCTGCCCACAGACACACACGCACGGACACATTTTTCCAAAAATGCTTTTTTTTGGATTCAGGGGGACCCAAAACATTTATTTCCGTTGAAATCTCGGTATCGACTTTTTGGGTGCAATACAATACCTTCTCTATACACTATGTGCGTAGTACGTGTAGAGAAAGTAAAATTTGGTAAATATTTCATTGCTTTATAAGAATAATTTACTATAATATATATTATATTATAACACATTATAAGTAAATACACAATAAATAACAATATCAATGTGACACGAAGATTTTCAAGCAAGACTTGAGTTATTTGAGTTTTTCTTGTATGTAATTCAGCAGTAAGTTGCATCTTTCCGATAACATTAGATGTCCCTTCCATTGATGCCTAACTTTGGCAGAATATATGCACATATATAAATAAATAGCTAAAACAGTTATTAAGGTCCAAGGCCTACTGATGCAGGTCATTTTTGTTGGGAGCTCATTAGGGTAGCAAATGCTTAGAGCCTCGGGCTTAATAGATTGACTTATTATAACTTATGCGCTTAACCACCAGATTGCACACTTAAACCTACAGCTATTCTTAATCTTAGGTTGCCTACTCAGGAATTGGTGATTGCAGATTGGATTGATCTGTGTGCTTTGTTTTAGTTCATCACTGTTTTCTTTCTTTTTCTTTGACGCGTAAAATTATTTCTGTTTGGTTTGCTTTAGTAACACTTATCATTAGTACCATCACATCACTAATATTATCACTTAAGCTGCAGACAAGGAAATTGCATATTTTTGGGTAATTGTTCTTTCCAGTGATGTTCACACTCAGTTATCCTTGGTTTGCCTTGTACACAGTGTTCCTACTGCCCGTCATAGACTTTTTCATTCCTATTCTTGGGTTCCACATTGTAGTCTGCTGGGTCCAAAGGTAATCGCAACGTGACCTCCCCATATCCATGTCAACTGCTCAGCCCGAGCAGCAGCATCAGTCATTCCTGTCTTCTTACTTATTGTCGCGTTCGTCATCTTGTCCCATATTGTTATGGACGGTATTTTCCTCTCCATCCTGGCTGGAAAATTAAGTAAGAAGCAAACTGATTGTAACCAGTTTCGACCTGGTAATAAGATATACTAATCTACTAATTTATTATAAATTAAATAATTAATTATAAATCTTAATAAACAGCCTTTGGACGCCATAGAAGAATATTGAAGTAATCTGGAGAAAACGTGGACAAAACAAGCGAACTGCCTAATCATCGGTAAAAAAGAATAGGAATTTCATTTATAATAATTTATTCTATGACTCTCTTGTCACTGTGGAGTGCCCAGTGAGAGAAAACTTATTCTGCTATTTATAGACTAATTATATATTCGCGTGGGCTATTTAGTGTATTTAAATAAAATAAGTAAACGAATACATGTGCGTTGTGATAGCCAAAAGCAAAGAGCGTGACGACACGCAGAAGTAAAAACATAAACAACCACGCCCCACTGGCTAACTACACGTGTTGCCGTATTCCAGTCCGTTGAAGACAATCATCATATTTTCTCATATTTATATTAACTGTGACGCAGCTATCTGAAAATTGCAGAATACTTCCGTAGTTGCTCTGTGATCAAAGTGACTCAAATGTTGTAAATGAAGACCTTTTTAGTTTCAGTATTATATGTTTTCCTCCATCTGAAGAGGAACAGGCCTTCTAAGTCTGAAAAAGCAGAAATTTCACGGACGAATGGACTGTGGGACGGATGGATGGATATATTTAGTGCATGGGTCATTGACCGCAAATCAATATTTAAGATACAACATAAAGGTGACTGATGACATTCTTCACTTATTCTACCGTAAGCTTCTCTTACAAAAGCTGAAATGCATTTCTATAAGCAATTGCATAAGAAACAGTCCCAAGCATAAGTTCAAAACTGGATATTAGCTAGACTTCGTTCTGCAACATAACGGGTTGAATACATTTTAAGTAAATTATTATTTTCTCTATACGTACTATGTACATAGTGTATAGGTAAAAAAGGTATTGTAATGTACCCAAAAATTCGATACCGAGATTTCACCGGAAATACATGTTTTGAGACACCCTGATTTCAAAAAAAGCATTTTTAGAAAAATGTCCGTGTGTGTTTGTTTGTCTGTCTGTCTGTCTGTCTGTCTGTCTGTGTCTGTGTGTGTCTGTAGGCAGCATAGTTCAAAAACGAAAAGACGTTAAATACCAAGTTTGGTATTTGGTATTTAAGTTCAGTATCTTCCAAGGATGCGACACGAAGGTTTTCAAGAAAACCCTCCCACCCCAAACGACCCTTCACATGAAATTTTTTTCAAAAACTTTGATTTTCTAAAAAATGGCTCTAACGATTTTGATTAAAATATCGTATATTAAAGATATATACCTGACAAATAACATGTATGTCTTGAATTATCTGGGAATATCCTCTATTTAATTTACTCTGGCTGAATTTTACGGAATTGTGTATAACTGGTAAGCTGTAAGAGATAGACAAAAACTAACCACGCAAAAATTGTACAGCACATTATAATATACAATTTATGTTATATACATTTTTTCGTGGAGTTTATCGGTTTGTAGATACTCCTTGTTTTTTGTTTCAGCCTTGAAAAACTTACACTTTTCTCATACAGGAATTTGGCAACTCGAGTCCATACAAACAAAGGGACTTCAGTCACATAGCAACAATAAGGAGCAAGTAATAAGACTACTTCTGCTAATTGTTTCATAAGCTTTTTAACAATAATTTGTTGGAGAGATCTAGAGAAAGTCATGTGAGTGTAACACATCAGATTTTTTTTAAGAATTTAATTTCGAAATAAAATATGGTTATGCAATTGCAAAATAATTGTATTTAATTGTATTTAAAACCATTGTACGTTATTTTCACGTTAACATTTGCTATAAGATTTGTATCGAGTCATAGCGACGGACAGTGACATTAGAATAAGCATTAATGATCATAATTGTATTAGGTATCGGTGTAATCTGTCTACTCTTCCAGAAAAGATAGCGACTGAAGGAAGCTTGAAAAGAGACATTTAGAATAACTCATACTTCGAATAAGTAGGATCAAATATATGTTACAAAGATATATCAATAATGTTGTAAATATGTCTGTAAGTATTAATTCTTTTATAAATGTTTATTTGAATATGTTAGAAAATGTTCACGTCATACAGACAGACCCTCTATTAAATTATTCAAATAAAACGGATTTAATTTCAATTTACTCCTACTCTCAAACTCTGTCCAATGAAATCAAGTACTAAGGTAAAGAGTTTCATACTAACCAAACTGGAGTTAGTAGATTATAGGGTCCACCAAATCATTTAGGGCAAACAAAATTATTAAGTGCATTCTTATGCATTGCGAAAGCTGTTATCCTCTGCTTGCCTTAACAATGGATTAAGTGAGCAAGCTAGCTGAGCAGTTGCGTCAGCAGTATTATTTGGTGGCATAAAGATCCACAGGTAGTGTAAACTACCAACTCCACTGTTTTAGCTACGACGTTAGCAGTAGGATCAGCAGGGGAAATCTGACTGCAGTATAATCGAGCTGAGAGCTGCCAACCGAAAATATAAACACCAGCTATCCAAATACTACTACAAAAATCCGATGTGTTTCATTCACATGACTTTCTCTATATCTCTGCAACAAATTATTGTTAAAAAGCTTATGCTTCTACTTACTTCATGCTAATCGAGAAAAAATTAGGAAAAGTAGTCATATTACTTGCTTAATTGTAAGTAGAAGCGAAATAAGGGAATACCATTGGTTAAAGTGATAGCCAAAAGCTGGTTGCTATGTGACTGAAGTTCCTTTGTTTCTATGGCTAGTAGTTGACAAATTCAAGTATAAGTTTTTCAAAGCTAAAACAAAAAACAAGGAACATCTAAAAAAAAAATCAACAACTTCAGGAAAAAAACGTATATAACATAAATTGCGTGTTTTAACGTGCTCTACATTTTTTGTGTGGTAAGGTTTTGTCCATTTCTTACGGTTTAGCAGTTAGTCAAAATTCCGTAAAATACATTCAGAATAAAGTAGTCTTCAGAGACTTTTCCCAGGAAATTCAAGATATACATTTTATTTATCAGGTAAATATCTTTAATATACGATATTTTAATCAAAGAGCCATTTTTAAGAAAATAAAATTTTTCGAAAAAGATCCATGTAAAGGGTAGTTTGGGGTGGGGGGATGTTTCTCAAAATCTTCGTGTCGCATCCCTGGAAGATACTGAACTTAAATACCACGTTTGGTATTTTACCGACTTTTCGTTTTTGAGTTATCATACTCAAAGACACACACACACACACACACACACACACTCGGACCTTTTTTCGAAAATGCATTTTTTGGATACAGGAAATCTTAATATATATTTCCAATGAAATCTCGGTATCGAATTTTTGGGTTCTAGAGTGCAATACCTTCGCTATATACTATGTACATGGTACGTATAGAGAAAATAAAAATGAAAACTTTGTGCATGAGACAATTGCCCAAATGCATACTTAAGATACGAGTTAAAGATATTAAAAACAAAAGCAAACAAAAAAAGTATTGTCTGAACAAATTTTATAGACTTAATTTATATTTTATTAGTTTAATTATTCACTAGTTATCCATTGTGTGTATTCCACCCATATATATATATATATACCCAGTTCTTCAACCAAACCATAGAATGGACTAATTATGCTACCAGAATCGCTAGTCGTTCTTAAACCTGACAGTCTAAATTAACTCGCTTAATTTTCTGCTAGAGCAAGCAGGCTTTCTCCATTAATCAGTAAGTAAACACGTGGCAACAGGTTCTGCCTAGAAGGAGTCTTTCTTATTTATAGGAAGTGGCGGAATAAACCAATAGTTTGAGGCAAAATTCTGCAGTCAGAAAATTCAATTTGCAGCGTCATTACACAACCTGTGCAAGTGAGTACGATAGTTACAATCAGAGGAATGTTTATTTTGAACTATGTTGGATAACAATTTTCCTGATCACAAAATGTGAACAAATTACTTCTTATCGGTTGGCAATACAATGTGATTACTAAGGCATTAAGGAACTTACTGTTTTATTATGATAGTACTTAATAGTTGTCATTTTTTCAATTATTTATGCTGCGACACCTATTATCACCAAAACTATGAAAATGTAGTATTAGTATTCTATAAATATACTAATCAAGAGATATAATAGAACAAATGTTTTACCAATCATGAACCTACAATATTTGTATTAACCCATGAAGTGTGGATTATGTATTTCAAACGAAATAGAAAAGGGTCAAAATAATAATAAGTGTCATGGAGAATAATATGAATAGCTGAATTGGCTAAAATTATGTAATTTTATTACTTTTACTAAATTACTCACCATAATCTATATTTTACTACATTTTTTTTTTTTTTTTTTAAATACAGTACCGGAGTCTGATCAGGACTGTATACCCTACTTTTATTTACCTTTTTCTTTTTACTTTGTTTTGCCGTATTATAACTGTTTATTACTGTTTTCTTACTTTTACAACACACACATATACACAAACATATAACATCCATGCCCAAGGCGGGACTCGAACCCACAATCCCCAGCGCTACGAAGCACCAAAGCGGGACGCCTTGGCGAGCGCGACCATGGGGACCGGCACATTTAACAGAATAAAACTATAAACTTTTTAACAATAATTTGTTGCAGAGATATAGAGAGTGTCATGTGAATGGAATAAATCAGATTTCTGGAAAAAGGTCCATGTATGTGTGTGTGTGTGTGTCCATGATAACTAATAAACGAAAAGTTGGTGAAACGTATGCAAAAGTTGCATACTGTGTTGAATCTATTCTTGTTTTCCGCGCAGTTGGTCACGCAATACGGAGTAAGTGATTCGAAGAAGTATTCAGCAAATTTGCTCTCTCTGCTTTACTCAAAGGGCACACATTTGGCGATGCTTGATCTAAGCTATGATGCCATTTCTCATTTTTCCTTTATTCCTAAGTATATATGCCTCTTTATCCACATTTATTTTATTTGCTAAACTTAGAGATGGTTTAATTTTACAACAAAATTACATTTCTGTCGGGTGATATCTATTGGTCTTCTTTTGACACCCACCCATATGTTTTTGTCGTTTATATTGCCTGTTTTTCATACTGACCCAATGCCTGTGATCCTTAATTCTGTTTCCAACAAAGCTGCCCAAAACATAGCAGAACCGATTTCACGCTGGTATTTCTGACATTTTGAGCGAAATGTCAAAGATATTTGCGCATTAGCATTAGCCACTACTTCACTACTCTTATTTTACAGTGTCCTGTCTTCATATCATTTCACCTCCCTCAGCGCACAAAACTTGACGTGAAAATTTGTTTACATTTCATTCATGGAATACATCCATTTTTTTGTTTTGTTTTTGTTTATTCTTGATGTTTGATGGTAATTTTTTTACACATATACTTCCCACAACATATCCATTCTTTTCACAAATGCTTTACTAGAGGCAAATCTGTAATGTAATAGATCTGTACATAACAGATTTTGGGAAATCTGTACAATTAAGGAAATTAAGAAAGTAGGCAAATTCAAAAATCTATGGTCAATTTTAGAATCAACTAGTAAAAATTGTTTGTGAAGTTAAAATAAATCTGATGTGTTCCATTCACACGACTTTCTCTAGCTGTTCCACAAACAAACTTTTCTAATAAAATATTATTATTATAGCTACATAATGTTAATCAAGATAGACATTATCAGAAATGGTGTTATTACATCATTCTTTGTAAGCAGAAGGGAAATAAGATAATACACTAGGTTAAAGCGATAGTCAATTCTTTTAAAAGCCGGTTGCTATGTGAAACAATTGAAATTCCGTTTTATTTGCTTGCCAGGAGTAAATAGGATACAGGCGAAAGAAAGATGAGTAGAAAGAAACTTTAAGTAACTTGAAATCGAAATCAATTACACGGAATATCTCGGAAACGGCCAACTCTATAGCAAACATGTATATGACATAAATTGTGTGTTTTAACGAGATCTACATTTTTGTGCATTAAGTATTTATATGTATCTTACGGTTCATCAGTTACCCAAATTTCAGCAAAATTTATTCAGAATTAATAGGTCTTCAGAAGTTATTACAGAAAGTTCAAGATATATATTTTATTTCTGATGTAAACAACTTTGTACGGTATTTTAACTGAAATCGTTAGTTCCATTTTTGAGGAAAACAAACTTCTCAAAACATTTTCCGTGCAAAGGGTAGTTTGGGTAGAGGATGCATTTTTAAATCTTCGTGTCATATCTTTGGAAGATACTACATCTAAAAGCAAGTTTGGTATTTTACGGTCTTTTATTTGTTGAGCTATACTGGAGCCGGATTCGTACTTTGATATTCACTATTCACAGGATTATCCCTTAATAATAATTAATTAAAAGCTCAATTTTTAACAATATTTGTAAGAGTTAACTTAACATTCTTCACAGACACACACGGATCTTTTTCTGAAAATGCTGTTTTCGGATTCAGGGGACCTCAAAACATATATTTACAGCGAAATTTAAGCATCTAATTTTTTGGATAGAATGAAATACCCACTGTATCTACTATGTACATTGCATATAGTGCAGGGTTTTATGATTTATATATAAGAACAGCATTAAGGGATATTAGAATAAATAAACGGAGTTAGACGCACTTAATTATAATTCACTATAATGTCTGGTAATTATTGGGAAAACATAAATTAAATAAGTTGTGCTGGAAACCAGTGCACACTCTGCTGGATACCGGTAGTGTAGGATTAATTTTGTTAATAATTTACAGCATAGTTTTAGCTACCAACCAACCGGAACACCCCAAACACTGTCGCCTGCTCCTTCAATCCTGAAAGAGATGACTAGAGTTTATAGGAATAGTAAATTAAGAGAATGCGATGAATTTACGTAGCATTCGCCTGACGACCGGGGAAAACCCGAAAAAAACCTATGGGTCAGTAGTCCGACCACGAGCATCGAACCCGCAACCTCCCAAATGGAGCAATAGACGAAACCGGTTGATCCATCCCGTTCGGTACTAAGGAGTTTACAGTTGCGGTTACCGATTCAAGTTACTTGCAGCAAACAAATTCCCGCAATAACATGCTAATGTGAATATTGATTAAAGCTAGAAAAATAAAACATATGAACATGTCATATCAGGTGTTACTCAATAGTTTTACAATTAATCCGAGGAAAAACCGCTCAAGGCGCTATTTTGGATGAATTATTCGAAAAATTACTGTTGCAAATTCACAATATAAACATTGATGTATGTCTCTGAACATTAGAGAAAATTTGCTCATGTTTAGGTGGTCAGTAAGATTAAAAAAAGAAAAGCAGGAGAAAAGACCATGAAAGTGGGTTAAAATCGTTGTACTCAATTAGTTAGGTCATAAATCAGAGAAAACGGAGCGTAATTGCTCAGGCGATGTTTTCTTTGGCTCGCATTTTGGAGGTCGCGGTTTCAAACTCCGTGTAACAGCCAATTTGTTTGCTCATTTTTTCTATTAGCCACGAAACACCGCATCGGATATTCAACACCACCCAGTTCCATCCACAAGACAAATTAAATACGATGCCGAGTACACAACTACGGACTGAGCGAGTTGAATTCACGTATGAGGCTCACATTTGGGAGGTTCCGGGTTCAGTTCCTATCGACCGCCCACTATAGCCTTGAGTTTCTCATGATTTTTCCTGGTCGGTGGGGTATTTCTTATCTGCCACAATTCTCTTTCACTATTTTTTTTTTATTATTTTGTTTCTTCACATTTTTTCAGGTGAGCGTCTAGTTTTGTTCATAATTATTATTTGCCAAGCAAAATAGTCCAGAAGAACAAAAATCATGAGCAATTACTAAAACAAAAGTGATATAAATACCTCGAGATGGTGCAAAAGCTTGATCTAAGAAAAGAGTATTCCTCGCAGTCATTAAAGAGATGCCTGGTTGCATCGGTCGTTCATCGCACTCTCTTGCTATCACGTAATAGGACAATCGAGATAGATTAGGATGAGGTACATAGAAGGATAAGTTTTTGTAAGGAAGTTTGTTGAATAGCTACAGAATGGAACACACCAGATTTTTTCATTCAATGAAAACACTTTAAACAATGATGTCACTCTTCCTTTGGTTGGTCAGAAACAAGATTTTTTAAAGTTCCAATGCTCAAAGTTGATGTTTTCTCGTTTATTAACTCATGCTTAATCGATTTATTTATTTGTATTTTTCATAATTGTACTGTCAATATATTAGTTTAATTATCGGGATGAGTTTTACATAAAGGTTTGTACATTAGTTAATTTGTCGTAAAGGCTGATGTTGAAATTGCATTAATTTTACCAATAACTATAAACTTAACTAGGTAAAATATAATAATTAGAATGGCTACAAGTGTATTATTTTTATTAATCCTAACAATTTGACTATCATGAATGAAATCAAGGCTCTAAGTTAGGGATATATAGTGGAGGGTCCATGGGGTTGATCTATGGGGGGGGGGTATGGATACTCAGTTGATAGTTTTGCTGTATGCGACGGTGTTCGTCATGATGCAAAATTATTTTTCCTTTTGGGCGATTTTCACGAACTTTTTTGAAAATTTGCGATAAACAGACCTTTATGTACTAATCGACAACAATGTTACGTATAATCTTCTAATGCTCTAGGAAAAATATGGTCCGTTTTAGAGATAAAGACTAGCAACCACTTTGTTGCCAGCATAGAATTTTGTAAGCTTTGGCTCTGTTCGAAAAATCCATTGAACCGATTGACTGTTCTTTTCAGGATCATAACGATAAATCCTAGATTCATCACTAGTAACATTATTTCAACAAATCTGAAGTGCCATCTTGGAGTTTTACAGATTTTCTGCACCACTCAAGGCGACATTTTGGACCAAGAGCACTTTATGTGGAGTCCATCGGCAACAAAGCTTTCTCACGCCTTGGATTTCCCTCATAACAATGACCAAAGTCATCCGAATAAATTCATCAATCTGTTGGCCTTCTTCAAGGATTGCTCGAATACTGATAATATTTTCATCAGTAACAACAGTTCCCAGACGTCCTCAACACAGCTGATGACTAACAAAAATCTAATGTGTTTAATTCATATACCTTTCCCTATAAATTTTACAGCAAATTATTCTTCTATATACTTCATGCATATCGAAATGAACATGGCCAGAAAATATTTTCTTGTTGATACAAAACAAATAAGCGATAGTCAAATGTTTTAAGAGCTGGTTGCTATGTAATGGTTTTGAAATATTATTCTCCTTGCATGCCCTGATTAAAATAAAACAATGACGACTTCTCATTTAAGAAAAGTATAATTAACTTTTCAACATAAAAAAAAAATGTCGGATACGTAGTCAGACTGAAAAATTCAATGCCATAGCCGGGATTTAGCCACGGATCTCTAGCTGGTTGCTCTACCACTGAGCTATCATAGCAATATGCCGGCATGGCATTAAATTTCTCAACTGATTCCCGTGTTTCTCGGTAAAGCACAAGGTGATCTCAAAATATTTGAAATAACATAGGTGGCGACTTACAATGACATAAGTACTTTAAGTCCCGACATTGTAAGTGATGCAAAATTTATTCAGAATGAATGAAGACTTCAGAGGCTATACCCAGAAAGTTCAAGATATACATTTTATTTGTCGTGTAACATTTTAAACGTAATATTTTAATCAAAACCATTTAAGTAAAATTTTAAAAGGAATCAGACTTTTCTAAACATTTTCCAGTAAAGAGTGCTTTATGTTGGGGGGGGGGGGCTGAATATCCTCGTGCCGTGTCCTTGGAACGTAGAGAACTTAAATACCAAGTTTGGTAGTTAACCGACTTTAAAAATGCTTTTTCGAATCGGGCGAAATAACTGCGTTTAATATTTTGGGTAGTATGAAATACTTCTCAAACTTCTACGGTGCTATTATAACTACTTTTTCGGGTTCGAAAAGCCTCAAATAATGTACTTCCTTTGTAATAATTGTTTAGAATTTCTACATGGGATAGGATACTGCCTCTACTTATAGTAACTAGCAATATTGAAACTATGAATTTCCTTGAAGTATTTTCAAAATAATTATGGCCATTTTAGCAATGTTATAATAAATGTCTCTTTGCTTATCTGTTGCAAGCTTTATTATATAAATAGTAATTGACCAGCCGTGAAAGAAATAATAGATTAAGAATGTGTACAAAAACGAAATCAATAGTTGTAATTCAGACCGCATGCCAAACTGGGTTTCTTGCTCTGTAAAGTGCTTTCTAAGCGTGCGGCATTGTTTGGAAAAAAATTTGACGTGTTACACTCACATGACTTTCTCTAGCTGTTCTTCTTACATACGATTATTGTTCTTTCTGCACCTTGCTAATCGAGATACTCATTAGCATACTGTTCTTATTACTTGGTTCCTTATAATTAGGAAGAAAATAAGGGAATACACTAGGCTAAACCGGTTGTCAAATGTTTTAAAAGCTGTCGTTATGCGATACTCATTACAAATCGCTTCTTTTCTTGGCCAGGTGTAGAACAAAAGAAAAACGGACACTCCCGTCTGAGAAATGTATAAGTGCTTCAAAACTGAAACTAATAACAAGGAATACCTCTAAAACGGTAAGCTCCACGGAAAAAATGTAATTGGCATAACTTGTATATTTTATCAAGACCTACATTTCTTGTATAGTAAGTTTTTATCTATCTCTTACGGTTTACTAGTTATGCCAAATTAAGTAAAATTCATCCAGATTAAACAAGTCTTTAGAAACTATTTCCAGAAAATTCAAGATATACATCTTATTTATCAGGTAAATATCTTTAATATACGATATTTTAATCAAAATCGTTTTAGCCATTTTTAAGAAAATCAAAATTTTCGAAAAAAGTTCCATGTAAAGGGTAGTTTGGGGTGGGGGTATTTTTCTCAAAATCTTCGTGCCGCATCCCTGGAAGATACTTAACTTAAATACCAAATTTGGTATTTTGCTGACTTTTCGTTTTTGAGTTATCGTGTTCACAGACACAAGGACACACGGACCTTTTTCTGAAAATGATTTTTTTTTTGGATACAGGGGGTCCTAAAACATGTATTTCCGGTGAAATCTCGGTATCGAATTTTTGGGTGGAATATAATACTTCTCTATCCCTATATACATTGTAGAAAGTAAAATTAGTCGAGCGCTAATGTGCACTTCTCTGAAGAGCACTACGTTCTCTCAAAGACACAGCTGATGCAGTTCAATTAGAAATAAACATTCGTTAACTCATTGACAAGATACAACATGTCGCAACCTTACCGCTTTTATTCAATCTATCAAAGCTAGATTGGAATGTACAGCCGGAGATAATTTCCAATTTGTCTAGTCCGAATGTACAATGTATATAGTAACCAGAGAAGTTATTGTATTCCACCCAAAAATACATGTCGAGAATTAACCGGAGATATTTGTTTTGAGGTCCTCTGAGTTAGAGCAAACATTTTTAGAAAAAGGTTTGTTTGTGTAATTTTGTTTTTCTCAAAAATGACCTAACAATTTTTACTTTCTCTATACGTACTATGTACATAGTGTATAGAGAAGGTATTGCACTCCACCCAAAAATTCGATACCGAGATTTCACCGGAAATATATGTTTTAGGGTCCCCAATAACCAAAAAAAGCATTTTCACAAAAAGGTCCGTGTGTGTGTGTGTGTGTCCGTGTGTCTGTGATCACGATAACTCAGAAACGAATAGTACTAAAATACCAAACTTGGTATTTAAGTTTAGTATCTTCCTGGGATGTGACGCGAAGATTTTGAGAAAAATCCCCGTACCCCAAACTACCTTTTACATGGAACTTTTTTCGAAAATTTTGATTTTCTTAAAAATGGCTCAAACGATTTTGATTAAAATATCGTATATTAAAGATATTTACCTGACAATTAAAATTTATATCCTGAATTTTCTGAGAACAGCTTCTGAAGACCTGTTTATTCTGGATGAATTTTGCTTAATTTGGCATAACTAGTAAACCGTAAGAGATAGACAAAAACTTACTGTACAAAAAATGTAGGCTTTTTTAAAACACACAAGTTATGTCATATACATTTTTCTCGTGGAGCTTACCGTTTTCGAGGTACTCATTGTTATTGGTTTCAGTTGTGAAGCACTTAGACGGGAGCACTTAGACCTCAATTAGCAAGGTGCAGAAAGAAGAATTATCTTATGTAAGAAGCTTGTAGAGCAGCTAGAGAAAACCATGTGAGTGTACCATATCAGATTTTTCTCAAACGGGACCATGCGTAGCGATGATCTTTTAAAAACTTGACTACCGCTTTAGCCTAATGTATTCCGTTATTTCCCTTCTGCTTATAAGGAAGCAAGTAATACGACCATTCTGTTAGCATGGTGTAAATAACTGAATAATTTTTTGTAAGAATAGTTTGCATATGGGAAAGCTAAAGAAAATTATGTGAATGGAACACATCAGTTTTTTCTAACTGTGCGCAGTTGTAAATTAACGAGGAAAAGAATAACATGAGATATGCTTCTTTTATAACACATTATAAAGTAGTTTTACTTTCTCTAGCGAATATGCACAACGTATATAATAGGTAGACAAGGTGTTGCATTCCACATAAAATTTCGATACCGAGATTTTACCGAACATGTTTGTTTTGAACCCAAACTCCTGAATTAAAAACATTTTATAAAAAGGTCCGTGTGTTTCTGTGGACAGCATAACTGAAAAACGATTAATGCGTTAAATACCAAACTTGGTATGTGACACTAAGATTTTCAAGAAAATCTCGCCACCCCAATTTACTCTTTAAATTGTTACATTTTCGAAAATGTTAATATTCTTAAAATGGCTCCAACGGTATCGATTAAAACATCAGGCATTAAATATGATTACATAAATAATAAAATGTGGTCGTCTCCTTAGCGCGGTGGTAGCGTTGCTGCTTACCAAGCGGGAGACCTGGGTTCGATCCCCAGTACCGGCGTGGGGATATTTCCCCCGCTGGGAGACCTGGCCCGGGGTGCACTTAGCCTCGTAAGGTCCCTGGGGGGTCAATTGAGGAGCTACTTGATGGAGAAGTAGCGGCTCCAGGTCATGAGGACCGCATTAACCGGCCGGGGGGGCTCGAGGCGCTGACCACGTCTCACCTTCCAATACTGCACCCCATCCATGACGTCTGTAGTGGACCGAGATGGGGGACGCAGCGGCCGGGCGGTAGGCCAAGGTTCCCCGTGAGCTGTCGTGCCATGGAGTTATAAATAATAAAATGTATATCTCGAATTTCCTGGGAATAGCCTCTGAAGTCTTTTATTTTGAATACTTTTTGCACAAATTAAACTTATTGCACATTATAGATCTCGACAAAACACAAAATTTTGTTGTGGAGGGAGCTGTTTCCGAGATATTCCTTGTTATTGGTTTAAATTTTAAAATAATTATACTTTGCCCATGCTCTTTTATATTACTCCTGGCCAAACAAAGAGGCGAATTTCAATGACAATCGCCACACCTTTTAAAACATTTGAAAATCGCTTTAGTATAGTGCATTCCTTTAGTTTCCTTCTACTTATAGGGAAATAAGTAATACGAACATTCTGCTAATGCTTATCTAGATAATTATTTTGTAAGAAGTTTCTTTGTAGAACAGCTAGAGAAATAAAACTATTTTATAATATTTTGTTTGTTAGCGACGCTGTCAATTGACACGCTTTTAAGTACACATAAAATCCACCGCTCTGTGCCGTATTTGAACCCGTAACCTTGAGTTCAGAAGACCAGCACCTAACCAACTGAGCTACTCGGAACGACACAGCTAGAGAAAGTCATGTGAGTGAAAGACAATATTTTTCCTTCGAAAATATTACTTTTGGAATCATGTTTATTAAAGACATTTTCTTATTTTCTTGCAAGGCTTGTCCCCCACACCTTGTTTCGGGTAATTCTTACACTCGTACACGGACATTTATGGGTAAAACGAGTCAAGTTGGTGTGTGCCAATAGTTTGAATATTTCTAGAACTAAAACATTCTTATTACCTAAGCTGTGAGCGGTTTATTGCACGTTTGTCAGTTTTGTGTGCTGTTAACTTGCTGATCTGAGAGAGATTATTTCAACATATTAAATTCTGCAATAGAAACTGTGTCATTCTGAGGCGGATAATTAGTTCCATTTAAGGCAATGTTATAAAGATCAAGGAGTTTGCTAACGTCGTTTCATTTTCAGGACAGTAAATGGAGCTGTTTCAGTTGACAACCCAAAGCTCTGAAATTTGCTGTTGGAAATATGTTACCTTCTGACAGACACCTATGCGAGATTTGCTTAGATTTCTTAAGTTTAATTAATAAAAATTATACTGTAAAATTATGATATGTTTCATTCATATGGCCTCCTCTAGATTTTCCACAAGCAAATTTTCCTTATAAGTTCTTTTTTGTCTACGTCACGATAATCGACATAAACCTTAGAAAAATGGTCTTATTTCTTGCTTCCTTGACAGTAGAAAGGAAATACGGAATTAAGGAAAAACGATAGTCAAATCTTTTATCGCTGTGTGAAACAAATGAAATTAGGTTGTCTTTTGTATTCCCAGGAGTAATAAAAAAAGAGACGAAACGAAAGTTGGCTTTCCGCTTGAGAAAAGTAGTTAAAAATTGAAACCAAATAAGGCATATCTCGAAAACGGATAACTCTAAAAATAATTGATATGATATAAATTATGTGTTTTAGAGAAGTCTATACTTTTGTTTATACATCTTGGCTATCTCTTTTATTTTATACATTTATCTCTTACAGTTCACGAGTTATACAAAATTTACGCAGAATAAAGAGGTCTTCAGAGGCTATTCCCAGAAAATTCAAGATATACATTTCGTTTCTCATGACAATATCATAAATATATATAATAAAACACGTTAGAGTCATTTTTGAGAAAATAAAAATTTTCAAAATGTCCACGAAAGGGTAGTTGAGAGTGGGGGCTTTTCTTGAAAATCTTTGTGTTCAAATGAAATGGAATGGCGTTTTATTTATGGACGTTCCTTAACTGCTGTGGTTCTCAGCGTCCCATTCTATACTGGGCGTGAAAGATCGCTTAATTTTCTAAGAGGCCTCTCTATCAGGCTTGAGGTTCTAAATCTACGAGACGAGAGCCACGGCTTTATTTCCCTTCCAAAGGAAGCCATGCTAAAGATTTTTACGCCCGAAAAAATCAATCGTCCTCCGCCGGGTTTGAACCCGCGACCTTGGGTGTATGAAGTTAGCATAGTAACCGTTACAACACGGAGGGCGACTAATCTATGTGTCGTATCCTTGGAAGATACTGAGCTTAAATACCAAGTTTGGAATCTAACTGGCTTTTCTTTTTTCGGCTATGCTGCTCACAGACACACACACACACACACACACACACACGCGCAAATACGTTGTGGTCGAGTGGGTAAACCACCCACCCCTCACCAAGGTTTCAATCCACGGTGGCCGCATGTGGGATTAGTGGTGAACAAAGCGGAACAGGTAGCGAGCGAGTTTTCCCCGGGGTCTCCGGTTTCCCCCGCAATCGTGTTCCACCAGAGCTCCATCTTCATTCTATGAGTAACTAATTTCAGCGCCTGCGGTGTCATTGTAATAAAAGCTGGTGTTAAACACTATAAAAACACACATTCTTCTAAAAATGGATTCAGGGGGCCCCAAAACATTTTTTCGGTGAAATCCCTTTTGGGTGCAATACAACTCTTTTTCTATCCACTACATACATTGTGCATATGTGAAGTAAAAATAATAGGTATAAGAAAATACCCTATGTTTAAAGAGATACTGAAATCTTTTAAGAGCTATCCGCTGTATGATGACAATGGTATTTCTCGACTTTGCAGGGCCAGAATAAAAATAATTGAATAACGGATTTACTTTTGAGGAAAGTGTTAATACTGGAAAAGATATATCTGCGAAACGGTTAATTCAAAAAAAAAAAAAAAAAAAAAAAAAAAAAAAAAACCTGTATTGGAGATACATTTTATCTCTTAATGAGATCTATATTTTTGTGCAGTAAGATATTGTCTATAGCTTACGATTTACGGTTATACAAACGTCAAAGAGGATTATGAGTATTTTTAGGCTATAATTAAAAAAATTCAAGATGTAAGCTATATGTTTTATTTGTCATAAAATATGTTAAACAAATGCATTTTAATTAAATCGTTAAGGACTATTTTTATAAAATTAAAATTGTCAATATTCTTTCATTTAAAGTGAGGTTTGGGCTTTTTTTATTCTCTACTCAAGCATCTTAGTGTCATATCCTTGGAAAAGAGGAAACTTAAATACCAAACTTTTTATTTATCGACTTCTTTTTTTAAGTAGTCTTATTCGCGAATAGGTGCACAGACACACTCATAAACCTTTTCTATTTTTTTAATTCGAAAAAATGCAAAACGAATTATTTCCATTGAAATATCCTTATCGAAATTTTGGGTGGAGTACAATAGTTCCCCTACTTTTTTTACATAGTACACAAAGTAAAAACGTGGTCGAGCGGTTAGACCACTCGCCTCTCACCTAGACGGCCCGTGTTCGATCCCAAGCGATCGCATGTGAAACTTGTGGTGGACAAAGCGGCGCAGGGGGTGTTTTCTTCAGGTTCTCCTGTTTCCTTCACCATTGCATTCCACACGTGCTCCATCTTGATTCCATGTGTCACCAGTGTCATCACCTGCGGTGCCACAGGTAGTAAAATCGGGCTTTAAACACTATAAAAAAGTAAAGACGTAAACGTATCCAAAAGGTACGAAGGTGTATCTCAAATTACTAAGCATAGGTAACGAGTATCGATAGTATCAGGTTTAGACAGTATCGAGTTCCCATCGCTAGTTTTGACTAGTGGGTCTCGTATGTGATGTTGGAGGCGATTCCGGATTGCAGCCATTAGCTCATTGTGCTTGAGGATACGATGAGATGAGAGTAATTTTACAGGACGGCCAAAATCGGACGGCATAGGAAGAGCCATCATGGAGGGTCGTTATCATATTCCAAACAGTTCTTCACTCCGACACGGGGAGCGCTAGGAGTCCGCGCCGCATTTCTGCCCAAACACATTAGGTCTCAGACGACCTCCAATGCCATCCCGCTGCCGAGGGCTGTGTTTCCAGAGCGCGATCACTAGCACGGAAGGGCGCCACCACCGCAGTCCTCAGCGATACTTACAACCTTGAGAGAGACCGGTTGTATGAAATGGAGATGAAATGAAGGGACAGGAATTTCGGGGAATGAAGAAATCTCCCCACCACTTGCCTAGAGACCCGGGAAACTTCCCGAAAAAAAAAAAAAAAAAAACATATGTATCAAAGACGTCGGCCGCTGGAAACGATCCCATGAGCTCCCATGATCCTATGAATGTCAGTCTAATACAAAATACCTGAGCCATCTGCTTGATAGTTTTGACTATCATTTAATTCATAGCTAATATTTGAGCAAAGAACACACCGAAATTATGGCTGTGCTAAGCGGTAGTAACGTTGGTCTTTTCAGGAATTCCTATACCTATATGTACCGGAAACTCATTAAATATGTCATGTTATTATTAGCATTCTTATCATAATGGTTCAATTATGAAAGCATCTTTATAGAGCTATGAAAATTATTGCACTGTAAACGTTATTTTAGTTTGAAAATGTATAAACATTGCTAACATCAAATGAACGCTTTATGTAGTTGCCTGACAGCTACATTTAATTCTGAATATCATCATCATCATCATCATCATCATGACCGAGTGGATAGATCACTCGTCTCTCACCCAGGCAGCCCAAGTTCGCTCCCTGGCGACGGCATGTAGGATTTGTGGTGGACAAAGAGGCCAGAGGCGGGGTTTCTACGGGTTCTCCAGTTTCCCCCGCGATTGCATTCCATTAATGCTCCATTTTTACTTTCTCTATACGTACTATGTACATAGTGTATAGAGAAGGTATTGCACTCCACCCAAAAATTCGACACCAAGATTTCACCGGAAATATATATTTTAGGGTTCCCTGTATCCAAAAAAAAAGTATTTTCAGAAAAAGGTCCGTGTGTGTCCGTGTGCCCGTGAACACGATATCTCAAAAACCAAAAGTCGGTAAAATACCAAACTCGGTATTTAAGTTTAGTACCTTCCAGGGATATGGCACGAAGATTTTGAGAAAAATCCCCCCACCCAAAAACACCCTTTACGTGGAATATTTTTTTTTAAAAAAATTTGATTTTTTCAAAAATGGCTCTAACGATTTTCATTAAAATATCGTATATTAAAGATATTTACCAGACAAATAAAATGTATAGCTTGAATTTTCTGGGAATAACCTCTGAAGACTACTTTATTCTGGATGAATTTTATAGTATTTTGCATAACTGCTAAACCGTAAGAGATGGACTAAAGCTTACCACACAAAAACTGTACAGCACGTTAAAACACACAATTTATATTATTTATATTTTTCTCGTGGAGTTGATCGTTTTTGAGTTATTCCTTGTTTCTGATTTCACATTTAAAAACATATTTTTCTCATACGGGAATTTGTCAACTCCTGTCCATACAAACAAAGGGACTTCAGTCACATAACCAGATTTTGACTATCACCTTAATCTATGATACTCCCATATTTCGCTTCTACTTACAAGGAAGCAAGTAATAAGACTATTCTGCTAATTTTTTCTGGATTAGTATGAAGTAAATAGAGCATAAGCTTTTAAAAAAATTTGTTGCAGAGCTATAGAGAAAGTCATTTTAATGGAACACATCAGATTTTAATTCCATGCACATTATTGTTCATCGACTGCGACAACATATGCAGTAAATGCGGCCGTTAAACTCCATAAAACATAATTGCCATCACTATCCGCGGTTTAGGTATGTATCTGTTCCAGTCTCATATCCTTGCTACCCGTTAATCATTTTTATTTTCTCTACTTCGCAGATAGCATAAAGATAGACAAAGTATTGCATTACATCCAAAATTTCGATACCGAAATTTTACTGGAAATACACGTTTTACCGTCCCCTGTATACAAAAGAAAGCATTTTAGATGAAGGTCCATGTTTTTCAAAACCGAAAAGTCAGCTAAATACAAACATTGATAGTTAAGTTCAATTTCTTCCAAGTATGCGACACAAAGATATTAAAAAATTTCCCCCCCCCCCCTCCGCAACTACACTTTTAATGGAACATTTTCCGAAAATTTCTATTTTCTCAAAAATGGCTGTAGCAATTATGATTAAAATACCGCAAATTAAAATATTTATATAAGAAATAGAATGTATATATTACTTTTTTTTGGAAGCAGCTCTTAAAAGCTCTTTATTCTGGTTGAGCTTTTCAGAATTTTGCATAATGGTTAAATCGTAAGGGATAAACAAATCCTTAGTACACAAAATATGTAGTTCTCGTCAAAACACATAATTTATGTCATACCTATATGCTTTTCTTGTATAGTTGTCCGTTTTCAATATATTCATTGTTATTTGTTGAAATTTAAAACTAATGCCGAACTTCAACTGTTGCACCTAGCGACCAGTTTTTAAAAATTTGACTATCGCTATAGCCTAATATATCCCCTTATTTCCCTTCTACTTATAAGAAAGCAAGTAATAAGACAAATTCTGCTAATGTTTATCTAGACGTAAATATCTTTTGTAAGAAAAATGTGTTTGTGGGACTGCTAGAGAAATTTATGTAAATGGAAAGTATCAGATTTTTATAAAAAAATTCGTGCCCGCCCGCCCATGTGTACGTGTCTGTGTCTTGTCTGTGTATGTGTGTATGTGTGTATGTATGTATGTATGTATGTATGTATGTATGTATGTATGTATGTATGTATGTATGTATGTAGGTAGGTACGTACGACATACGCATGTATGTATGTAGGTAGGTAGGTACGTACGACATACGTATGTATGTATGTATGTATGTATGTATGTGTATGTATGTATGTATGTATGTATGTATGCATGTATGTATGTGTGTGTATGTGTGTATGTATGTGTATATGTATGTATGTGTATGTATGTGTATGTATGTATGTGTATGTATTTATTATGTATGTCTGTGTATGTATTTATTATGTATGTATGTGTAGTTATGTATGTATGTGTATGTATTTATTATATATGTATGTATGTGTATGTATGTGTATGTGTATGTATGTGTGTATGTATGTATGTGTATGTATGTGTATGTATGTGTATGTATGTATGTGTATGTATGTATTTGTATGTATGTGTATGTGTATGTATGTGTATGTATTTATTATATATGTATGTATGTGTATGTATGTGTATGTGTATGTATGTGTGTATGTATGTATGTGTATGTATGTGTATGTATGTGTATGTATGTATGTGTATGTATGTATTTGTATGTATGTGTATGTGTATGTATGTGTATGTATGTATGTGTGTATGTGTATATGTGTATGTGTATGTATGTATGTATGTGTGTATGTATGTATGTATGTATGTATGTATGTGTATGTATATATGTATGTATGTATGTATGCATGCATGTATGTATGTATGTATGTATGTATGTATGTATGTATGTATGTATGTATGTATGCATGCATGTATGTATGTATGTATGTATGTATGTATGTATGTATGTATGTATGTATGTGGATGGCATAGCTCAAAAACTTAACACCGTGAAATACTAATTTGGTATTTAAGTTTACTATCTTCCGAGGATCGATGTTTTTTCAAGAAAATACCCCCATCTCAAACTTCTTTTTAAGTGGATATATTTTCGAAAATGTTTTCTCAAAGATAGCTCTAATGATTTAATTAAACTAACATATATTTGTGATATGTCACAAATAGGAAGTAAAATTTTAATTTTCTGGGAAAAGCTTCCGAAAACCTGTTCGCTTTAGATAATTTTTGCATAACTAAGTAAACCGTAAGAAATAGACAAAAACTTTTATACACAAATTAAAATCTCACTAAAACACAAAATTTATATCAAATGTATTTTTGTTGTAGATTTAACCGTTTTCAAGATATTCCGAGTTATTAGTATAAAATTTTCTCAAACGGTAGACATCTTTCTTTTCCTCTCTTTTTTGTTTACTCCTAGGCAAGCAAAGGGAACTGAATTTGTATTATTTCACTTAGTGCCGGCTTTTAAAAGATTTTACAACCACTTTAGCCTGTGTATTTCCTTATTTCCCTTCTGCTTACAAGTAATAAGACTATTCTGCTAATGTTTACCTCGATTATCTGACGTAGATAAAATAATAATCATTTGTAACGAAAATTTGTTTGTGGAATAGCTAGAAAAAGTCATGTGAGTGTTACACATACATTTTTTTTAATGTATATTTTCGTAGCTTCCTTTATTGTAAGGTTACCTCATGGACAAAGCTTAACATATACATACTTTAATAAGAAAACATATAAATGGTTGATTCTAGCAATAAATAGCTGATTACCATGTGGTTGAAATCCGTTTCTATGCACTTCCAGCAGTTGACAAATTCGTGTATGAAAAACGGGTAATACTCTAAAATGTGTTTAAAACTAAAACCAATAATAAGGAATATGTAAAAAATGGTCAACTCCACGACAAAAATGTACATACATAAATTCAGTATTTTAACAAGATTTGCATTTTCTGTGTAGTAAGTTTTTGACTATCTCTTACCCTTTACCAGTTATGCAACATTCAGCAAAATTCTTTCATATTGAAGAGCATTTTAAAACTATTCCCAGAAAATCAAGGGATATATGCTATTTGCCTTGTATTTTAATCAAAACATTAGAGACCTTTTTGAGAAAATCAAAATGTTCGAAAATGTTTCCATGTAAAGGGTAGTTTGACGTGGTAGGATTTTTTTCAAAATTTTCGTGTCACATACTTGAAAGATATTAAACTTACATCCAAATTTGGGATTTTAACAACTTTTCGTTTTTGGGTTATCTCACTCAGACACACGGACAGACACAGTCCTGCTTCTAAAAATCTGATGTGTTCCATTCACGCGAAAAAAATTTTCTCTGAAAAAATTATTGTTATTTAGCTCATTGTTCTATCTACTTCATGCTAATAGAGATAAACATTAGCAGAAATGTTCTTATTACTTAGTTCCTTATAAGGAAGGGACATAAGGGAGTGCATTAGGCTCAACCGAGAGTCAAATGCGTTAAAATATGGTTGTTATGAGATTGAAATCCATTTTTTTCCAGGAGATCACAAGTTTTCGTATGAGAAAAGTTTTAAAAACCGAAGCCAGTAACACGGAATACCTTCGAAAATGGTCAACTCCACAAAAACTGTAAAGATATAAATTGTGTGTTTTAAGGAGATCTACATTTAGGTGTAGTAAGTTTTTGTCTATATCTTGCCAGTTATGCAAAATACAGAGAAAAAAATCATCAAGAATAAACACGAGGGTGCTTTTCATTTATCATTTAAATATCATAATTATAAGAGATATTAATCAAAATCATTAGATCCATTTTTGAGAAAACATTTCCGATTAAGTTTATATTCCATGTAAACAATATTTGGGGGTGGTTCGATTTTCTTGTAAATCTTCGTGTCGTATCCTTGGAAGATGCTGAATTAAATATAAAGTTTGGTATTTAACGGACTTTTCGTTTTTGAGCCATGTTGCCTCCAGGCACACACATGAACATTTTTCTAAAAATGCTTTCTTTTGTGTTCAGGGTGTCCCAAATCATGTATTTCCGGTGAAATCTCGGTATCGAATTTTTGGGTGCAATACAATTCCTTCTCTGTACTCTATAAACATAGTACGTATAGAGAAAGTAAAAATGCTCTTTTTGGATACAGGGAACTCTAAAAGGTGCATTTCCGTAGAAATCTGGGCATTGCAATTTTGAGTAGCGTGCAATACCTTCTCTTCCTATATGCTATGTACTGTGTAGAGAAAGTAAACATGCTTTTCCTGAATTTAGTGTTTCTCCGCTGATATCTCAGTACGGAATTTTTGATGCAATATAACTTCTCTACCTATGTAGATTTTACTGGCAAATAAATTAATTCAATCAATTACTGGCTACCCTTCGAGTTACAACTTGGGCCCGATGAATGAAAAGAGAATGCACCACAAAACATGTAGAAATAACAGAAGTTGGGCAAGAAGTAATAAATGGTAGTAATCACAGCGAACATAAAGTCAAGCAACCGTGAACAGTCTAGCAGTGAATGTGATAACTCACGCCTACCTTTTTATGCTTTTATTTCTTCGAAGATAAGAATTTTATTATTCCAAGGATCGTAAATCTTCCTTTCAGTATCTTTACTAACCGAGACATGACTTTTTCTATTCTTGTTTTGTTTTTATCATGTGAAAGAACAGAGAGCAGTGATAATAAATAAATTATTGTTGACACTGCCTTTACCAATATTTTATGACTTAGATTTCGATTTCACAACAGCTGTAGCAAAATGATGGCGTAAATACTAGTAGTGAATGTGAAGAAAAACAAATCTGATGTGTTCTATTCACAAATCTGTCTCTAAATCTATGTAAGAAATTGTTGTTAAAAAGCTTATTCCTTTATGTGTTTCATGCTAATCGAGAAAAGCACTAGCAGAAATTGTCTTATTTATTTTTTTTTTAATCTTTTCTTTAACTTACAAGGTAGTCATATCGCGACATGTTTTAACGGTACCATTTACAAACAATTGACATTGGTAAATACAATTTCATAAATTTAAGGATACCTTATACTTCATTATATATATTTGTTAGTTTTAAGTATTTAAGTAGTATTTTGTTGTGTGAGGAATTGTTGAGATCTTCTTGGATGTCTGGTAGATTGCATTCTGCTTGCTGCTGTTGATACTAAGGACACTCTGAGAGTAAGTGACGTACAGTGATGACAGTGTGACAAATGTTGCACTAAGGTTGCCTGTTTTATTTAGTAGACGGGGAAAAAAAATCGGTTAAATTCCAATCTTGATAACTTATGCATCTTCCAAGGATGCCCACGTTCATTAACTTCTCACCCTGAATTATCTTTACATGGAGCATATTTAGAAATGTACGACTCTCTCAAAAATGGCGCTAGCGACTTTTATTAAAATAACATATGTTTTAGGTAATTTACTGAAAAATAAAATGTATATCTTGAACTTACTATCCTATTTATTCTGGATATCTTTTACATAACTGGTAAACATGAGATAGCCAAATCTTACTAATAAAAACTGTAAGACTCGTTAAAGCATACAATTAATGTTAAATTAATTTCTGTTTGTTAACCATTTCGAATGTATTGCTTATTATTGATTTGAATTTTCAGAAATTTAAATTTTTCTCAATTAGGATGTCGTTATTCATATCTTTTCTCTGCTCGTACAAACCTAACGGATTTAAAAATTATTATATAACACCCAATTTTAAACGATTTGACATCACTTAAATTTTGCTGCATTCAAATATTCCTTTAGGCCGACAGGAAATACGAAAAAAGGAAAGTTCCTAAATATTTATCTCTGCTAATTTTTAATAAATAGTTTGTTAGAATAGTTTATAAAAGGGTGAGTAGAGAAAGTGGTGTTAATTCTTGGCATAACTTTTTTTATTCCAGATCTTAAAATGTGCCATTAAAATCAGCATCTTCTTAGTTAAAGAAGAATATTTTCAAAATATATGTACATAATGGTAACTGAGCATATTTTCTTGAGCATGAATTTTAACTACTTAAGCTTTGTAGAATCATTAACCTTATTTTCTTCCAGAAGTTGGTATAATTTAACAATGTCAAGAAATTATATGATTTTACTGTATAACAAGAGAAGAGACAATGATATATTCTGAAAATGTCAACATTATTCTAAACACTGTCTCAAAATTAGCCAGTTAAAATAATCTAAAAAAATCAACTGTTTATTTATAAACCGCTTATCACAGTTTCGTATCCACTTCAAATGCTTTTCCACAGACACAACTGTATAAGTTGACTGGAGATTCATCCAGACTGGAACACCAAATTTTAATAGCACCTTAATTGTTTTTGCACCAGACTCCAAAGCGAAGGCTTTGCTTCGTTCTTCAGAATTGTCTAAATTTTAAGCTCCGAAAATGATGAATTATTATTTATAAGAATTATATGAGCTAGTTTGAGCATTCTGCAGAGTGGAGACATTTTCTATCAGATGATCAAGTTAATATATATATATATATATATATATATATATATTTATTACTTTTTGACTAAATCTCTAAAATGAAGCGTGGATTGCTATTTCAGTATCTACGTGGAAACACATTCCAAATACTCTATGTCACAAATGAACTTTACATTCCATTAACTGGGATGCAAAATACGAGAGTTATTTTATTTACATTAAGTTTACTTCTATATATTTAATAGACCGTTGAAATAGGTCTGACTGTTTAAAAGCATGATGTCTGCATAAATACATGGGATATAAATTCAGTATTATTAGAGGACGACGAAGTTGTGGTATCAGATTCTGAAAACTATTTACAAGGTTATAATCAACCTATTTCTAACAACAAAAAATTACAACTCAACCGTTCAAATCCTGAAACATAGAGAGTGAAATTTAAAGGAAAACAATACAGAAAAAAAAACAGACATGGAAGAAAAGTTACAAAGACATCAGTGAATATGTGGAACCTTATGGAGATTCTTAGGAAACAAAGTAAAGATAGATACATTTAAAATATTATAAATCAGTCATTACCAGTGACATTATGTGATGATACATTATATTACATGGACATTAACACTAGAAGATAAAATATGAAACCTTCAGATGAGATTTCTGAAATCAGTATCAGGAAATCAGGGCATGAAAATAGGAGAAACTAATAGATAAGAAAGGAACTTGAAATATTATGGACGTGGATAACTTTCCAATATTGTCCAAAAGAAAAAATGAAAAAGTTCAGTGGAGAATATAATTGAGGTAACAATTCTGATAGAAACGGCAAAGACCGTTAGCATCTGCTCTGATGCTGTTGTTGTTGCTGTTGATGATGATGCCGACGATATCCAATTTGTGATGTGACTCATAAACGTCTTTCTTTCTCATTCACTAAGTGAGCCAAAAATAACTAGTAAAATTGACTAAAATGCAATTACACTTGCCATATTTTCATTACTTACCTATGCATCACCAGCAAACCAGCAGAAAAGAGACATTGATTTGTTATTCATGATCACAAACTTAATTTACAAAATTTAATATAGATTTTGATAGCTCAGGAGAAGAATAAGCAATTAAAGCCTTTATATCCAATTGACGTAATCATATTAATCTAACCGAAAATCCACCTACTAATCTAATTGATAATCAAAATACATTAATTAATATACCAACTCCTATCAAATATTCAAATACCCGAAATAATCCATAACCACCTAACTTAAATAAAACACGTGCTAAGATTATAGAACCAGAAACAGGGGCTTCAACATGAGCCTTAAGTAATCCATTAAAGCAAAATCGTTGAAAACATCTGTGCAAACGGTGACTATCAATGAGTCAACGTTTTTCCTAGTTAACCTTTGCATTTAGATTTCAATAACATACATACCCTCTATTACATGGGTTCAAGGTTATTCCTATTAGATTAACTTCCTGTAAATAACTGGTGGACTTAACGAAAGCATTTATGAACTATGCCAATATTATTAAAATTCCTTCGATGTTGAACATAAAACCTAGTTGTTGATGAGTTGTTTGTCTGTCCTCTAGTATTTTTATACCTTGGTTAGGTCAACCTAGGTGAGCCAGATCATTATCACGCTGGAAGTACTTTCTGTTTTATTAGAGGTTTACTGTCTAATCTCATAAACACTCAGTAAGATGGACTTTGCAGCAATAGAGAAGACTTTTATAGCCAGTGACAGAGGTTCGAGTCTGTACAGTGGCAACGTTTATTTGCTATTTAGTGTCGCAGGAAAACCCTAATTCAAAATTTTATGGTGCTGGATAGGAGTAAATTAAAATAGTGATCCTAATTATTTATTAAACCAAAGTTCATAATTCAAAAGTCTATTTCACTTGTGGTGCTGGTGAGATTGAATTAAAACAGTGATATTAATTATTTATTAAAACAGTAGTCGTTTTAGTTATTACAATAATTATACTTGTTTTTTTGCGATTGGAAGATTCTAACCCTTTTTTTAAAATATACGATGTGATTTTCTTCAATAACTGCATTAGCAATTGTAGGAATTTTAACTGTTGTAAATTTAACACATTTTACTTATTGTTTAGCATGATTGAATATATATATATATGTGTGTTAAATTTACAACAGTTAAAATTATATATATATATATATATATATATGCCAAGAAAACCCGAAGATCACACATGGAAAAGTATAGTTTTATTTATTCTTTAGTGTTAATTTAAGAAACCAAAACATAAAATAAAAAATGTGTTCTAATTCCTAAATAATTGAATTTTTAAGCAATGCAAAATAATAATTTCTATAAAGCGAACTAATACGGACCACCGTTATTCCGCAATTATTGCAAACTTTTAAAGGACTTGATGTAATTAGTGTTAATCATTTTTGTTGTTTTTTGGCTAGTAAAATGTGTGCTTTACAGAATACCAATAGTTGTATAACTAATATGAGAGCTATTACTTTCTCTACTTGTACACATCACATACGTGGAGAATGATTGCATTCTGTCTACAAATTTGGCACTGAGATTTCATTGACAATACGCGTTTTAGGGTCCCTGAATCCAGAAAAAGCATTTTTAGAAAAAAGGTCCGTATACTCGTATGTGTATGTCTATGTGTCTGTGAACACGATAGCTCAAAAACGAAAAGTCGGTAAAATACCAAATTTGGGAGTTAAGTTTCTTGGAACAATGCGACAAGAAGATTTTGAAGAAAATATTCCGCCTAAAACTACCCTTTACGTGGATAACATTTCGAAAATTTAGATTTTCTCAAAAATGGATATAACGATTTTGATTAAAATACTTTATATTAAATATATTTACATGACAAATGAAAAGTATATCTAGATTTTCAGGGAATAGTATCGAAGAGCTCTTTATTCTGGATGAATTTTTCAGAATATTGCATAACTGGTAAACCGTAAAAGATAGACAAAAACCTATTCCGTAAAAAATGTAGATCTTGGTAAGACACACATGTTATGTCATATACAGGTTTTTCGTGCAGTTGACCATTTCCAAGACATTTCTTGTTGTTGGTTTCAGTTTAAAAATACTTAAAACTTTTCTCATACGGTAATTTGTTAACTCCCGGCCATGCAAAAAGCAAACAAACAAATAAACAAACAAAAACACACGTTTCAACTACACGGCTACCGGCTTTTAAAAGATTTGACCATAGCTTTAACCTAGTATACTCCCTTATTTCCCTTCTACTTACAAGGAAACAAGTAATGAGATCACTTCTGCTAATGCTTATATCGATTACCATGAAGTAGATAGAAGACAAGCTATTTAACAATAATTTGCTACAGGGTTTTGTGGATATCCCGATGTGGGCAGATGAATGCTGGTATCGTTTCTCAACTATTACGATTTCCTTTCTATCGTTTCCCCTTTGTTCTGCTTCCGTCTCATATTTCAGTTGTGTTTGTGCTTGTAATTACTGAATGTCGATGCGTACAGTTGTCGCGGATGCATGTTCAATGAAAAAAAAAAAAAAAAAAAAAAACTCACTGTGGGCACTAGAGGGTGATCAGGTGGAGAGTAACTTGATCTTCACCTGATCGTCCTCTCTGGTGGCTCCAGCAGTGGGGCATGACATTGAGCGACTTCTGCGCGTCTCTGTATTTGCCTGCAGACTGTGACCACCTATGGTTTCCTCACTTCAGCCTTTCATCCTGGGGGGGGGGGTTGACACAATACATCTGTATAGGTCGCAGTGCGCGATGGTCCCCTTTCGTTGTCCACACTCTTACCTTCTATAGTAACGTTTCCGGCTAGCATGCTCAGAAAGGTTACTTCCTGCAGGTCAGAGACGGGTCGCGTGAGCTACAAGGAGCGTGGTTAATGTAATGCGTCTGTGAAATTTCGAAATTCCGCAGTATGTAATACATATTGTTGAACAAAATTATATATATATGTAATGACTAAATATAATACCAGTGATATTTTATCAAACTTCAAAATTATAGCATGCACGGTTATTCAAATAATCATTTTACTGTGCAAAGTCATTGTTCTAATAAGAAATGTTCCACAAGATTCATTTTTAAAAATATTCACATAAAATTTTCAAGTTTTGCAGTAAATGAGTTTATATCTAACATATAAACATTTTAAATTAATCCTTAACTATTATTGAAAATTATTACATATTATACTCTATAAAATTCATTAATTTTCAAAATTTAGTAATTTACGAGTATTTATAAAAATAGGAGAATTATTTCGAAAAAGAATATAGCTATTTGCTTAAGTGTACTTTTGAAAGACAGAAGTAAGAAATGAAGTAGGTATGATAACATTTTTCAAAATAGAAAACAAGGTATAACGTTGGGCATGCCTAGTAAGAAACATGTGCTTGTTCATTCATAGCTTCAGTTAGTAATATAAACTGCGCCAAGTATAAAAACTATGCGTTTTCTTAACCTTTAGAAAGTATAATATTTTGTTGTGAAAAAATAAGTTTCTTACTTTTCTCAATTTTTGTTCAAATTTCGCGGATGCATCACCTTTAAGAGAGAAATATGATTGATATATGTCGATCAAGGGAGATATTATAAATTTTGGATTTGGGATTCTTCTTCTTTGAGTTAACTATTTCCGAGATATTCTCTGTTATTGGTTCCAACTTTAGAATACTTAAATTTTTCTCAAACAGAAGTCTTTCATATCTCGTTTTACTCATAGTCATGCAAAGAGAACTAAATTTTAATGGTGTGTATGAGTGTGTATTCAAATTTGACACTTCAGTTTAGTTTCTTCCAAAGAAGCGACACGAAAATTTTAAAGAAAATCCCACACCTCAAACTACCCATTATATGGAACATTTTCTGAAAACTTAGTTTTTCTCAAAAATAGCTCTAACAATTTTGATTAAAATATCGTCTATTTAAGATATTTAATCTACACATAAAATGTGTATCTTGCATTTTCTGGGAATAGCCTCTGAAGAGTTCTTCGTTCTGGGTGAATATCTTACATCGGTAAACCCTAAGAGGAAATATGCAAAAAGCTCATATTCGCCATCATCTCTTTGAAATATAATGTAAACACAGTTTAGTTATTGCCTAGAGTTACCTCTCTCATAGCGTCTGATTTCTAGTAGGTATTACCTTTCACCAACCTATTGCTATCTCACCTATTTAGGTTAAATGTAGGATGACGCAAGCACGTCGTCACATATTATTTAGTTGCAGTCTCCGGTTTTAGGTTGGACCGCACCCCTGATGTCATCATGACATATTTGTTATTCTTTTGTAGTGTTTAACGCCCGCTTTAACTACTTATGGCACCGCAGGCGGTGACACGGATGATACATGAATGATGGAGCACCGGTGGAATGCGATGGCGGGGGAAACCGGAGTACCCGGAGGACATATATGGTGTCAGACGCCAATGTTTGACAGCAAAATCGTACTTGGCGACACTTATGGTGAGTGTTATATCAGAATACCCATTGTGACATTGCGTGTGGATGTTTCGATTTTCTTTAAGCTAACCAGGAAGTGTACATACGGGTACATCTAGTGCAGCAACATACATTTTGGACAATCAATGAACTAGTTTTAAAGCTAAAAATATAAACATTTCTGTGAGACATAAAGCACTTTAATAAAAGAGGTGGCGATAATATCGTCTATGCACATACAGCATTTAAAAAGAAATTAAAGGGAATAAAATCTTGTTGAAGTTGAAAACATTGTTTATAATAAAATTATCTTATTGAATTATGAATAAATAAATAGTTATAATAACACCTTAGTGGAACCCATTGCTTTGGAAAAATATCATAGCATATCTCGTTTTTTAAGAACATTTTATTCTTTGAAATGTTTAAACATTTTACTAAGCACATTAGATAATAATTTAAAACTTTAAAATGTTTCTTGAATAAAGAGTTCTTAATATCTCATAAAATTCCATATTTATATCTTTAGAGACTTTGATCTTTAATAAATATGCATACTACTGCATCATTGTTAATGTACAGTCTAGTGCACGGAATCATGCAGCTACATTTTGTTACGTACAGTGTGTTTATTTAAAGCCTGGCACTGACAAATTAACCTATAAACACAGTTGGACTTCTTGAGCGAAGAAAAAGGAGGGAATAAGACAAGCATTATTGGAGTACTGCAGCCAGGTAAAGGGTTCAAGCTGAGCATAGAGTCGATTAATTATTTCCCCACCAACATAAATCACTGCGCATTATATGGGCACGATACCGCACAGTTGACAGTACGCTTCCTGGTTACCTTAAGCTAAATAGTAATATTTATCAAAGACCATGTTAGCAGCTTGTTGATCCGAAAGTCCTTAAAGCTAATTCAGGTAGTTTATACGACAGGATCAGTAACGAATGTTGGTTATGATTTCCAGTTAAAACGCACAACATCCCTCAATCGTTGAAATATCGTGACTGTTAAGCCAAATGTATGACAATACAAACCTGAGTTATGGATGTCTCTCAGCGGGCCTCCCGTAGTTTGGGAAGAAAAATATAGCTATATTTATCCATTCCTTACATCTGTTATTAAAGCTGAAATTCACGTTTGAGAACATTCTTTTTAATCTTCACTGGCCATATATAGAGACTTTCTCGTGTGTTATTGGCCAATAAGATTTCTTCTTTTTATTTTAGTGCTGGTCGTAACCAAATGCGCCGCCTGCCAACCTGGTTCGTAACGATGAATGAACGAATTAATAATGATGCAAATGAGGTTGGAACCTCCTAGCTGCCTAAAATTAAGTGCTATCAACTTTCCACAAATAACTCCATTCAACACGACCAAACTTCAGTAGAGAGCAGACTCTCCGCTACGACTTCTAAACCCATTGATGTGTAAGAGCCAACAACAGGTAACAGAATGCATAATGTATAACAATCACACAACTTTCTCTACCTATTGGCATTTTCATTTTGTTTTCAAGAGTATTTTGCTGATTATTTATACAAAGTTTATTAATAAAAATACAGGAATTAGAACAGTGAAATTTGATTAATGCTCAAAGACTTCACTTACACTTTAAAAGTAAATCATGATTTCGCCAGGTGTTCGTGACTTATTTTGTTCTTCTGCACACCTGAATTATCTGACTTTAAGGTATTTCCTTTTTTTTCGTCCCACTACGCTACCCTCTGATGGTGGGATTGACGAACTAGAAGATCAGTGTCAAAGTTCATTAATTCTTATTTGAATTTGTGTATACATATATCTTCACGCGTTGTTAATTCTGATGCCGAACTAGCTGACAGGATGCAAATTCTGGTGTACAAATCATGAAATTAATTGGGACGTATTTTAGTAAAATCAGCTAAGATGGCATCAAACAACATACATTTATACACAATTTCAAACAAGAATTAATGAACCTTGACATGACAATTGACTTCCAGCTTATCCTCAAGCTCGTCAATTCCACCATCAGAGGGCAGCGTAGTAGATCGAAGGAAGTGCCTTCAAGTCGGACGATTCAGTCATGATTTTACTTTCAAGTTTAAGTGAAGACTTTTGAGTATTAATCAAGCTCAAACTATTACAAAGGACATATTAAGTTTATTTTCTATCTGTCTCCTGTAAATGGCAGCGTGGAAACTTTCAAACTGAAGGCCACTCTGAATTAGGCACAGTAAAACAATTATTGGGATAGCATTTCGTTACGAAATATATTACTTACCCTATTAGAGAAAATAATACATTCCACCCAAAAATTCAGTACTGCAATTTCACTGGAAATGCACTTTTAAGGTCCTCTGTACAATAAGCATTGCGCCTATCCGTGTATATGTTTATGAACAACATATGTTTTTTGTGTAGTAAGTTTTTCTCTATCTATTAAGGTTTATCAATTAAACACACGTTATCCAGAATGCAGAGGTCTTCAGAAGTTATTGCCAGAAAATTCAAGATATACATTCAATTTTTCATGAAAATATCTTAAACATGAGATATTTTAATCAAAATCGTTAGAGCCAATTTTGAAAAAAATTAAAGTTTTCGAAAATTGTTCCATATAAAGGATAGTTTGGGGTGGGGGAGTTTCTTGAAAATCATCATGTTTTATCCTTGAAGGATGCTGAACTAAATTCAAGTTTGGTATTTAACTGACCTTACGTTTTTGAGCTATATTTTACACAGTCACACATACACACAACACAGGAATCTTTTTCTAAGTTTTCTTGGACCCATGGCACATCAAAATATGTATTTTCAGTAAAACCTCAACATGGAATTTTTTTAGTGGAATACAATATATTATCTACATATCTTCTAATGTCTAAGACATGCTAGTCTCTGGTTCCCAAGGACGCGGGTTCAAACCAGGCGGAGGACGATGCATTTTTCGGGCATAAAAATCTTTAGCTTTCGGAAGGGAAGAAAAGCCGTCGTCCCGTGTAAAACCTGATAAAGAGACCAATGAACAAAATTAATCGGTCTTTCACGCCCAATATAGAAGGGGATTCTAAGAACCGCAGTAGTTAAAGAGTGTCCGTAAAAAGTCAACTTACCACTCTACCTACTATGCCCACAGTACGCGTAGAGAAAGTTATAAAAAGAAAATAAAAATTAAAAACAAAGTAAAGAAAGACAGTTCCTTCGGTAAAAAAAGAGGCATCTATGTAAGTTTAATTTTATGTAATAAAAGCCTTCTTCAAATGAACTTCAATCTTATTGGACATTGCCAGAACAAAATATCGATGTGACAATCGTTTCCTATATTTTTCTCAATGAAGATTCGTCAATCTTATAAGTAAAGTATTCTTTTCTATCCAAAACTCATGCAGTTTGAAGCTTACAGACATTTATGACAGTTTGAATAATTTTGATATGCGAATCGAAACTCCTCAAGAACTTTAGTTAACCCCAAGATACATTTCTGGGAAGTTTTGCCCTTCCTCACCTTTTGTTTGTTCCTCTATATAGATAATCTTATTATAAAGTACAACATTTTAAGGTTGCTCTTCCATAGTTAAAATAATTTTCACATGAAGAATTAATAACATTAAAGTTCTTTTCGATACTTTTATTCATAATTTTAAGAAGAAGAGCTGAAACTTTCTGGAAGCGTATAATTCTATTTTATTAGTCTTTAAGACAACGCACTTTTACAAATAAGTTTATTAAGATTGGAGTTTATTATTTTGACATATAAAATATTTTAGTAACGAATTATATAAAATAGTGGTCTTCATTAAGGAATAATCCTAAATACAGACTTTATCTGAAAAAAAAAATAATTGCAATGTTACTGTTTTGAACGGTCACTTCATATTATATATATTTGATAGTACCAAATAATTATTCATTTAATATTCGGACGGGCTGAAATCAGGTTTGCTTGGGCTCCAGCCAATCGAAGCCCACCCGCTGACTCTGCATCTGCTTCCTGTTAATCGAGATAAATATTCGCTTGAAATGCTTTCAGTACACAATTTTTTGTAGATACACAAATACATACAGGTTAAAAATTTCTTAATAAAGAATGTTACCTCCACAACAAATACGTAAGGGATATAAATTGTGTGTTTTGACGAATCTACATTTTTTGTGAAGTATTTGTTTATTTCTTACGGTTTAGCAGATAAGCATAATTCGACATGCTGCCACTGCATTGAAGGAATTACCCGTTCTTGCTTTCCGCGCATCTGTGGAGAGTTGGTGATTCCCAGGAGCATGGAGTAACGTTGCTCTCTCTGCTTTACTCAATGAACAACCACTTGGTGACGTCTGCTTTAGGACAATCTAATGGTTTGGCTCGTAGAAACTACAGTGATATGAATTTCATACATGGATATACGAAAGGTGTTCCAATAGCAGTATTTAAGTATTGACACAAGACTACACTAAAGATACTTTATACCTAATTTATGTAGCGAAGAGAAAATCCGCCGCAGTTTATTATTGAATCATTTTAATTTTTATTCACTATCCTTTATTCAGGTATAGATTTAGTCCAATGAGGAGGATCTGTTGTAGATAATGTAACTCTAAAGTTAATCTAATTCCTAAATTTTCTTATAGGTTTATGAATAATTTGTATTAATATAATAAATTGTCAAAAGAAAAGCAGTAAGAGAAGATATTGCATTCCACTCAACATTTCTATTCCAAGATTTCACCGGAAAGATATGTTTTGATTATCCTGCATCCATATTTCACTGGAAACACATGTTTTGAGGTATCCTGTATCCATACAAGGCATTTTAGAAGAGAGAGAGAGAGAGAGAGAGAGAGAGAGAGAGTGTGTGTGTGTATCTGTGAACAGCGTAACTCAAAAACGAAAATTCCGTTAAATACCAAACTTGATATTTAATCTCCCAATGATGTGATATGATGATTTCCAAGAAAATCCCCTATTTAGAACTATCCTTTACTTCATAATTCGTGTTTCAATACCCAATGGCTGCTTTAACTATGACGCTTGGAGCTTAAAGCACTTACGATATTGTGAGTTGAGTTTGTCATCTTAAAATAATTTGAAATCATCTTGTATACAAAGTTCATTGCATCGCCTTTTTAACCTGTTTCTATTTTCCCTATGCTTTCCCATTGATTTTCCGTATTACAGATATACGTACAAACACTCATCGAAGTCGGGATTCGAATTCGTGATCTATTGAACTACGGAGCACCAAAGCTGGACAACTTAGCGAGCGCGGCCATGGGAACCGTCTGTGATTTGCCGAAAACATGCAAGTCAGCAGTGCATTCAATGCTATGCCGGCATGTTGTCATGGTAGCTCAGGGGTTAGAGTAATCAGCTAGAGACCACGAGATTCGTGGTTAAAAATCTCAGCTATGGCATAAAATATTTCAATATGACTCTACCTATTTCACCTATATCCTATTAGGAAAACAGACTATGATGGATGGATGGATGGATGGATGGATGGATGGATGGATGACTGGCTGGATGACTGGCTGGCTGGATGGATGGATGGATGGATGGATGACTGGCTGGATGACTGGCTGGCTGGATGGATGGATGGATGGATGGATGAATGGATGACTGGATGACTGGCTGGATGGATGGGTGGATGGATGGATGGATAGATGGATGGATGGATGGATGGATGGATGGATGGATGGATGGATGGATGGATGGATGGATGGATGGATGACTGGCTGGCTGGCTGGCTGGCTGGATGGATGGATGGATGACTGGATGGATGACTGGCTGGCTGGATGGATGGATGGATGGCTGGATGGATGGATGACTGGCTGGATGGATGGATGGATGGAGAAGCGAAATTAGCGTTCCAGACATGACTCATTTTTTTGTCGACGGGTGTATATACAATGTGTATATAGCTAGAGGAGGTATTGTATTCCACCTAAAATTTGATGTCGAGATTTAACCGGATATATATGTTTTGAGGTCCCCTGAGTCCGATAAAAATTTAGAAAAAGGTTCATATGTGCTCTTTGGACAGGATATCTAAAAAATGAAAAGACCGCTAAATACCAAACTTGGCATTTATATTTAGTATCTTCCAAGGATGCGTAACGATTTTGATTAAAATACCGTATATTACGATATTTACATTACAAATTATATATATATATATATATAAGACAAAGAGGATAGAATTTTAAAGCTTTGACAAAAGATTATTGTCTTCTTATAGATTTAGTTCACTGCATTCTTCTTATGCTTACAATGAAAGGTATGTGATGTAGGTTTAACTCTATTAACAAAAAACTACTTAGAATAATAATGTTTGATATGGAGAGTTTTAGAAGAATGAGTAGAGAAAGTAACATTGTTATTTCTGTACTACGCATGGTAAGTAGAGAAAAATAAAAATTCGATGGCTAGATTTTACCGGAAATACGTTTTGAGGAGTTCTGAATAAAAAAGTACGCAGTTAAATACCATATTTATTTATTTATTTATTTATTTAAATTCAATATATTCCAATTATGTCGCACGAAGATTTTAAAGAATTTTCCGCACCCACATTTCTCCCATCCCAATTTCCACCACCCCAAACTATCTTTCACGTGAATACATTTTGAACATTTTGATTTTATTAAAAATAACAGCAAATAAAGATCTTTGAGATAATTTCACGACAAATGAAATATATATCTTGAATAATCTGGGAATAGCGTTGAAGCCTTCTTCATTCTAAATGCCTCTTGAGTAATTGGGAAACTGTAATATAAAAACAAAATCTTATTGCAGATCTTAAAGTACACAATTTATATCTATTACAATTTTTTGCCTTTCCTGGTCATTCAAACAGAACATCATTTGAAAGTCATCACAGCAACCCTATCTTAGAGATTTTACTGTCGTTTAAGCCTACTGTATTCCGCTATTCCGCTATGAAATATCTAATAAAACCACTTCTAGGTACATTTTCTTATCTCATTTAAGATGGAGTAGGAACAGGTTTCTTTAAAAATACTTATGTGAATGAAACTTTAGATTTTCTACGTGTTTCTGAGCTGTAAAAATCTGCCAGTCAGACTCTCTTAATTATATTCACCTTGGAAAATGTCTTATTGGAATATTGATAGTACGTATTAGAATATTGTAGAATGACAGAAATGTTTTGCCCGAAAATGGCAAATACCATTTGAATTAGTCTTACTTTTAGTTTACTGTGTCTAGATAAATGATTTTTACTATCTGTAGTTAGCATTTAGTACATAGATAGAGTAGGTATTGCATTCCATCCAAAATTCAATACTGAGATTTCAATACTAATTCACGTTTTTGTTTCCCATATATACATGAAAAGCATTTTCAGAAAAAGATCCTTGTATCTGTGAACATGATAAGTCGAAAAACGGAAAAGTCGGTTGAGTATCAAACTTGATATCTAAGTTCAGCATCTTCCAGGGATTTGCCACGAAAATTCTTAAGAAAATCCGCCCAACCGAAACTAATGTTTGCATGGCAAAATTTTCGAGAATTTTTATTTTACCAAAAATGGATCTAACAATTAAAATGCCGTATTTTAAACATATTTACATCACAAATAAAATGTATTCTTTCAATTTTATGTGATCAGCCTCTAAGATCTCGTCATTATGGATGACTTTTTGCATAACTGGTAAACCCTAAGAGATAGAAAAAAAAACTTGATACACAAACACTGTTAATTTCGTTAAACCATACAATTTATGTCATGTAATTTTTTTGTGCAGTGAACCATTTCCAAGAGATTTATTGTTGTTGGTTTCAATTGTAAAATGCTAAAACATTTCTCAAAGGGGAATTCGTCATTCCTTTTTCTTTCGTTTCACTCTTGGTCATGTAAAGAGAATTTCAATCCCATATTAACCAGCTTTTAAATATTTTGACTATAGATGTATCCTAGTATATCCCATTATTTCCCAGCTGATTATAAGGAACTAAATAATAAGGCGATTTCTGTTCATTTTTATCTGGATTAGCTTGAAGTAGATAGAGAAATAAGCTTTTGCAAGAGTAGTTAGGTACAGAATAGGTAGAGAAATCATGTAAATGCAACATATCTGATTTTTTCTCTCAAGTAAAATCACTGAAAACAGATGTAGTTAACACAGGAAGGTAACGTAAATCTGAAATATAAACTAATTTTTATTGAGTCGTTGAAATACTTTTAATATTTTTACTTTCATTTTATTACGTGTGCATAATGTGTGTGTGTCTTTGGACAGCAGAACTCAAAAACGAAAAGTCGATTAATTACCAAATTGGTATTAAGTTCAGTATATTCCAAAGATTCGACATGAAAAGGAAAGGAAAATCCTGCCACCCCAAACTACCCTTTACATAGACCATCTTTCAAAATTTTCCATTTCCTAAAAATGGCTGTAATGATTTTAATTAAAATCGCATATATTATACATATTTACATAAGAAACAAAATATATATCCTAAATGTCTTAAGAATGGCCCATGAGTCCTCTTCATTTTGAATGACCTTTGAAAACTGGTAAACTGTAAATATTACAAAATCTTACTGCACAAAAAAAGTAGATCTCGTTAAAACACACAGCTTAGCTCATATATAGATTTTCTTTGTAGAACTAACCATTTCCGAAATATTCCGTGATGCTGGTTTTGCTTTTAAAAGCTTAAACATTTTCAAAGGGGAAGTCCTCTTCGGTTTCATATTCATTTTGTTTTACTCCTAGCCAAGCAAAGAACTGATTTGCAATGACAATCGCATAACGGCAGCTTTTAAAACATTGACTATCACTTTAGCCTAGTGCATTCCCTTAGTTCCAGTCTAATTATGAGGAACTATATAATAAAATACTGCTAATGTTTATCTCGATTTGCGGAATTATATTTTGTAACAAATTTGTAGCACAGTTCGAGAAAGTCATGTGAGTGTAGCACATAAGATTTTTTAAGAATAGTTTGTTTGTAAAACATATACAGAAAGTCATGTGAATGAAATACATTAGACTGTTTATTCTCTGAAGTTCACTTTGCAATGTGCCGAATATTTTCTTTTTTTGCTTCATTTGTATCTCATTAACATCAATGGTCATATCGTGGGCATTGACTTGTGAAACTATGGGCTCAGAACATAAGGTTAATAAACTTTATACTACTAAATACACGCACATTTACTCTCACATTCATACTTCCTGACTATGGGGGATAGGGAATAATTCTGGTTGAAGAAAATTCCTCGCTCCAGCAGGGAATCGAACCCGGGACCTCTGGCTGAGAAGTCTGCTCAACGAATATTTTGTTTAACATATTAATAATTGTAACACAGATGCAGAAATAGACATTTTTGTAAAATGATTTAGGAGTCCGCAAAACATGTATTTACTATGAAACTGCATACTGATATTCATTTTGGAAATTAGATATTTCCTTATACGAGAAACCTCATATCGGTGCATGTGCACTTCGGGTGCAAGTAATATCTTTTATGCAGTGGGTAATATAAAGTGAAGTTTGCGTCGGTGTCTGTAGGTTCCAGTTTTAGATAGAGGAAAAATTGTAGAGGAAACCGCACCCACATGACTAGCCTAAACGAGTCAGAACCTGGGCCCGTCGCGTGCAATGCATACATTGTAGTTTACAATAACGCTTGCTATGTCTGTCAGTCACAACAGATTGTTGAGAAAGAAGTCCATTTTTACTTTCTCTACACGTACTATGTACAAGGTGTATAGGGAAGGTATTGCACTCCACCCAAAAATTCGATACCGGAATTCCACTGGAAATATATGTTTTAGGGTCCCCTGTAATCAAAAAAAGCATTTTCACAAAAAGGTCCGTGTTTGTGTGTGTGTGTGTGTGTCCGTGTGTCTGTGAACACGATAACTCAAAAACGAAAAGTCGTTAAAGAACCAACTAAGTATCTAAGTTTAGTATCTTACAGAGATGCGACACGATTTGAGAAAATTCCACCCACCCCAAACTACCCTTTACAAGGTAAAATTTTCAAAAATGTTGATTTTCTCAAAAACGCCTCCAACAATTTTGATTAAAATATCGTATATTAAAGATATTTACCTGACAAATAAAATGTATATCTTGAATTTTCTTGGAATAGCCTCTGAAGACTACTTTACTCTGGATGAAACCGTACGAGATAGACAAAAAACTTACCACATTAGAACATGTACATCACTTTAAAACACACAATTTATGTTCAATGCGTTATTTTTCGTTGAGTTGATCGTTTTTTTAGATATTTCTTGTTTTTCGTTTTAGCTTGGAAAAACTTATTTTTTTCTCATACAGGAATTTGTCAACTCCTGTCCATACAAACAAAGGAACTTCAGTCACATAGCAACCAGCTTTTGACTATCACTTTAGTCTTTGATACTCCCTTATTTCGCTTCTACTTACAAGGAAGCAAGTATTTAGACTATTTCTAACTTTTTCTCGATTAGCATGAAGTAAATACACGCATAAGCCTTTTAATAATAATTTGTTGCAGATATATAGAGAAAGTCAAGTGAATGGAACACATCAGATTTTTAAATAAATTATTTCAATTTGATTACCCATTCGGCGCAAGAAATACTGATTTTATATCACTAGTTCAAAAGTTTTGGTGCTGAATCTATTATACATATTCCGTTCTTATGCCAAACTACTGAAATCTAAGAATTCCATCTGCTGCTGTATAGCTGCTGAAATAAATGATCGGCCTAACGCCCATCTATATATATATATATATACATCCGTTTTTCTAACCAATGGTAGTTAGTATACCAAACTTCTTTTGTTTCATATATTGTCTTTTTACTGTTTGTTTTCGTGTTTGTCATACATACGTTGTTTTTTTTTCTTTTGTGCTACGTGAATTAAATAGAGAGGTATTGTATGCAACCCTAAACTTCGATGTGGAGATTCCACGGAAATATATGCTTTGAAGTGGCCAGAAACTCTCCTTCCAAAACAGCACTTTTAGAAAAAAAAAAATGTGTAGGTGGGTCTGGATCTGTGTGCGTGTGTGTGTGTGTGGGCGTGTGGGATCAGCAGTTTTACTTTCTCTACACATACTATTTACATAGTGTATAGAGCAGCTATTGCATTCCACCCAAAAATTCGATACCGATATATGTTTTAGGGTCACCTGTATCCAAAAAAAATTTTTTTCATAAAAACTTTTATGTGTGTCTGTGTGTGTCCGTGTGTCTGTGAACATGATAACTCAAAGAGAAAAGTCAGCAAAATACCAAATTTGGTATTTAAGTTTATCTTCCAGGGATGCGACACGAAGATTTTGAGAAAATTCCTTCCACCCCAAACTACCCTTTACATGGAACTTTTTTAGACAATTTTGATTTTCTCAAAAATAGCCATAACGATTTTGATTAAAATATCGTATATTATAGATATTTACCTGACAAACAAAATGTATATTTTGAATTTTCTGGGAATAGCCTCTGAAGACTACTTTATTCTGGATAAGTTTTACGGAATTTTGCATAATTGCTAAACCGTAAGAGATGGACAAAAACTTACCACACAAAAAGCAATTTATGTTATGTACATTTTTTTCGTGGAGTTGATCGTATTCTTTGTTTTTAGCTTCACCTTTGAAGAAAAAATTAACTATTAAACTCCTGTCCATACAAACAAAGGAACTTCAGTCACATAACAACCAGCTTTTGACTATCACTTTAACCTATGCTGCTGCCTTATTTCCTTCTACTTACAAGGAAGCATGTAATAACAGTATTTCTGCTAACTTTTCTCAATTAGCATGAAGTAAATAGAAGAATGAGCTTTATAACTATAATTTGTTGCAGAGATATAGAGAAAGTCATGTGAATATAATACATCAGATTCTTTATTTTTTCTATATTTCTTTCTGATCTTTCTTTATCCCTTCCCTCTACTTCTTTCTTTCCTTCTTTCTTGACTCCTTCCTCCCTCTCACCCTTCCTTCTTCCTTTATTCTTTCTTTCTTCTCTTCTTTCTTATTTTTCTTTCTTTTCTTTCTACCTTCCATTCTTCCTTCTTTTTTTGTTTACCCTACTCGTATGTAGAAGTTACACCTCACAGAGAACTTACCAGCCAACGCCGGTTGAGGAGTAGAAGCCCAGGATTAGAGAGAATTCACGATGGTTGATATGCTTGATATGAAACTCAGGAAGTTGATTCGAAATGACGTGAAATGGGTGTCAGAAAAGATGATTATGGAGTGATTGTGGAATGGATGGCGGGAGAAACTCGAGAACCAGTAAAAAACGCACCCATACGTATTTTATGTTCATTATTGTGTTTGGCATAGTTCTTTTTTTTTCCTTCTGCAGTACGTAAATATAGTAGGGAAATATTTTAATTCACCCTACATTTCGATGTGGAGATTTCACATAAATATATCTTTGAAGCAGCCACAACCCCAAAAAGACTTGAAAAAAGTTACTGTGTGGTCCTGAGTCTGGATCTGTGGGTGTGTGTGTGTGTGTGTATGTGTGTGTGTGTGATCAGCATAACTCCCTTTTTCTCTTCATTCATTCCTTTTCTTTCTCTTTCTTTCTGTATTTTTGTCTTCCTTGCTTGCTTTATTCCTTGCTTACTGCATTCTTTGTTTGGTTGGTTGCTTACTTCCTTCCGCCCTTGCCCATCCCTCTTCCTTCCTTTATTTGCTTCTTCCTCTTTTCTTACTATCTTTCTTTCTTTCCTTCTTTCTCTGTTTACTCTCCTCGTACGAGGATCTTAGACCCCAGGACATACAAACCAGCGCCGGGGGTCAGACGTCTCTTTGGATCAGAGAGAAGCCAGCATGGGTGATCAGTCCGATGCCTGGTATGAAAATAAGGAACTTTATGATAGGAAAAGTGAAATGGGTGACAGGAAAGGTGATTAAGGAACAATTGGTGGAATGAATGGTGGGGGAAATCGGAGAACCCAGAGAAAACGCGCCCAGACGCCTCTTCGTCTACTGCAAGTCCTGTGATCAAACCCGGGCCACCTAGGTGGGAGGTGAGCGGTCTAACCGACTGTATATACATGTAAACGTATATTTTGAATGAAATGTGTAAATTGAATTTTCTGTGAATATCCTACGATGCTATACACAACTTTAACTATCTTTACAACATTATAATTAAAACCAACTTCACCCTTGTTTAGGAATTGAGTTAGTATAATAAATTTGGGGGGATTTTAATATTGCTGACATTAAATCGATTCTTCACATTTCATTTTGTATTTATAGATGCCTTGATTCTGATGCATTTATTCCGTGACCTTTTATAACTGGTACGAGAAAGACCAATCTTACTACAAAAATAATCAGTTTTTACTTTACTATGTACATAGGTAGAGAAGCTATTACACTTCACCCAAAAACTTTATATTGGGATTTCGTGGAAATACACGTCTTAGGAGCCCGTATATCCAAAAAAGCATTTTTATAAAAAAGGTGCGCAGGGAATTGAGTGAATCCGTGTGTGTGTGTGTGTGTGTGTGTGTGTGTGTGTGTGTGAGTAAATAACATAACTCCAAAACGAAAAGTCCGTGAACTACCAAACTTTATAATTAAGTTCAGCATCTTCAAAGAATCCGACACTAAGATTTTCAGGAAAAAAAAAAAAACTCCCAAAACTATTCTTTACATAGACATTTTTTCGAAAATGTTGTGTTTTTCTCAAAAATAGCTCTACCAGTTTTGATTAATATACCGTATATTAAATCTAGTTATAGGAAAAATAAAATGTATATCTAGAATTTTCTGGGAACTAACTCTGAAGACCATGACTATTGCATAACTGTTAAACCATAACAGATAGATAAAAGTTTACCATGCAAGAGGAAAAGAACATAGATCTCGTTAAACACACACTTTTTTTCATATACCATTTTTGTGGAGTTAACCACTTCCGAGATATTGCTTGTTATTAGTTTCAATTTTAAGATACTTAATACTTCTTTTCTGTGAGAGAAGTATTAAGCCATTCTGGGAACTTTTCATTTCTTTTTATTTTGTTTTACCCCTGGCCATGTAAACAGAACCGAATTTCAATCACATCTACCAATCAGCTTTTAAATTGTTTTTATTATTAATTTATCCTAGTATGTGATTTCCCTTGTGCTTATATGTAAGAAATCAAGGTGATTTCTGCTAATATTTATCTTTATTACCATGAAGTAGATAGAAGAATAAGGTTTTGTAAGAATAATTCGCTACAGAATAGGCAGAGATAGTCATGTAAATGGCAAACGTCAGATTTTTTTGTTTTATTTTAATATTGGCCATGCAAAGTGAACGAAATTTCAAAGTCACTTCCTAGCTAAGCGCTTCTTAAAATGTGACTGTCACTTAAAGCCTACTGTATCAACCAATCTTTGTAACTACAAGGAGTTATACAATAAGACAATTTATGCAAATTTATGTATCTAGTAATCACCCATTTTTTATATTTATAATGTTAAAGTATTATTGCAACATTCGGTTTGTTATAATTATATTGATATTTTAGGTAAATTAAAACAAATGGAACGGAGATATTTTACAAGTACAATGGATCTTAAAGGCCTGTGAAAAATTCCTAAATGAAAACTAAGATAGTGTGAGTCAACCGAGATTCGAATCTGTATCCTACTTGAGATGATGGAGAAGTACACATACGGATGACCTCCAAAATAATGGTGAAGAGCGAAGGCAAATAGATTGCGACGACTGTTTTTATTAATTCTCTACTACGTATAGCAAAGTAGGGAAAGTATTGCATTGCACTCCGAAGAAGTATGTTTGTTGGGGTCAGTTGCTAAGTTCTAAATACTGTATGATAATAAGCAAAACATAATTAATTCATTAACCAAACACACACACATACACACAAATATATATTCGCATATTTGTATATAACTATGACATATTACTATCGTCAAATCTAAATTTCACTGTACATACAGTAAGAGAATTTGCATAACCGTTCAATATATACCATCTGGCGGCGTTATACCAAAATGAAAACTGAACGGAGTTCCCAACTTCCTGATGCTAACTGCTACTACGAACGAACTTTCTGCTGCAATGTGCTTCCATCTAGTAGCATTGACGTGAACTTGTAGTTGAGAGATGCATGCTAAAGTTGTGCACGTTTTCATCTGTGCACCAATCGTTTGTATTTCATCTATAAGGCAACTACGTCATTTCAGTTGCGCATGCGCAAATGCTTCTAAAACGTTTACAAACCAAGATGTGTTAGGGGCTATGGTGCCACGTCTGATCGAGATTTTTTATTTTTAAATACGGTACCGGAGTCTGTTCGGGAATCCGGCACTGTATACCCTACTCTTATTTACCTTTTTTTTTTTTTTTTTTTTTTTTAATTTTTACCTTGTTTTTCTGTATTATTACTGGATTGCTGTTTTCTTAGTTTTACAACACAAACATATAACACTCATGCCCAAGGCGGGACTCGAACCCACGATCCCCAACGCTACGAAGCACCAAAGCCTTGGCGAGCGCGACCATGGGGACCGGCATTGTTTAGAGGAGTAGTGCGGTAGTTTCAAACGCCGTAGATTTAAATTACCCATATATAATTACGTTTAATAGAATTGAAAAAAAATATCACATGTCAAAAGTTATTGTGATCCTTTGTGTATGTGTGAGTGAGTGTGTGTATGTGTGTGCACGAAAAGTTCGTTAAATACCAAACTTGATATTTAAGTTCTGCATGCTGCAAAGATGCAATACAAAGACTTTGATGAAAAATTTTCTACCGAACTACCGTTAACATGAACCATTTTTTAAAAATGTATATTTTCTCAAAAACTACTTTAACGCATTTGATTGAAATATTACATGTTAAAATGTTTTCAAGAACCATTAATTACGAATGACCTTTGCATAACTGTTAAACGTAAGGGATAGACATAACTTCTACACAAAATACGTAGATCTCGTCCAAACACACCATTTAGGTATAATAAATGTTTTGTGAAGTTAAACTTTCCCAAAATATTCCTTCTTTTGTTTAAATTTCCAATATTATACTCTTCTCTCTTCTTTATATCCTCGTTTTTCTTTTATTTTACTCAGAGTATGCATGCAAAGTAGAATTTCATCTAATAGCGACCAGCTCTTTAAAGATTTGACTATCGCTTTAGCCCAATGTTTGTGCTTGTTAAAAAATAAGTAAAAAGCCCATTTTTGCTAGTACTTGTCTCAATTAGAATGAATTATGTAGATAAAAGCCTGGTGTCTTCCATCACATGATTTTCTCTATATCACTGTAACAAATTATTGTTAAAAAGTACATTATTCTATCTACTTTATGATAATCGAAATAAACATTAGCAGCAATTGTCTCAATTACTGTCTTCTTTGGAAGTAGAAGGAAAATAAGGGAATACACTAGGCTAAAACCATAGTCAAATCTTTTAAAACTGGTGACATGTTGAAATTCGTTTCTATGCAGGGCCAGGAATTTACAAATTTCCGTGTGAGAAAAGTTTCAATATTTTAAATCTGAAACAAATAAGGAATAACTCAGAAACATCCAATGTCCACAAAAAAAAAAAAAAAAAAAAAAAAAAACGTATATGACATAAATTGTGTGTTTTAACCTGATCTAAATGTTTTTGCCTATCTCCTACGGTTTACCAGTTCCGCAAAATTTAGCAAAATGCATTAAAATAAAGAAGTCTTTAGAGGCTATTCTCAGAAAATTCCAGGTACATATTTTATTTGCCACATAAATATCTTTAATATAAAGTATTTTAGTCAAAATCGTTATCATCAATACTAAACTTAAATATCAAATTTTGTATTTTAATGACTTTGAGTTATAGTTATAGTTGAGTTATAGTTGAGTTATCGTGTTCACAGATACACGGAACACGGTCTCTCTCTCTCTCTCTCTCACACACACACACTAACATACACGGATCTTTTTCTATAAAAGTTAGTTTTTTTTTTTTTTTTTTTTTTGATACAGGGAACCCTAAAACTGTATTTTCAGTGAAACTCGGTATCGAATTTTGGGCGGAATACAATACCTTCTCTATACACTATGTAGGTACATATTTCGTGTAGAGCAAGTAATAAACATTAGCAAGAATAGTTTGCCAGGGAATAGGTACAGAAATGCACTGGAACGGAACAAATCCGTTTTTTTTTTCTAACATGATCCTGGGGTTCCGCGTTGACGGATGATGGGATAACCTAAGGTTGACTAGATCCGCACTACGATGTGCGCTAGCTAGGATGGATTTCTAACGTTCCTGATGGAGCACAAATTTACGCTGGCCAGTTTACTAAGTGGCCTACGTACCCTCGAAGAGATTCTGAAACTGGAGCCACCCTCAGGAAGGTATCCTGATGATTCGATCAAACGTCAGGGAGAAATCTTTCTGAAGCGTAAACAAGGAGCTTTTTTTTTTTTTTAATCTTCATGTTGCAACCTTGGACAACCAAATATCACCTTTTTCGGATTCAGGAGTCATCAAAACATGTATGACTGCCTCCGTGGCTAACTTCTCACCCGGAGGACCCGGCAGGGAATTTTTCTGTAACCACAATTATTCCCTATCCCCCACAGAGTATATGAGAGTGAATGTGTGTATTTGAGGAAAATAAAATGATTTAAAACCCCAACGTAGGAGCCTTTAGACAACGAGTTGTTTCTAATGTAAAGACCATGATATGACCTGAGATGTTAAAGGGGGCTATATCAATGAAAAAAAAAAAAAAAGACATATGCTTCCGGTGAAATCTTGACATCGAATTTTTGGGTGGAGTACAATACCTACTTTCTCTAATTACTATGTACGCTGTATGTAAATACGTGCTGGATAAAGTAAAAAGAAATGCACAAAGTATGTGAAGCATGCCTACATTTGCACAATCTTGTAGGGATTTCTTAAGCTTGCTATTTTTGAAAGGTTGGCTCCGAGGGCGCGTTGACAGCTAGCGCAGAACCAGAGATTTTATAGCTCTGTTTCGCGTCATTCTCATACATAAAGCTGTAAATTATACTTCAGATACGGACGTACAGACCACTTCCTTGAGTAATCGGCTACGTTCATGCCTTTATCTTTATTGTTTTCTTCTCAACCAAAAACAAATCCCCCCTGCTTATTCAGTATTACTTTCTCTAGCACATATTTACAATGTAAATACTGGATAGAGAAGATATCGATACCGAGATTCCACCAGAAGTATATGTTTTGGGGCCCCCTGAATCCATAGAAAACCACTTTTATTTACTCAAACCCAAAATTTCATACCACAATTACACCAGCAATACATGTTTTGATGTCCCCAGAATCAAAAAGGTATTGCATGGCAACCAAAAATTCGATACCGAAATTTCACTTTTTGATACCCTTGAAACCAAAAAAATTATTACTTTCTCTACATATTATGGTACTTAGGTAGAGAAAGAATTGCACTCTAATTAAAACTTCGATACCCAGATTTCACCGTAAATATATTTTTTGAAACCGCCTGAATAAAAAAAAACATTTTTATTACTTTCTCTACATACTATTGTACGTAGAGAAAGTATCGTACTCCAAAAATTTGATACCAAGGGTTCACCGGAAATACATTTTTGAAACCCCCTGAATAAAACAAGATGTTTTCTTTACATACTATATCGTATGTAGGTAGAGAAAGTATTGCTCTGCATCCAAAAATTCGATACCGAGATTTCACCGGAAATATATGTTTTAGGGTCCCCAATATCCAAAAGAAGCATTTTCACAAAAACAGCCGTGTGTGTGTCCGTGTGTCCGCGTGTCTGTGTGTCTGTGAACACGATAACTAAAAAACGAAAAGTAGGTAAAATACCAAACTTGGTATTAGAGTTTAGTATTTTCAGGGATGCGACACGAAAATTTTGAGAAAAACCCCTCCACCCCCAACTACCTTTTACATGGAACTTTTTTCGAAAATTTTGATTTTTCTCAAAAATGGCTCTAACGATTTTGATTAAAATTTCGTATATTAAAGACATTTACCTGACAAATAAAATGTATATCTTGAATTTTCTGGGAATAGCCTCTGAAGAGTAGTTTATTCTGGATGAATCTTACTGAATTTTGAATAACTGCTAAACCGTATGAGATGCACAAAAACTTACTGTACAACAAATGTAGAGCACATTAAAACACACTTTATGTTATATACATTTTTTCCGTGGAGTTCGTAGTTTTTGAGACATTCCTTATTGTTGGTTTCTATGAAAAACATACTTTTCTCATACAGGAATTTGTCAACTACTATCCATATAAACAAAGGAACTTCATTGACATAGCAACCAGCTTTTGACTATCACTTTAACCTATGGTTGTCCCTTATTTTGCTTCTACTTACAAGGAAGCGAGTAATAAGACTATTTCTGCTAATTTTTTCTGATTAGCATAAAGTAAATAGAGGTATAAGCTTTTTAAGAATAGTTTGTTGCAGGAATATGGAGAAAATCATGTGAATGGTTCACATCAGATTTTTATTAAGAGGTACTGAAAACATGTACTTCCAGCGAAAACTCTGTATTGAATGTAAATTTTACGAGGTAGAGAAAGTAAAAGGGTGGGGGTGCAATCTGGAATGAATATGTTCTATAAAGTGGGTATTTATAGAAAAGAGGTATTTAAAAAAAGAATATGTATGTCTCTATTTGTCAGTCTGTCGTGTGTGTTTCTATGAACATCATTACTGAAAGACAAAAAGTAGGTTAAACACGAAGCATTTAAGCAATATGACGTTTTACACGAAAATCCTCACACACTAAACTGCCGTTTACATGGAAGATTTTTCAAAATGTCCAATTTCCTCAACAAAAAAAGAAATCTATAACGAATGTAACTAGAATACCATATATTGAAGAATATTTACTCAAAAATAAAATGTATAATATCTTGAAATTTAACAGCATAGCTGCTGAAGCACTCTTCATTCTGAACAATTTTGCGTAACTGCTAAACTATGGAGCCATTATTTATAAAGTCGAAATTTTCGAAAGGGTTGAAGCCCTCTGCCCCAATTACTAAAAATCTTCGTTTCGCATCCTTGGAAGATACTAAAGTTAAATACCAAATTTGTTATTTAATGGACTTCTCGCTTTTGAGCTATGCTGTCTACACCTACACGCACACGCATACGCACGTATGCACACACACAACGGTCTTTTTCCTAAAATGCTTTTTTTTCTATTCAAGGGTACTCAAAACAGTTATTTCCAGTGAAATCTCGGTAAAGGAATTTTGGGTGGAATGCAGCAGCTTCTCTACCTACTATGTACATTTTGCATATGTGCTAGAGATGTAATAAATGCAAATGTTTGTTATTTATAATATAAAGGGATATTCAAAAAACATTTCATTCTGCGAAGACTATGTCGCCCTCCGTGGTGTAATGGTTACCATGCTAACTTCATATACCAAAGGTCGCGGGTTCAAATCCGGCGGAGGACGATGGATTTTTTCGGCCTCCTTCGGAAGGGAAGTAAAGCAGTGGGTCCCGTGTCGTAGATTTACGGCACGTGAAAGAACCTCAAGCCTGATAGAGAGGCCTCTGAGCAAAATTAAGCGATCTTTCACGCCCAGTATAGAATGGGACGCTAAGAACCAAAGCAGTTAAAGAGCGTCCATAAATAACACGCCAGTTCCATTTCCATTTTGCGAAGACTATACTGATCCCGGCTGCTTTTATTTTGACTCCTCTGTTCAAAATCGATTCGAAGAGCTTGTACTCCTTAAGTCTACAGATAGGATACACAGTCTTCACGTATCCCAATTACACTCTTTTTGTGGTTTTACGTCTTTTAACCAGGTGCGTCATATGGGTCAATGAATGAATCGGTGAAAGGATGATCAAATGAGCTCGAAGTTTACGGAGCTTAAAGGTACTCAACATTCGTCCTTTCAGGATAAGAGAAAACCCGGGAAAAACCTTTTCTGGGTAACTCACCCTAACCGAGAATTGAACTCGGGACTCTTGAATGTGAGCCAAACACGCTACCCCAAAGCTACAGAGGTAAGCAAATTCATTCTGTACATATAATAATTATTTACTTGTAGCTGTTAACAAGACTAACGTCGATTGGCCAGCGCTCTGGATTCTCATCCCTGAGATACCGGGTTCGAGTCCCTTCTGAAGCGCGTGACGTTTATGTAACCACAATAATTGTCTATTCCTCTCAGAGTCTGGAAATATAAATGTAGGAATATTTGATTGTAAAAGACTGATAAAAGCAACGATAAGGAAATCTATAGTTCAGCGGGCAATAACACCATCGGCTGTTTTTCAAGTCAAAGCCGCCGATGTGACCTAATAAGTTAAATGAAACAGTTAAAAGCAGATAACACCGATAATGTGTTAGCTATTAAAATCGTGAAACTGCTGAAGTGATTTACGGGATGACTCATATGAAACCACCTCACAGATCAATGTTTAGGACAAACTCAATTTTCATTTCAAATAAAATAATAACACATTTAGGGAAGATTCCAGTAAAATACCTTTTATTAATAAATACCTTTTAATGTCACTTTTATTATAAATGCTCTTTTTATTCATAAATTATTAAATTAATTTTTACTTTCCCTATACGTACTATGTACATAGTGTATAGAGAAGGTATTGCACTCCACCCAAAAATTCGATACCGAGATTTCACCGGAAATATATGTCTTAGGATCCCGTGTATCCAAAAAAAAAAAAAAAAAGAATTTCCAGAAAAAGATCCTTGTGTGTGTGTGTGCGTGCCCGTGAACACGATAACTCAAAAACGAAAAGTCGGTAAAATACCAAACTTGGTATTTAAGTTTAGTATCTTCCAGGGATCCTCCCACCCTAAACTACCCTTCACATGGACATTTTTCGATAATTTCGATTTTCTCAAAAATGGC